>PVJX010000003.1:158115-624460 GCA_004027295.1 Dolichotis patagonum | reverse complement strand
CCCTCCTCCCATCCCAGTTGCTTTATAGCTTACTATTGCTTTGTTGCTGAGGATCTGTGCACCTAGTAGCATCTTGCAGAAGGGCTGCTGTATGGCTTCCCAGCTCCTGGTTCAGGAGTGGTGCCCAGGGTAGATGGAAATCAGGCCTGGCAGGAGGAGCTGAACCATGGAACAGACAAGTGTACCTATCCTTGGCAAGCCAAATGCTGAGCGCCGCTGAGGGCACAGGTGAGACAGGAAGAAGGTAGGGGAGTTAGCAATGTTCCTCCCTGCCCCTCCCCCGCCCCAGCAGCTCTGTTTTGCAGAAGATGGGTATGAGCATGCAAATTTGGGAGAGGAGAGTGAGCTAAAATGCTTTGCATGAGAAAAAGGGAATTAAGGGAGGATCTGGACCCAGCTAGGGAAAAAAGGAAGCTGTGTGGGGGGTACAGATGGAGGGACATTGAGTGGTGTTATGAGTGGTAAGAACTCCCCCCTTTGGAAATCTCCCCTCAAATCTCTCGTGATATCAGTGCTTTCTAGGGCTAGTGGAATCCTCAGGAAGGAGGAGAGGTGCCACGTGCTTCGTCCCAGTGGGTAAAGGGACAGGAGAGGGTGAGCCAGAGCCCTGGTTAGGTTACTCCCCGTTAAGAGAGAGACGGTTTATTCTCAGGGCCAAGAGGGCAGAGGGAGAGCCCACAGTGCCACGCAGTGCCATCAGGTACCTGTCACAAGGCACCTGCTCAAAGAACACTGGCAGAGTGACCCTCCTGGCTGCCTTCCCTCCTCCTGGACAAGTCCCCTTGGCTGAAGCATTGGCATCTTTAGTGCTAACCAAGGTCGCCCAGCTGGCTCTGCTCAGGTTGGGCACCACTGGCTCTCACTCTGTCTGTAGCTGGCCCTGGTGATCAAAACTCACCTCACCCACGTTGCCCTCCATCCGAGCTCTCCAGCCAGGCTGCAGGTTCCAATGAGTCACTGCTCCCAGCTAGCATTTGCATTTCAGCCGGTCCTCCAGGCTGTAGCCCCCAAGAGGTGGATGTGAGGAGATGCAGTCACTGGGAGAGTTGAGTTCTTTGTTTTGTGTTTTTTCTTTATGATAAACAGGTTTAGGTTTTTTTTTTTTTTTAACCTTTGTTTTAATGGCCACTGAGACTACTCAGGTGTGTGGCTACAGGAGGTATACATGACTCATAAAAATTTTCAACAACAGGGCTGGGATGTAGTTTGGGGTAGAAGTCTTATCTAGCATGCACAAAGGCCTGGGTTCAATTCCCAGCACAGCAAATAAAAACAATAATAAAATTCCCAATACTCAATGCAAACGGCCTACATATATGGTGATTATTTGGAGGTATCACTCGCTCAAGAAAACTGAGTAGTGGTTGGTAGTTTATAGGGGTTTCCCTGGAGTAAAGGGTAAGGTTTCTGCTAAGACTACAAACAGTCTTACTTCGTTTGTTTGTGATTGGCTAAGTAGTTAAACTGCCTGGCTTTGAACTCACAGAAGCCCTCCTGACTCAGCCTCCCGAAGGTTGGAATTTTTACAGGCAACTAAGTGAGTTAGAAATATTATAGGTAGGTCGACAGGGCTGAGCCCTCAAAGGAGCCCTTGCAGAAGTTCAGATGCCTTGTGACCTCTGAGGAGACAAGCACCTCCTGCTGTGGGCCTGATCTCAAGACAAAGGTAAAGCAAATACATCACTCCTAAGGATTGATATTCTAAATAGTTCTCTATCACCCTGAGGAAGTCAGGAGTCACTATTACAATCCCCTACAGGAAGAGCATGCCCACTTGCTACGTGACTGGATTCCCCATTTGTCCCCTATCTAATCAACTTTACATGAGCAGTTAATCTTATTGGTTGACCACAGTTCTGTCCCACCTTATGCGCACTTTGTGAGTTCCCATCTCACCTCATGACTTAACTCTATAAAAAAGAAAAAAAGTCTTTGGCAACCCACTTGGGACCGCTTCTGTCTCTCTCTCAGACAGAAGCTTTCTTTCTCTCAATAAATATATTCTGCTTTTCACCTCTGTTGTTCCTAAAATTCATTCTCCGATTTTAGAGAACATGAACTCGTACTGGATATATACTAGGTTGGGAGTTTCATTCCCCTATATCAGAATTACAGGTTGTCTTCCCTTTAAAAAAAAAAAAAAGGTACTGGCAACTAGCCCAGGGCCTTTGCACTGCCTTAAGGGGCTGGGTAGCCCTTTTTGTAATTTTTTTTTTTTTTTAAGACTAAGTTGCTAAATTGCCCAGGTGAGGCTCAAACTTGCAATCGTCCTGCCTCGGGCTCCCAGAGTACTGGGATTTGCATGCCTGTGCCAGGACTCCCACCTACAAGCAGATTTCCTTGGGAGTAGTAGGTCCCAGGGGGCCCCCAGTGACACCTGTTTGTGCCAGGGCTGTGACCAAAGGCCTGGCAGGATCGAGGTAGACGGGGCTGCCACTCGTTTCATCTAGAGCAAGAGGGAAGTAGACAGCTTAGCGCTCCAGAAAACACAACTTTTGTTTAAGTAAATACAAATGCACTTTACATAAGGGATGTGCCAACCACAAATAATGAAATAAGGCATGGACCTTGGGACAGTGGGACAGTGATAAAATGTCTAAAGCCCCAAAGCACTAGGCAAAACTCCCAACCTAGTATATATTCAGCAGTTACCCCATGCTGAACTTACTCTACAAACGCCACACGTCCCTAAATACAGTATAAGGGACAGGGAGACAAGATCACCTCACGGTTCCATGCAGGACGTGAAGTCAGACCCTGACTCCACCCTCTGAAAAAATCCAAACCCAGGCAAGCATGGAAACTCACAACTCAGTCTCTCCTTTCTCTGTGTGACGGAAGGAACCACAGCGCCTGGGAGCCCCTGTGACTCCACACAGGACAGGATGGGATGCTTACTAAGGAAGCTGTGGGACCTGGGGGGTTCTACCAGCCTCTCGAGTGGCCAGAGGGCCTGATCCCATCTGCAGAGGGGCCGGGACTTGCAGAGACGCTGCTGTGCCATTGGTAGGAAAGCCCCATGGAGGAAGCTTTGCACCACTGGGCCATGGGCGATTCCCAGCAGCAGCTGCTGGCCCGGCCCTGCCTAAGAACGCTTTCCCACTCGTTCCCACTTTGGGAGCCTCATTCCTTCTCAGCCACTCCACAGCCAAGAGACTTGGCCACAGTGGAAGTGACGGTTGTACCCCGAGCCCTTCTCCAGCCAGGGTGTCACAGCTCCCACGCCCTGGGGGTATCTTGGGTATCTAGTGTTTTATATTTTTATAAGAGATTTCTACTAAGAAGACTACCAGCTCCCACACTGGCACCCAGGAAGGTAGGGGTGCCTCCCCTACCCGTGGGACAACCTGGTTAGGAGCACAAAGAACGAGTTGCACAAAGATACTATTTATTCTACAAAGTCCTGGAAGGAGGCCCCTGATTGATTGATCTTGTACAGAACAAAGCTGCTTCAGCCTCCTCCCGTCTGCAGGGCTCACAATCAGAAAGCTCTTTCTTAAACAGAATCCAATCCGAGCCTCTTTACCACCCCAGGAACCCGGGCAGGGTGGGGTGGGGGACGGGCAGCAGTCTCCCCACTTGACTGAGAGCAAGGCAGGACTGAGATCAGCACTAGTACTGCTCCAATTCATTCCGTCACCTTCACATCACAAGGCAGTTACAGTAACCAGTCCAGCTCACCCCTGTAGGGGGCAGTCTTGGGCAAAACTGAGGTGGAGGGTCTCTAGTTCTTGCTACTATAGACAGCCAAGTTAGGCAGAAATTAATAGGCAGTCAGACAGGACTAGGGCCTGGAGGGAGTCAGTGCAAAAAAAGGAGACACATCACAGCTGTGGCTGAGGAACAGCTGTCAAAGGCCAGGCCTCAAGAAAAAGACCCAATGACCAGGCCTATAAGCCTGCCCGAGGGAAAAACAGTAACTCGGGATTGTACTGTGACCGGTATCACCTGGTCCAATAAAGTCCAGATAGGCATCAGTCACCCAAGTGGGTGACCAGGACCTCCTGATATAGTGCTTCTAAAAAGGTCTTTGTTCTTTTCATGTACACTTGCTGCGGGACTTGCTCCTCCATCCAATCAATATTACTTAAGTGGCTATACTTGTAATCTTATTGGTTGATCATAGTTTTGACACATGTTGTACCCCACCTCGTGATTTTGTAACCACCTCATAATTTTCCTCTTACAAACTTCCTCTGTGAAGTGATGTTCATGTCTCTTCCTGTCTGTCAGGAACCAGGTCTCAAAAAAAGTTTTCCTGCTTTTCACCTCTGCTGGTCCTTAGAATTCATTCTTCGATTTGGGGGAGCATGAACTCGGCATATCTGCCAGCTAGCAGCTTGGAAGTTATATTTCCCTTGTATCGCTATGCAAGGGGGAATTTGAAACCTCTGTCTCTCTAACCAGGTTCATCAGGTCACGGAAATCCCCAGGCAGGCATCCACAATGTGCTCCTCAAAGCTCCAAATCACATACCATAGCCTCCTCCTACTGAGAGATCTATTTTTAACAGCCTCCCTCTAAAGAAATCCCCTCCAAGCGCACTCAGCCTAGACCCCAATAGTTAACATAATAACCCCAAGACATTCCTATTAATGGCTGGGTATATTAGACATCTCAAGCCAGAGGGACCTGTGTCCCATAGCCCAGTAGACTTGTGCCTTTAATGAGCCAACACAGTGAGGGCACAGGGGCAGGAAGAGGATGTAAAACACTCGGAAGACTCAGCAGAGCAGCCCACATGACAAATGGCTTCAAAACCCAGTGGAAGGTCTCTTCCTGCAGGGATTTCCCCACTGCATCATCCATACCCTTTTCTAGAGCGACAGAGAATAGCTACTCACTAAGCAAATGCCTTGGAGATTTAGATATTTTACACTTAATCACTGCAAGGTCAGTCAGACACAGTACTCACTCAGCAAATGAAGGAAGCACAGTCTTCTCTAGAGAAAGAGCCTCTGCCAAGGCTGCCTGGGAAGAGGGTTGAACATACATGCGTGAGTGGAGAATGGGATAAGCTTAGGGAGAGAGGAAATGCAGCACTGCTTTTGCAAGAAGCATAGGTTAAAGAGGTTTTCCTGCCATAAAGCTATGGCCTCTGACCATGCAGACCACATCAGAGTGACCGTTTACGGTAAGCCCAGAATGCCAGGTGCCTAAGCCCCAAGACCGCCATTAACTCTGGTGACACGAATCACCTAGACGTCAAGGAGGTATACAAGAAGAAAGGTACACCTTGCCTTTTTGCTGTGCGCATACGAGCTCTCCACTGTGAGCGGGAAGCCACGAGGGTGCCTGCCTTCCAGCCGGAGAGATCCCACCCAGGCCTCCCTGGCCAGGAGGAGGAGAGGGCTGCGGGGGCCTTCTTGGAACATCTCCGCGTCTCACCAGGCAGGAAATCACTTCCAGTTGCCCCAGACGCGGCCTTCCTGCAACGAAGCCTCCGGAGCATTCCCTGACTTCTCCTCCAATCCCCGGCAACGGTCCGGCTCCCTCCTGCCTGCACCTGCCGAGGCCCACGGAGGAAAACAGATGGGCCACACCTGTTGTCATCCATGACCTCCCGATCCGGCCTGGTCAGCCCCGCCTTGGGTTTGTGCAACTGTATTTTCTCAGGCCACCAACCATTTCCAGACCGATCCTTCTCCACCTGCTCTAAAAATACATGACTCAGCCCTCACCCCACGAGGTCACTCAGAACAGCAGAGGCGGCCATTTGCTCTGAAGAGTACTCCACAGATGCAAGGCCTGCCCACCTACAAGGCTCAGGGTCGCACTCGGCACAGAAAGTAATTTGGAATCATCTCTAAGTGGGATCCCAGTTCAGATACGCTTCTCCAGCTCTCCCCAGAGACCCTGCCAGGATCCCTGGCGGTCGCTTACCACTTTATAATGGTCACAGGAATCCCAACTTTGACCCCGGGCAGGAACCCATAGGCTGATGCTCACAGGCATAACTCGATCCCCGATCCCCGCCGCAGCGCAGCAAGCAGAGAGGCTCCGCAGCTGGCGGCCTGTGCCCTCTCGGGGTGTCCAGTTCAAAGCACTGGAGAGGCGGGTGAGTCCTCCAAGGTTAATTTTAGCTGAAGTCATGCACCCACTGTGGTCAGATTTTCTTACACAGGCCACCTCCTGAATAGCCACAGCTTATGTTACCCCCCCCCCCGGGGCAGCCCTCTGGCCCCCTGCCCTGACTCCAGACTGCTGAGATTCCAGCATCTCCCATCGCCCCCACCAGATTCTCTTCCCCCTGCAAAAGAATCTGACTTTCCATGCTTACATTTTCATGACCTACTTGAGGCCAATATATCACTGTTTCTTTGGCTGCCCCAGGCAAACAAACCTGGGAAGTCACTCCCCTGGGCCCACGTTTGGCAAAGGCTGGGCAAGGAGGCTGTAGGCTGTTCAGACTTCACGTTAGCTGGGCAGCAGCCACATAAGAGTAAAAGACCTGTGTGCTTTCACCTTCTACGGTGGGGCTTGAGCATCCTTCCATGGTGCTGTCAGGCACACAGGGACCAGTGTGCGTCATCCTGTGCCTAACCCTCTGTCAAAGGGAAAGGACAGGGCCTGCTCTTCTATTCCATCATGGTCAGGGGAGGAGAGGACTCTGCATGTTTCATCCGAGGTCTTACTCTTGCAAGGGAAGACAGTGTATGCCTTCAGTTTTGCAGGGATTTTGAAAAGGCTACTGGGGCACTGGCAAGGGTGCTGAATTGCAGATCTAATAAGTGGATGCATGCAGCCTGCAGGAGGAATGTCATCAGAAGTAACTTGGTTTAGGTCCCGCATCCTGCTAGGCATTACTAATTAAAAAAACAAAAAAGATTCAGTGCCAGGTGTGGTAGTACACACGTGAAATCCCAGCACACAGGAGGCGGAAGCAGGAGGATTGGTACAAGTTCGAGACTACCCTGGGCTACCCAGCGAGTTCAAGGCCAGCCCAAACTGCACAGTGAGACCCTGTCTCAAAGAAACAAAAAGACTCAGGATACCCATAAATTATTTCATCGTTTAGGTGTTTACTGAGCACATACTCTGTGACAGTTACTCATCTGTCAGCGAGTTGGCAGTGAACAAGAAAGTGCTTTCAAGAGGCTCATTCTGTTGAGGATGATGCGCAGGAGAGATAAGATGACAATGAGCAAATACACAAACTCATACCACAGACCAAATGCTATGAAAAAGGGAGTGAGAGTGATTGGCGACGAGAGGAGAATTGCCGTGGTACAGAAACTGACAATGGCCTCTCCAAGGAGGTGACGCCTGACAGGAGATCTCATGAATAAGAAGCAGACAGCCAGGCAAAGATGCAGAGGGGTTTGCAGCATTTCCCCAGGCTGGGCAACACCAGCATCGCTGGGGACTTGTTGGAAATGCAGTCTCAGGCCCTGCCTGACCTACGGAATCAAAGATCCTGGGGAATGGAGCCATGTGCGCTGGGCCTAGCTCTGGTGATTGTCACTCACCTTACAGTTTAGAGGCAGACGCTATGGAAAAAGCACATCTGCTGGAGACTTCTACTGACAACCTGTTCTGCTGACCACTACAATCTCTGGCCACTAGCCCAGGTCCCAAGCACATAGTAGGAACTCAATAGATCTTTTTTTGACAGCTTGCCAAGTGTTAAATCCCATCCCTCAAGAAAAAAAGATAAAAAACACCAGCAGATAAAAATCACAGAAGTGTTACATTCGTAACAGTTTGGGAAAAGCACCCAAAAAAAGGAAGAGAAGGAGGTCACTGAGAAGTCCAGGTGGCCAGTCAAATGCTTTCTGTAGTGTCAGAAACTGCCAGCACAGAGATAGGCTTTTCGCAATCTAATGGAACCTGGCATCTCAAAGTTGGCAATTAGATTTCCTGTAAAAGGCTAAATGCCTTCTGCTTCCTGCTTCTGAAACTCGGTAAGAAAGGCATTAGTGTGTGGCAGCTGGGATAATCATTTAATTGATCTCTTCCACCCATAGAAGCCTCCCTCTTCTGCTCCAACCCACTGACTTGTAAATCAATGTCACCTTCATTGTGATCCTGAAAAGGCAGGAAAACAACAACCCCTCTCCCCAGACCCAGTTGGAGTCAATCTCCTAATGGGGCCTGGATGGCACTCTAAATGGGTGCTGCCATTCCCTGCCCACCCCCCGGGGGCCACCCACACAGCTCTATTCTGGCCAATAGGAGCTCCAGGGACACTGGAGCAGCACACAGGGAGCTTCCTGCAGCAGAAACTCAACAGAAAAGGTGGGGAATTCTGACAACGGTGTTGATCCAAAGTCCTGAACTGGATCATATTTCTCAAGGAAGAAGAAAGGCGTTTGTAGTGTAGGAAGGGTTTGATAAATCACAAACATTTTCTCCTACTCTTCATTATTGCTCCTTGCAACTCCACCCATTCATTCAACAAACATCTGTTAAGTACCTGCTGTGCACCAGTACTGGGGCACAATGATATGCAAAATTGACAAGAAGCTTCTTGTCTTGATGAAGAGACAGATACTGATCCAACAAGGATGTCAAATGAAGAAATTATAAAAAGATGTCAAAGGGCAATGGTGATAAGTGCTACATGGCACAATTAGAGTTATATGTAATTATATGATACATAAGGGGAGAATTCAACCTGTCCAGAATTTAATAAAACTGAGGCCCCAGATGGGTGTCTACGTCAACCTCAGGGAGCAGGGGTATTTACTGTCACAGGTGATCATCAATACTGAAGTGGGAGGTTATAGGTAAAGAAAAGAAGAAGGCTAGAAGGGTCCAGTCATAACAGATTGGCACTGGAGACTACAGAAACTATACACTAACTTTCATTTACAAACTAAATCACAGTATAACATGTGTACTCATCTAGATAGTATACCACAATAAATTAATGTTCACTTAAGCTAGAAACAATATTTATAAATGTGTCTATACAGAGTTTACTGTATACCCATACTTCCTTGTTCTGCCAGCCAAAAGGCTCCAAGAACAATGACACCCCAATAGCCATGAGCATGCCTTGCAGCTAGATATTGGTCCCTAATTCCATTCACCAGTAAAAGGAATCAGGGTTTCTTGAGAAATGAATGATTATAATTTCAGGGTAGGAACCACTCAGAATAAGCCTGGAGTATATTATGGTATCAAAAAGTAAAGATGTACAGCATATTAAATAAAAGGTAAGGATATAGCCTGGTGTGGCGGGGC
Organism: Dolichotis patagonum; assembly: GCA_004027295.1. Lineage (NCBI taxonomy): Eukaryota > Metazoa > Chordata > Mammalia > Rodentia > Caviidae > Dolichotis > Dolichotis patagonum. Next base: position 615,271 of record PVJX010000003.1, on the reverse strand, counting down.
GCACTTGAATCCTAGCCACTTGGGGTTAAAGGCATGAAGATTTCCAAGGCCGACTTGAGCAACTTAGTAGGACCCTGTTTTAAAATTTTTAAAAAGTTTGAAAAAGGACTGGGGATATAGCTCAGTAGTAGAGCACCCTGGGTTTGATCCTTGGGACTATGAAAACTAAACAAACAGCCCCCCCACACAAACAAACACACAAACCTCAGTAAGCATATAGCCCCAAACATAATGATGAGTTATGTAAAAAGGGCACAGAGCCAACTGAAAGAGCTCCCAATAGAGAGTTAAAGTTAAAGTTAAAGCTAAAAAAAGTTAAAGCTTGCCAAGCTCAAAGCAATTTGAGCAACAAAATAAAACAATATTAGATCATAACCCAAAGTATGCAGCAAATATGAGTTCACATTGATGTAAAGAAATGACTGAATGAATAAATGCATGACACTAGAGAACGCTCCAGGCATAGAGAATTCCAAATCAAATCATGCAGATATTCTGCTCTCAAGGTTAAGTGCGGGCTATACAGGGAGTGCAGAATGCAAAGGAGGGAAACAGCAATGTTAGGGTGCATAAAGCTGACACGAACACCACCCTGGCCAGGTGATCAAGGTTAACATAGCCACTGAATCCCATCCATAGCACATCCCCTGATACAATGCGAGGACTTTACCTCTGCGGTCTCCCAAGCCCTCAGCCACAGTCTAATTATTCCAACTGGGGAGCAAAGGGGTGTGTGTGGCAGGGTAACACTCCACAAAACACCTGACTAATACTCCTCAAAATTGTCAAGAGCATCAGAAACAAAGTCAAAGCCCAGAGGAGGCTAAGAAGGCCTAACTACATAGTGTCCCAGGTGAGATCCTGGAACAAAGGACATGAGATAAAAACCAGATTCAGTGGAATGAGCCTGATAAAGTTTCAGTATTCGTCCATCAGTTGTGGCAAATGGGTTGTATTAATATAAGTACCGGGATATATAGCAACCTTCTGTGTTCTGTAAAGTTAAAATGTCTTAAATTAAAGGTTTCTTTAAGAGAAGGACAAACACAAAGCTGCACGTTGAGTGTGGTATGCCATCCAGCTTGAAAACCTAATTCTTTTTCTTTTGTGAGCAAGTAGTTAGTCATTTCAGGGTCAGGACACTAGCCTGATGCTTAATTTGGAGATCACAGAACTTCAGAAATGCTCACATGCATGTGTACATGCAAACACAGACAATACACACAAGCATATTATATAATGCTTATACCCCAGTTATTACGAACAATAAACTTCCTGCGTGAGTGAATTTCCCAGAATGCTCATTAGTAACTGTTAAGGATAAAAGGACTTAATAAAAAAGAAGCCATTCAAACTTCAGGTTTTGCTTTTGATCCATTCAAAAGGGCCATGAAAGAACTATTTGTGCCCAAAGAATAATCCTAAGACTCTTCCAGTTAGCAACTCTGAGCTCTAACATATTCCATTTGATCGTAAAGGTGCTGCATCTCGCTTTTCCTCACCTTGAAAAGAAGAAATCGAAATGCCTCAGGTTCCCTCAACTTTGCCAGATTATGATAATTTGATGTGAGATATTAGCATTAATAATGTACACTATGAAACACCAGATCCTAAGAATTTCAGTATCACAAACATCTCCAATTCAATATTAAAGGTTCATAATCTGAATATGTTTAAGCAAGAGAAAAAAATAGCTATTACTGGAAACACAAGCCAGTTTGTTGCCAGCAGTAGGTGGCAGCATTTCTGTTCTCTGGGCCACGGTCTACAAAACACTGGCTACTCACAGACAATTAGAAAGCAATTGTTTTTAAATGTCCTTCCATATCCTTGTTTTCCATGAAGGGTCAACCTCCTTCTACAAATCACATTTGCAAGAGATAACAAAATCACATCTCCTTTTTGTAGATACACAAAAGAAAAATAATAAAGTGACAATTAATCTCCCCAAACATAATAAAACTAATTGAATCATCTCGTGCTGGCCATCTGCTTCAGGGATGCAAATTTAAGCACATTTTCTACTGGCTGATAACTTGCTTAATTCGGTTAGCTGTTCTGACCCTGCTTCTGTGTGGTGTTCTCAGTGGGACCTTCCCCCTGGTGGCTTCTGGACAGGGATCGGCTGGGTCACAGGGGTGTGAGGCCCTGGAGCAGTGACGCAGGCCCTCTCCATCTGGCTGGCTATCTCTGAAGGGAGTTTGAGGGAGGGTGGCCAAGATGAGTAGAGTTTTGACTCAACAGAATTGGCCAATACCACTGAGCACTTGCAATGTGCCTATTTCTGAGTACTTTATACTCCTCACAATCTTCGAGTGCGTTGGTACAACTGGTTCCGACTTACTCAGGGCGAGTCTGAGGTTCAGAGAGGTAAGAATATTTAAGGGCTCAGCGCAAACACCAAGTTTTTGTGAGCCACCAGCCATCTTCCACCACATAGGTAGTCAGATGGACAGAGAGGCTGCTCCGAAGTGTTGGCCTAAACTTGAGCAACAATCTCACTTACCCAAGTGTGGGCAAATACGCAAAATGCAGAATTTTAAAGGCAGGCGAGAGAGACCATTTTGCGCTGTCAGAGGGAAGATGTAAAATGAAGTGAAAGTGTGAACAGGGTTTTTGGTTGTAAGAGGAGGTTATCATTGCGGGAGATCACTGTGATACCCTCACATCCCTGACTCAGTCGTTCCAACCAATAACCAATGGGTGCACAGGGACTTTGGTGGGGTCACCGGAAACCTATAGTTAGGGTTGCTGTGCTCTGAGGGCCAGCTCCTGCCTTAGAGATGGGCACACAGAGGCACATCTTGAATCATGCAAAGGGGCACTCAAAGCATCCCACAAAAGAAAGACCCAGTTTGCAGCAGCTCAGGAAACCACCTGAAGGCAGTTCCCAGGGTGGAAAAGGAACTTCTTCTCTCTGCCTCCACCCTCTCTGCAGAATTTCAGTGTGGAGCTTTGATCTATACTGAGAGGGGAATTCTAAGTTTGTATTTGAGATCATCTCTGTAAATTATGGGGACCATGTGGATTTTCATGAAAATCCTTCATCCCAGGGCCCAGAGTTTTCATATAATTTGCCCACAGTCCACACACCCAACCTGCCCAATGTACTGATGACATAGTCGTCCCCATTCTAGCTGCACAAGAGTCCCTGGGGAGCTTTTAGAAAACGCAGATGCCCAGGCCCACGAAGAACAGTGTGAGTCCATATGTTTGGATGACCCAGCCATCTGCCTTTCTTTTCTTTCCAAAATTCTCTAGAGGATTCTGATGCCCAGGCAGCGTTAGCTATCAAATCGCACTCTACACACATCGATGGATAATTGACTCTGAAAGGAGGACAGAGAGGCATTTCAGTGGCATGCAAGCAAGCTACTTTGTAATATTTAGGAACAGGGTGACTGGGATAGCCTGGTTCAAGTATGCCCCGCTAAGGTGGATCTAAAGCACTGCTTTTTCTAATCCTTCCAAGTATCAGGATATAGGCTGGAAGTGGTTATCACACACCTATAATCCCAGCCACTCGGGAGGCTGAGGTGGGAGGACTGCAAATTTGACTTTAACTAGACAACTCAGCAAGGCCCTATCTTGAGATTAAAAAAAAAAAAAAGAGGGTTAGTAATGTAGCTCAGAGGTAGAGGGCCCTGAGTTCGATTTTCTGTACCAAAAAAAAATTAGTATCCATATATTAATATACTAATATACTAGTATACTACTATACTAGTGTATACTAGTAATATACTAGTATACTACTATACTAGTGTATACTAGTAATATACTAGTATACTACTACAGTAGTATACTAGTATACTAATATACTAATACTAGTAGCATATAAAAATATAGTAGCATATAAAAAGATGTAAGGATGCTACAATAAATTCTCTATTCTTTTCTCCAAAATAAATCTCTAATTTAAAGTAAGAGAATTGAAGGCTGGGGATGTAGATCAGTGGTAGAACACTTACCTAGCATGCAGGAGGCCCAGTACCGCAGAGAGAAAGAGGAGAAAGACAGACAGACAGACACAGAGACAGAGAAACAGACAGGGGCAGGGAGAGAGAGAGAGAGAGACAGACAGACAGAGTAGTACAGAAACAGATGGGCACAGAGAGAAACAGAGACAGAGAGACAGAGAGACATACAGACAGAGACACAGAAGCAAAAACAGACAGAGACACAGAGACAGAGGAGAGAAAGAGACAGAGTACACAGAGACAGAGAGAGAAAGACAAACAGAGAGACAGATAAACAGAGACAGAGAGAGAGAGAGAGACAGGCAGACAGAGACACAGACAGACACAGGCAGAGAGACAGGCAGAGAGACAGAGAGACAGAGACACACAGAGAGATGAAAAGAGAGAAAGACAGGCAGAGAGAGTCACAAAGAGACAGAGACAAAGAGAGACAGACAAGACAGACTGACAGAGACAAACAGACACAGAGAGACGGAGACAGACAGACAGACAGACAGAGAGGCAAAGACACACAGAGTGGCAGAGAGACAGAAAGAGACAGGGAGAGAGACAGAGAATGGAGGACAGGGAAGGGGAGAAGGAAATGAATGAACACTGAGATTCAGATGTAATGTGCCCAGAGTCCAGAGGTTAACAAGAAACAAGGCCAATACTCAACCAGGTTCAAGTTCTGCTCTCAAAGACCAGATAATTAATTATTACACATTCCTTTTTCTAAGAAGCAACATTAACACAAGAGATCAAGAAGTTCTGTCTCCCTGGCCCTGGGCGTGATCACCCTGCAAGTTTAAGTTGAAGAAGTACAGGAACTTGAGATGAAAGCGCTTGATGACAGTGGAGGTGACTGACACAGGACAATTTCCTACACAGCAGGTCCACATCCAGACCACTGAGAAACAGTTATCGCTTACAGTGTAACAGCCCTCTGATGGAGAAACAGAATCCAGAAAGGGATCTTTGCCACTGAGAGCTTCACTGGAGAATTCAGCCATCTATAAAGCACATGAGATTATAAAGCCAGAAGGAATCTTGCCTGACATTTTATTTATTTTTGTATAAGGGAATGGGAAAGAAATTCTGTAAAGATAGAACACTGTGTCTACCAAAGCAAATTCAGCATGAATGAGCTTTTTAAAAAGTGCATGTTCAATCGACTACTTAGCTCCAAGTGACCGAACTGTCAGGGGACAAAATAAATAAATAAAAACCTCCACAGTGACATTCCAGGTCAAGAAATCAGACACGCATGGTTTCATGGAAATTATCCAGGCTTTGATTCCAGGAAGAAGTCGGCCTGAATTCTGGCTCTGCCACTTACAAACTAACCCAGTGACTCTGGAGGAGCCGTTTCACCTTCTGACCCTCGGTGTTCACCTCTGTGAAATGGAAATGCATGCATGGCGCCTCATAGGGATGCTAGGTAAAAAAGTCTCAGCAGCCGGCCCAGCAGAGAGCCTCGAGATTTAGTGGCTCTTCTCTTTGCAGAACCTAGATAAACATGGTTAGATGTTTTGAATAAATAGGAAGAGACAGCCTGATAAGGAAAAGCAGCTCCCAGCACATGAAATTTTAATGTCGGCGACAGTCAGGTTTGGCTCTGGTCAATAGGAACCATAAATAGCTGTCACCTAATGGCCATGTCCCCTGGAAAATGGGTTATTCGGCTGAGTCCATCTCCCAGAGGACAGCTGCAAATACCATCAATACTGGCACTAGGCAACAGCCTTATTTATAGTCAAGGGACAGATTCCAAAGATAGAAGAGGCCATGGAGCCTGAACCCATGCCTACACTCCATATTCCTAGAGGACTGAGAGGTGAGGCTTTTGGAAAGCAGATCTCATGGAGATGCCCGACAGTGGAAAAACTGTTCATGAAGGTGAGAAAAGCTGAAGTGGACAGGTTAAAGCAAAGCCACGAGAGGAGAAAACGTGGGTTGTGATTACATATGCCTGGCTGGGCAGAATCAGCCGACACCCGTCCTGGAGACAGCCCCATCTACCTCAGAACCTTTAAAAGGGGCAGTCCTGTCAGCATCTGTCAGAGTGCGTCCAGGATCGAGTCGGAGCCAAAAGCTCTCCCACCGGCCACACCACTTCCCACTCTTCGACATCAGCCCAGTGCAACCACCATCGGCGACTTCCTAAAGAGAGTCGTCTCTTCCAGGCTCTGTGCCTTTACACCTGTGGTTGGAATGCAGTCTTCAGAAGCTGGAGTCCCGTGGGTTTCTCAAAAAGCCCTGGGTTCAAATGCAAGTCTAATTCCCACCTCCCAATTTTTTCACTGGATTTCTTTTTTTTGTCCATTTACTTGACTATCTTGTTACCTACTTTACCTATTATGGTTTCTAAGGGCAGGATCCATGATTATTATTTCCATATTCCCTAAACTTGAGTATGGTGTCATCTAAGTATCAATATATTATTAGATGAATGAATACATGGATGGATGGATGGAGGGATAGATGGATGGAAAAATAAAAAGGGAAGAGGAACAATGGATGGATTTGACAGATTACAAAGAAACCAGGCAGGGAACACATTATCCACTTTGTCATTTGTCATGCATTACAGCCAGGAAGTAAGCAGTCTGTCCTGGTTTTCACAATATCCTGATTAACAGTTTTTTTCTACCACCCCATCCACAGATTTGGACCACTGGTAACTGACCTGAGGGCTGGAATAAAATCTACCTGCCTTTCAAGTGGATGAAACAAGGCTGCCTTTTGTCAGACTCACTTAGCACTTGGATGTCTTGCATGACCCGGGAGCGGGAACTGTAACTGTGGCTGCAGCAGCTAAGAGGGTCTGTTTGCCGAGCCACGATAAAGAGGGCTCCAGACACCAGACAGACATTGGGTGAAATCATAATTGTAAAACCTTTCTGGACTTGCCCAACACACATGTGCCTTTCACACCCACACCTGTCTCTTTTTGAAGCTCTGCTCCTCCAGAGCATTTCACACTGTTCAAGATTTACTTGGCCTCTGGCCTTCCCAGCGCCTGGCCTGAGCAGCTAAGGCAGCAGCCTCCACAGCGTGACCGGAGTTCTGTGTGGCCAAAGGGGCCGCCAGAGAGTGACGTGGTACTCACCGGAGGACATGGGCTCTGCCTGCAGCCCCAAGGCAAAGCTGACACTGCGATCGGAGGCGCCCTCTGAGCTAAACAGATGTGCCTGTGATTTTGCTGCACGGTGTTGATCTATGGCACCAGCACAATATGCCCACCTGGGGATATCTGGGTGCAGGAAACAAACAGAAGGGAATGTGCTGCGGAAATATTAACCTTGGCAGTCTCCTGCCATGGTAAACCACTGGCTGAGCTTTAATGAAATCTTGCACAAGAGCAGAAACATCTGTATCTCTGGTAAAAATAAACCTTGGCTTGGACCACGCAACTGTCTTTGCACAAAGCCATGACAAAGCTGGAAGGGATGGGCCAGGAGGCCTGTCTCTGTGATCAAAAGGGCAGTTTATAACCAGCGGAGAGGGAGGTGTGGCCCAGTTCTCTGTGCCCTCTCTGAAGGATTAATGGATTTTTGGGAAAGAAAACATGCTAAATTTAGGAATCTGAGGCTTTCCTAGAAGCCTGATTTGTTTTTCATTCTTTCTGTTTGCTTTTTTGTTTTGGTTTGTGAGACAGGATTTCACTATGTAGTCCAGACTGGCCTTGAACTTGCTGTGTAATCCGAATGTGCCTCAAACTCATGACCCTCCTGCCTCAGCCTCTCATGTGCTGGGACTGTAGGAGTGTGCCACCATGCCTGGCTGTGAAGAAGCTGATTTGTGTGGGGCCACCAAGATTCTGCAAATTGCCTGTCCTGGCTGAGTGTCTCTGGTCCTCAAACACCATTCACCAGGAGGAGTAAACAGTTGTCACAGTGTTCTTAATCAAATCTGCACAGTGAAGCAACCTCGATTAGTCATTCCACTAAGCCAAAAGGAAGAGCACAGACCTCATCTTATTTAAAATGCAACGACCAGAGGCCAGACCACAGAAGATGGTGGCCAGGGGAGGCTTCCCAGCTGTACAGTGTCTGTGACCGTGTGGCACCTTCAGCCTTGCTGAAGGACAAATAGCACAGAGCCTGCCTTAATCCCAGAGCCCTGGGCATAGGGGAGGTCTCCCAAGCCCTCAGGCTTATCCCACATCTTTTCTAGGCACAAATCTCCTGCCGGGTTTCCTGTCCTGGCTCTCACATCTGAAGACCATGCCTAGCCCCTAGGAAAGCCATTTGACATGATGCTACCTGGCAAAGTCTTCCTTCTGCTGGGCCTGCTCTGGTGAGGAGAACCTCCGAGATGAATACTGCCACCCCTTTAAAGACAGAAGTAGCATCCAGCCTCTTCCAGGAGTGTTTGTACCCTGGAAGTACTTTAAATTCCTACCAATACCCTCAGAGGGCAAGGCTTCGGCTCCGTCCTCTGAACAGAAGGTGACTCTGGGGAAGGGTACCAACGACAATAATGGGGACAAACACAGTGATTTCAGTGCTTATTTAAGACACGTTGCATGTCATACACTACACTGGGGCTTACACATACTTCTAAAGAATCCTCACAACCCTGGGGGGTCTGGGCTGCTACCTTGTTCGTTTTACATTTCATGCCCAAGCAGCATAACTTGCCCAAGATCACTGAGCTGGTAAGGATGGTGCTGGGGTTAGAACTTGGCCAGTCTTACTCCTCTGGAAGCTCTCCCTTGTCACCATGCCTCCAGAAGACTGGCACATTCCAGCTCAGCCACATCCTGCTAACACACTCCCCAGCGAGGTCACCCTGGCCACCAAAGACCACATGCCTGACTTGTATTCCCACTGGCGGACCCATAGGCTGCCCTACCTGATGGAGAAGACGAAAATCCTGAACTATCCTGGGGCAGGAGAGCCCTGGAAAGGGACCAGCACAAGTAAAGACAAAGCTTTACCATTCGGAAGTCTGGAGGAACGTGGTCTGCAAAGCAAAGGGTGTGGGAAGTGAGAGCAGCAGGCTCACCTCCATGGCCCCAGATAATGGGCTGGCAAAGGAAGCTACTTTACTTTATGGGGGACCCCGGGGTGCAGGGAAGCGAGGGATCAACCCAGGTACCGCCAGGGGACTCCTATGTTAACAAAGCCGAACAATGATTTCCACTCCCCCCGCAGTGCGGCCTTCCTCTTGCCAAACTGGTTGGACTAAGTCACAGACAGTAAAAATGACCTGTCTGACTGCCACAACCCTGATCAAAGCCGACTCATTTCAAAGGCGAACTGTCAGCAGCCCGGGAGATCGAAATCGGACAAGGAAAAATAAACTATATGCTTACTTCAGGGGTTAAAAACAAAACCTCCCGCAGAAATAAAGTTATCTTTATTTTTGAAATTCCCAATCCCCAAGCCCATGGGGGAAACTTATCAGACACAAATTAAAGCGCACATTTGGGTCCCCAGGTGAGACCCCAGGGTTCATCCGGCCTCACTTTGTCTCCCTGTGTGGAAATCTTCCGAATCTGGGAGCATAAATAAATCATCCAAGACTAGAGACCAGCCTGGAAGCACAGGTGCCAGGGATCCCATGCACCCTTACTCTGCCATCCTGGTGCAAGGAGAACTCACATGTGCACACACACACACACACACACACACACACACCCCTACAGACATATAGGCTTGTCTATTCTCTTTTCTTTCTCTCTTTAGAAAGACAAAGAATTGCCAACCAAGCTAGCAAACAAGTCTCAGCTTACATTTCAGGATAATTTAGTTTAAGATCAGTTTAGGGCCTGCATTTTCAGAGTAAAGCAATTTAGTCAAGAGCAGAATTTTCTGTGCAGGGCCCAGGGGTTTTACGTAGAAATGAGAAAAAGAATTAATTCACACTCGATGTGTTAAAGAGGTGAATTTTCCTTGCTTCTCAAACCTTGGGGACCTGCTTAGACCTTTTGAAAGCCTACAGATGCACCCACAAGGGGGCAGCCTTGTCTGGGCTCCTGGGTGCAACTGGGGTCCTTCCTATGGTGAGACTGTGAACTGTTCCCCAAATGCTGCAATGTCCAGAGGAACCCACAAAACCCAGGCAGGTCGGAAGTAGGCACAGCTCTCTGCCCCATTACTGAAATACACACTGCACTGAGGTAGGCCCAAGATGCAGGGGGTGCGGACAGTGGTGTTGGGGGGAAGATGTTTGAAGCCATCTCTAAGGTCACACCTGCATTAACCAAAGTTTGTACATTTAGTGAAAGCAGAGGGCCTTCCTTGGGCAGCTTCCCTGGAAGTTACCAAGCTGTACTTTTTTTTTTTTCTTTTTTTGGTACTGGGGATCGAACTTGTGACCTTGCTCTTGCCAGGCAGGCACTTATGCCACTGAGCTAAATCCCCAGCCCCAAGCTGTACTTTTCTATATAAGTTTGAGGTCTTGGGCTGAAACCCAGGGCAGTTAAAAGATTTTCTCCATCAAATTACTCATGTGAGTCGGGCGTGGTGGCGCATGCCTATAATCCTAAACACTCAGGAGGCTGAGGCAGGAGGATCACCATGAGTTGGAGATCAGCCTGGGCTACACAGTGAGTTTGAGGCCAACCTGGATTACACGAAGCAAGACCTTATCTAAAAAAAAAAAAAAAATTACTCCTGTGAAACATCATGTGTTTTAGCCCCCTACTGACGACTGCTGAAAGTCCCTCTAGTATACAAAGTAGGGCTTCCCAGGGCGCTGGTAGGTCTGCTGATATATACAGAGTAAGGAAACGGGGAGACCAAGAAAGGCAAGTCAGGGGCTCAGAAGGCACCCTCCCAGCTGCTGTGGCCACTGTTACTGCCTCTGGGACCCGAGTCTCTTAACAATTTGCACAAGCTCAGCAGCAAAAATGCGCCAGTGCTGGTCTGTACTGGCAGAGGGAAGGAGGCAGAATTTCTCAAGCTGGGGTGAGGGCGGGGTTCCCAGCCTGCACTCTCCCAGGAGTCCCTGAAGCAGCAGGCCTCTCCCTCTGTGCCAGTGCAGCAGGTAGCCTGGCCAGCTGCGGCCTGGCACCCAGGTGTACCAAGGGCCCTTGTACCCAATAACTGATTGCAAATGGCAGCTACTTGCCCACAAGAAGACCTACTAGGTCGTTCACGCTGCTCTCCTGGGGCCCTTGCTTCTTAGCAGGGTTTTGACAACAGGGAGATGATCTTCTCAATGTTTGTAGGGCGAACTCAGTGACTGGAATCTGGAGTCCCCTTTCCCCTTTCCTTACCATCCTACACGCCATGGGAATGATCTATCCTGGGAGCCTAAAATCCCTGGCGTCCCTGCGGATGAAGTCAGGGTCTTCTGAGAATTCACACGGACAGTGACTGGCACCCTTGGTCACAGTTGCCAGCCTTCGACTGCTGACGAGGCTTCCCGCCACTGCCCTGCTGAAACTTCCCATCTCATCCGCTTTCCCTCAGGACCAAGTCGCACCGGCTGAGACCTTGGCGAGGTCCCGCAGGGCCCAGTGTCTGATGCCCCCACTGGCGGTCATTCCCCCTCCTGGGTTAAAAGATCACCAGCCAGTTTAGTTCTAGCCCTGCAGAGACATGAATTTGAGGATTTTGCACTCAAGAATCCACAGATTAATAGGATAGGGTCCAATGGGGTGGGAAAACTGAAGATTTGAAGTCAGTTCGACCTAGATTTAAAAATCTCCTCCACCAACCAATCACTTTGGAAGGTGAGACAAATTACCTACCATAGCCTACCCTTGGTTTTTATCTGTCTGGAAAGTGGGCATCATGTGAAGGAAGCTGTGAGGCAATCCAGGTAAACACTCAGCACAAAGTTTAGCACAGCATTAGTTCCGAGCCCCCCCAAACCCCAACACTGGCTTCTGAAGCAGTTAGTCACACTGAAGAAGTGCTTCGGTCACAGGCAGAGACAAGTGTGAGGGCTCCCTTCCAGTGACCCAGCAGCGTCCCTTCTTGTGATTCACACTCGTCCCAAACCACTCCCTCCACATCTTGGCAAAGCCATTTTCCCACAGCAGAGGAGGCTGGCAGTGACAATTTCAAACCAGGTTTACGGAAACCCATAACCAGAAGATTAAAATTCCCAAATGTCATCGGGATCAGATGGGCCAGATGCTTGGAGACCTGCAAACGCTTCAAGCTCTTTGTAGTGGCAGAGATGTCGTAGAGGTCGAGGAGCTCCTGTTCAGGTGCTGCTCCTGGCTGGTAGGGGATGCACTTTAACCAATTACAGAAAAGAACACAGACTTTTGAGCGAGGAGGACTTAGCAAGTTCGCTGTACCTGCCAGATGAACTATCAGCTGGTGCTCGGCATGGACTTTGACTCACTGGAGACAACTGAGATCGAGCTGGCTCACTGGTCCTTCTCCTGCGTCAAATGTGTGTCAGTCTCTGCTGAGACCGTGGCCAGGGACTAGAAGGAGTAGATAAGACCAGGACCACTAGAAGTGAGTCAGTAGGGTGAGGCTCACAACAACGGACTTCTGCTGGTCAGAACCACCTCCCACAGACCCCAAAAGGCCACAGAGGGAAGGTGAAAGATGTTCCCAGCACTTCTTCCATGTGGATGTCCACCGTGATAAACACTGCACTTACGACTTCATTGAGTTCCTATGACAGCCCAATGAGGAGTATTATTGTCTCAACAATACAGAAGGAAAGGTAAGCCAGCTGCCCAAGACCTATAAGCACCTCCACTCACACACAAAGGGGCAGAATAGAGATTCAATGCACAAGTTTCTGAATTCAAAAATTCATGTGCTGACCTAGAACTGGCTCCGTTCAGTCCTAAGCACCGCATCTCCCTGCCTGCATCCACGTGGGCTGGACCATTCCCTGTCACTACCATGAGCAGAGTCGACCAAGTAGAAAGACAGGTCACCCATGCCACTGTCGAGTCATTCAGCTTCAACACAGAAAAGAAACAAGGAGAACAAATGGCGGTTGAATGCTGACCCTGGGCCATGGTCAAAGATCAAAGCTATTAGTGAGTAAAGGAAAAACACTTTTCAGAATGAACCTGCTTCGCTGGCCAAACTGAAAACCTAAAGCTGCCTGAGATTCAGGCACGGTTGGAAAAAAGTTCATGCTCTGAAAAACCACTGCAGAAGGAGGGGAAAACCTGGATGAAGAAAATGCCCGATGACTGCTCTTGTCTGCTGGCTGCCCTCTTGCCTCTGCCCTTTCCTTGTGCCCATCAAGCCCACATCCTCCCGCTAGATCTATTGGCAGGTGCATCTCCATCGCATCACTCTCACCCTCAAACTCCAGTGACTACCCCCACTTTCTCATTTGGAGTCAAACTCAAATCCTTGGCCTGGCATTTGGGACTCACCATATCTGTGCCTCAGTCTCACCTCCACCTCCGCTTCCCATCGTGGAGAGGCAGTGCAGCTCTTCAATGGAGCATGCTGGATTCCGGGTCAGCCTTTCCTAGATTTCGCCCCCTGGCTCAGCTGCCTACTATCAATGAGTGGGTTATTTAGATTCGCTGAGACGATGATGGAGAGAAGTAACATTCAAAGAAGAACTGAAATGCTGTATGTAACATGTTGTCAGTACAATGCCGGGCACCAAGCAAATTTTTGAGAAACAGGAAGCTGGAGACTTTCAAGCCCTCATGGCAGCCCATAGGTGAATAGTGTTACCCAGCTCCATCTCCAGCCTTCCCTGACCAAGAACCTGCTGACCACATCCTCTTCCAGAATTCGGCATGGCCCAGGTCAAGCCACTACTTTTTTCTCCTCCTTGTGATCTCACTGGTACTTACTGCTTCCTCGTTACCATGTACCTCGGCTTATGCTGGATCAATTTCGGCCTTAACTCCACGAACACTGTAATGAGACCTAGAGGTGCTCAGCTATGGCGATTTGGCCAAGAGTCTACCTGCACCCTCTTAACTTCTGTTCTTCCAGAAATTCTCTAAGTATCCAATCCCCCTACTGAATTTCTTTCTGCTTGAGTTCCTCGTTCCTTGACTGACCCCTACTGATTAATCCCCAATTTGCCCTTTAGTTCTTTTAGCTCAGCAACGATGTATCACCTAAGCTATACGCACTTTAGTGCTTAGCTCTGGTCTTAGGAACTGCCCAATATGCCAATGTATCCAGGGTCCAGATTGATTTTCATCTTTGGGGCCAATTTGACCTAAATAGCACCTTCTTAGAACATGTCTTCCAGCCACCACAGTCTGTGGAGCTGACCAATGAGAGCCCATTGCTCAACCACGCCCAGAACCAAGGAGGGCACACAGCACCTACACAGTCTTATGCTCAGAAAGGAAATATCTGTCAACATGTATTTGATGGCAAGATAGGAAGTTCTGCCCACGAGACAACTCTCATCACACTTTCCAATCAACCTGAAGAGGTGAATTCACCTCTGAGTGTTAGATTAAAACTTTCCGACAGAACTTCAGTAACCCCTCTGCGTTCCCTTTTTCCTGTCTGTTTTTCTTGGTACCAGGGATCGAACTCATAACCTCACGCTTGCCAGCAGGTGCTTATACTATATTTATGAGCTGAGGATATAGCCCAGCAGTAAACAATGTACTGAGCTTATTTGAGGGCCTGGATTCAAAATCCAGCATTGCAAAAAAGAAAAAAAGATCTTACTTTTACTTCAAAATCTATGTTTCACAAAGTGTGACAGATGAACCACTGGTGCTATATTCTATAAGATTTTAGACTCTGCCTTTGTGGACATTGTATTTTCATAACTATGTGTTTTTATGATTACCTTGTTTTATGCCCAATAATGCTGCCTTTACATTCTACAGTTAAAATACAGTATCCTCCTTATATAAACTTAATTGAAGTAAGTAGCTAAGTTGAAGGAAACTTGTAAATAAAAAAGCAACACAATTGGCAGAGAAATATGGGAAAAGCCTTATACTATATTTTAGTATAAGAATGACTAAGCTTTGGTGTCATGAACATCAACCCTTACGAACATACACACTGGGGAATTTCAAATATCTAATCTATTTAGCCTATCAAAATAGTGTGAGATGGCTCTGAGAATGCTCACAGTCCACTTTAAATAACATTCTGTCCTGCTTCTCCAGTTCTTGGGAATAACTTGGTCTTGCAGGGAAATCAGCTGGTGTCAGGAACATCCTGTGACAGATGTGGCAGTGGCCCAGGGCCTTAAGTTAGTGACCAAGCCTGGTCTACAGGGCACTAAGTAGGTCAACAAGACAAAGTTGTATCTTTTCCCTTAACACATGCATGTCAATGATGTCTTAAGTTGTTTTCTCTGAATGCAGTTTTCAGTGCACTGAGCCTTTCAGCTGAGATGAGAGAAATTTGCATCAAATTATCAAATGAATGAAAGTTAATTGGAGAAACCCACAGAGCTATGGTCACAGAGCTAAGAAATTCCAAAAGACAAGTTCCCAGTTACATGAGAAAAGAAAACAGGCTGGCATTTTCTCTCCAGCTGTTCCATAACTATGCACTTGAGACCTTTTCCCCAGTTACTCATCCTAACGGGACATGAGGGGACAATTAGAAGCACAGCAAAAGAACTGTCTCATGGTGAACAGGGCAGTGTGAACCAATGCCCCTGTAGACCAGCCATGGTCATTTTAGCAGAGATAAACGTATATCGTAGAACGCCCTGGGTAAGAAAAAAGTCTTCTGGGAAAACAGTTACAGTCACTGCCAATAACATACTGGCTTCCAGTGCTTTCTAAAGTTGGGGTCGTGCCTGCTGTGCCAGGCAAACGAGTTGTGTTCTTCCACAGCCACAGAGGGGCCCAGAGTCAGAGCTCTGGTACCAGACCAGGCTCACATAGAGGATGTGAGGAACACAGCACCCTATAACATAACAGGTGTAACCACGGTGTCCTTGGCAGGGCATCCCGACAGTCAGAGGGAGAGAGGACTGCTGGCTTAGGTGGGTGGGAAGCAAGCCTCTGAATAACTTCAAGTTTCTTTTCGGAGGACTCTACTCAAGAACTGTGTCATTCCTTCATTTGGCAAATATGTAGTGGTCCCAGTGTTTGCTGCTGTACCAGGTACCGGGCATTCAGTGAAAGTTCAGGCAGATGGGTCTCTAAAGTTATGGATGAGAAGGGTAATAACTAAGCCCACTTAAAAGTAGGCAATTTCACTACGTGAAATAAAAAGATTATACATGAGGCCCCGGCTGAGAGGGGCACTTGGGAAAGGAGAAGGAAGCATCATGGGAAAACATGCCCAGGAGCCAGGCATGAATATCCTGGACAAGAGGAGCAGCTAAGACCAAAGGGTCTGAGGTGGGATGGAGCTGAAATTGCCTAAGAACAGGAAGTAGTCCCAGATGCCCACAGAGGATACAAGGGCATCATGAAGACGTCAGGAGACAGGCATGGTCCAGATGCCAGTGGCTTTCCTGGCCATGACAGTGGGGATGGAGTTTATTCTGTGTGCAGTGGGTAGCCACGGAAACACGGAGCAAAACAACCTCATTTAAGTTTTCCATCAGTCACTCTGGTCACCTGTAGGGAAACAAGGCTGAAGAGGGAAGCAGAGAGGGGAGCAGAGCTTTTCTCCCCCACTGCGGTTCGGAGGGAAGTAAGGAGCTCAGGTCAATGGAATAGTCGAATGGCAGGAGGTTGGGGCCAGAGGGTGGTGGAGCAGATAGGAAGAAGGGAGAAAAGTGAAGGCATTACAATTTGGCTGGAACTTCAGCTCACTTGGCTGACTTTTCTAAGGAATTGTAATAAAAGTGAAACTGACTGCATACCCATCCAATAGCTCTAAATCCAAGATGAACAACAAAAGATAACTTCAAATTTAACACCAATCAATTGCTGTGACGTTATGTACATATTAAGATAAATGCAAAGCAGCATCTCCAACTTTACCACAGAAAAATTACTTGTCCAAAACCAAGCCCCGGTATACTTCCTGCTTCCCCCTGACTCCCCACTCCTTCACAATTCCAGCCTATCCTTACTTTGCAGTTGCCAAGTTAAGCACCCAGAATCTCTCCAGAACGAAAGTTAACTTTCCAGGAAGAAGATGCATGGGCATTATGCTTCAGTAAACCCAGAAAGCATGCCAACATAAGAGTGTTAAGGGTACCGATTAATGTAGCTGGAGTCTCAACTAAAGCAGAAGAAATGCCTCACAGACAGACAGACAGAAATAAACCAGAGCTGGTGAGTGGTGGCAACAGAGAGAGGGGAGCAGAGCTTTTCTCCCCCACTGCAGGCAGTGTGCATGCCTGCCATGGACCAGGGGTCAGGCTGGGCACAAAGACCCCAGGGCCAGAGGAAGCTTGTGAAGGGCAGGTGAAGAGGGCCATGCCCCAGTGCTCGGATCCAAGGCCCCCTGAACTTCCAGTAGGACTTATAGGGGACAGGAGGAAGCTGAGGACTCATGGTAGGTCAGAATGTCACTGGTGCCGGAGCTCCTCAAGCCTGGGACCTACACCTAGCATAGGACCTACCTATGTGAGCTGGGATCTCCCCAGACCACTGGGCATATCAGCCTGTCCCCCTGCATGTGCAGAACTAGCATGCCCATGCTCAGTCCACCCCTCAAGCACTGCTGCTGTGCACGGAGGGCAAAGGAAGGATGTCTGCCAAGCCTCTCCTGGGCCAGGCATTCCATTAGCACCTCTGCTCCCACATTCAACATACACCCCTGTTAACATCGTCCTGGGCGGGGAGGAATGACCATGTCCAAATAGGAGCGGGCCCAGGCCCCAAATCATGTAACGGGATGAAGCAAAGCTGGAGTCTGAGTCCATTCCAAGTCCCACGCTCTCCCACACCTCCCACCTGCTGCCACCTTCGCCTCGTGCCAGGCCTCCTCCAGGGAGACCAAGTGCCCACTCTTGGTACGGCTATGGTCCAGGCTTCCAGCCCGACCCCAGAGTGCCCTACAGTCTCACCTGGTTTAGGAAAAGTGACAGCCACTGATGAGGCAAAGCAGTGTTCCTCACTTAGGAACACTTTTAGGGGTGGAAAGATGTCTACAGCACCCAATTTTCCTGCTGTGTGACGGGCCAGGGTTTCTTTGCAGATTGAGGTCTCCTTTGAATGGCTCCCAGGCACAGCGTCCTCCTGCTGTCCCTGCAAGTGTGTCTCTCATGGGCTCCAGTCGTGGGCCACCCAGGGAAAGGAACTTGGCAGACCCAGCGCACTCACAGGTTCCAATGGATGGTATGGCTTGCTGGCCGGAGGGGCGGGGCAGGGGAGGGCTTGCACTTCCTTGGCCTTGCCTCTTGTCAGTTGGCAGCTAGTGAGGTGGTAATGGTTAACCCAGGAAGATGCCCCTACCTCCCTGGGTGTTGTTCAGGTGAGTGATCCCAAGCCAGACAGGACTTGTGTACAACCAGGGCCTGGCACAATTCCTAGCAGCAAGGCACTAAGCTAGACGGATCTGGGTCCAAGGACGTGGCTTTCCTTCTCACTAACAATGCAACTCAGGGTAAGTTATTACCTTCTGAGACTCAGCTGCCTCATCTATCAAGCAGGGACAATGACAGTCCTTACATTGTAGGTGCATTCATTGCACAGGTAAACAAGATTAATGAAATGCAAAAATCCAGAAGTGTGCCACTCAGCAAGTGCCCAATAAATGTGGACGAATAAAAAGCGCAGGAAATATTCTTCAAAAGCAAACGAAGCTGCGTGTCTTCCCTAGACCAGGGAGCGGGCCCAGCCCTCAGGGTCCTCTCCTGGGCCCCTGTCCGGCCTATGCTGCTGTCTCGCTAGCACAGCATTAGCACATTTTGGGAGGCAGGAGAAAAGGTGACCATTGACACAGGGATGATTAAATATAAGGAGGTGCCCGGGACACACGATCGCTAATCTGCTCTCCCACCTAAGCCAGGATTCTTCCTACAGAGGAGGGAACCAGGTTCAGGGTTGTCAAGCAGCTTTTCCAGGGTGACAGAGCCAGCGAACAACACTTGGGACTCAAAGATACTGTGAGTGACATTCCTGTGGTCCTGGTGCTGCGGTAGGTATGGTTCTGAGCTCTTGCTGCATGCTAGCTTATTAATCTTCCCTGTGAAACCAGGCTGGGGTGGGTACTCAGATTATCCCCACTTCACAGAAGAGGAAAACTGACACCCCAATGGTTAAGCAGAGGGACACTGTGAAGAAGAGCTGGGCTGGAATGGAAACTGAGGCAGGCTAGCTCCGGAGGCCTGATTCTAACCATTACCCCACGTATCTCACATTTATTATTATTATTTTTTTATTTTAAAGAGGGAAAATCAAAACGAAAAACACAAGAAAAACAAGCAACAAAAGAGACAACAAAAGCCCTCCAAACAATAACAATATAGGCTTTCAAAACAAGGTGGAAGGAACTTAACAAAGGTTGTTATTTTGCATAGTTATCTTCAAAAAGTACTTCACATTTTAAAAAGCCTTTGCCCAGCTCACTATTCTGTTGCCTCTGAGAATAAGCACTCATGGTTGCTGAGGTCATTTTATAGTAAGAGACAACAGTGCTGGAATAAAAAAAAAAATATGCACTGGGCTGGAAATCAGAGACGGGGCTGTGAACCTAAGCAAATCACTTTCCCTCTCTGGATGTCAGTTGGCCCAAATTTAAAGGGGTTGGTTGGGACCAGAACTCAGCATTGAAAGCTTGCAGCTCCAACGGTGCATGGTTCTCTGAACTGGGCTTTCCTCTTTCCTGAGGAAGATGATGGAGTCCGTAATAATGTGGGCTGCGGCTGCTGACGGGCCCCTCCCCAAGCAGCCAGGGCACATCTACTGGAAGGGACAGCATGTGGCCTGGCTCACAAGAGCCACCGCAAGTGAGCATCAGAGCCCGGGAGATCCTGGGCAACTGACCAGGCCCTTAAGTTTTTTCCCTTTGGCAAAGACAGGGAAATAACTTGCCTTAGTGAGTTGCTTTGAGGTCATAAAAGTGGTCATAAAGCATTTTCCCAGATTCAAAGTCCAGGTTTGCAAAATGCTCTTGAACTGAGCCATGAGAAGGGTAACCAGAGAAGAAGTGGGGACTTCTCGGGATTCCCAGAAAGCAGTCTGAGAATGTAAAGAATCTTCATTACTTCTCCATGCTTCCTACAGCTCAGTCTGGTCCAGAAAGGGGCAAAAAGGCCTCCATACTATTTCAAAGCAACTCAAAAAGATTTTCAAAACAGTACTGTACTATTGCAAAGCAACTAAAAAAGATATTCAAAACAGTACCACACCATTAGGATAGCATAATTATATGCTATCCTAATCAACGAAGTCTTTATCTCTCCTCCTGGATAGTAAATCCTCAGAGGATATGAAATTTGTCTGTCTCGAATCAAGACCTGTTGACTGATCATTCCCAAGATGAGACCTGAGTACTGGATTCTCTTCTCTTTTTCACAGATGCCTTGATTCGAGTCAACATTCACTACACGGCGACCAAGGGCCCAGACTGTGTGCCCTCTGTGTGTTCTAGTTACTTCTAAAAGCTAAAATAACAATGAAGCATCAGTGTCTTAACCTCCGAGTTGGAAGCAAAAGATCAAAGCTTCTACACCAAAGGTTTGAAAAGGTCAAAGAATGGATCTTGATATTTCTACTATTGCTTAAACACTATTCATTTTAATCAGTTAGCATGCCCCAAATACTTCCCGTAAGCATGAGTCATTTGTCCACTCAGCAATGATTTCTTGGGCGTCTTGTGTTCAGTAGGAACGGTGCTAATGGTCTAGGGAATCTCAGTGAAGACAACTGGCATATTACTGACTTTCTTGGGAGGTTAAGTTAGGATAGCTGCTGTTACTGGTTTTACATGAGAGAAATGACACCTCTCTACGCCAGGAAGGGTGAAGAGATGAATGCATTTATTTAGTCAATAGATATTTACTGAGCACCTATCTGATGCCTGAATCTGGTGCCATATGGAGGAGAGGCAGGAAGCCACATCAGTGAAACCATGGAGACCATCAGGGAGACCTCTGCAGTCCCCTGGGTGACACATAGAGGTATCAGGGCTCAGGTCCACTGGGGAGGTCCAAACAAAAGCATTTCCTCTGGAACAAAAGAATGTGGGTGAGGAGAAATCAAAGATGAGGACTCAAGCTCAATGAGTGGGATTATTTACCACAGCAAATCTCAACCAAGGGACATATGGAAAGTTCTGGAAACATTTTTCATGTGCACTATCACTAAGCACGTCCCAGTGAGTAGAAATCAGGGGTACTGCTGAACATCCTACAATGCACAGGATGGCTTCCCACAGCAAAAGAGTACCTGGCCCCAAATGTCACTCAGCACCAATGCTAAGAAGCCCTATTTTGCAGGAAAGGGAAGAACAGGGATGGGGCGCAGGATGAGAGCTTACGTGCACTGCATCTGGGACATATTAAATCTGAAGTATTCATGTTAAATTGTCCTTGGAACCACACTGCTTGGAATGGAGTTAGAAGCAGGCCTGGCACCGAGGAGAAGAGGAGTGACTTTTTTTCCTCTGAGCCAGAAAAACCTAGGACTCAGGAGCCACTTTCCTGCTAGCGGCATTATGAAAGAAATGTCTTAAAACCAAGAAAACCTGAATCTTCACACTTTCTATTCACCTCACTTGCAATCTTTCCTTTTTCCCACTGCAAATTCTGCCTCCTTTCCTGCTTCAAGTCCTAGGACTTGGGAGGCTTCCCTGAAAACACCCCATTCTGGCTGAGTCTGAATTCAGCTTCTGGACTTTCCAGAACCTTCCCAGGTAAGTCATTTGCTGTCCCTCAGGTATCTCTTTAAGACTTCGGCTTTCTTGTGGGAAAGGAATTATACTAATCTTCCCAATAGAAACACTGAAGCACAGATAAGCCATCTCTCTGAGCTTGCAGTGATTTGGGCTGAACTCTTTTTGTTGCTAAAATCAATGCTTCAGTCAGGCCACCTCCCTCTCATCCCTGACATGCTTTATCTACGACTTCTGGGTGAAGCCTGTGTCCTGTGCAGGACTCAGTGCCCATCCCTCCCTTCCCCAACCCCCCCCACCCCGGCTTTCGGGGTCATCTGCAGCAGTGTGTTCCCGCTGTTCCAGTCTGGCTGCTCCAGCTAATGTGCAGAGACCCGGGCAGCAGGGAACCATGCTGCAGAGGAACAGGACTTCTCGCCTCTTCTCTCTGTCCCAAGTTCCCATTTACGTTTCCAGGAGAAAGATGATCTGTTAGTTTTCCAGCCTTCTTCTCAACCCCAAGTCACTCTTTTCCATACACAGGGCCAGGCCAGGCCTGGCAAAGGGCAGTACGATTGGTTCTTTATATCTAAGGATTCAACCAACAATGCACAGAAATATTTCAAATACAATCGCATTTGCAATGAACACATGCAGCTGTTTTCTTGTTCTAATTCTCTAAATAATACAGTATAACAACTATTTACACAGCATTTAGGTTGTGTTTGGTAGTACAAGTAATTGTAATCTGGAGAGATTTATAGCATATAAGATGTGGATAGGTTTTATGCAAATATGATCTTTTTCTACAGGGACTAGAGCATCACAGGCTTTGTCATCTGCAGGGGTCTCAGCAAAACCGTCCCTCAGATAGTGATGGAGCCCAGCTCACCTGACTATGTTTAAAGGCAGGCATCTGGTGCTACATGGTCCCTTTTACTTCAGGGCAGGCCCCTCTAGCACTCTTTCTCTCTGCTTGGCCTCTCTACCTGGGAGTGCAAGTGGTCAGACATGGGAGGAAAGAGTGAGGGTCTTCTCTTCTGAGAATGGATGTAAGAGAAAGGAGGGTAAAGTGGACAGAGAGTGGAGGAGGCAGGCAAATGGCGGGTACCAGGTGGATCTCTGCATTCTTGTATTCCCTAGGCCCAATCTGTCTGGGGACTCACCTAGAAGCAAGTATTTAAAATATTCCTGGAATACCTGCCACTATCTAGGACATGCCAAGCAGCTGGGCTACAGAACCCGGAGCACTCAACCAACATGGACTCTGGAGTGGATCTCTGCTGGCAGGAACAAAACTATAGCCAGGGCCAGGAGACCCGGCCCAACTTACTGTCCAAGAAGGTCCACTGGTACAAGGTGGATGTGCATCAACCTTTACTGAGCATTAACACCTTGTGAAGGGAAAAGGGCAGACAGCACGTGGTATGTGTTTGGAAACAACCGAAAACAAACCTCCATGGTATGGAACTTCTATTCCAATGTGGGTCCCTATAACCCGGTGTGGTGGCACCCACTGGAAAGCTGAGGCAGGACGATTGTAAGATCAAACCCGACTTGAGAGACTTAGTAACTCAGTGAAACCCTGTCAAAATAAAAAAAAAGGGGGGGGGGCTGGGAATGCAGTTCAATGCAAAAGCCCAGGTTCAACTCCTAACAGGAAAGAAAAAAGGTCCACCTTTTTTCGGCTCAGCCTGGAACAGTACCTGAGAGGAGCAAAACAACTTCTGAGGACTGAAAACTATGAGCTCTATAGCTCCCCACTCTTCCCCACACAGCGGCCAGACATTTCTTTGTTGAGATAACATTTACTACCACAGTTGGGCCTTTAAAAGAAGCCAACTGACGCAATAAACTCAGTTCATTTAATTTCCAAACATGAACTCATTGCTATCTCAGGAAGTATCACCTTACGCTTTCGATTAAATGTTATCCCAAGTCTAGGAGACATTCAATAATGAGAAAGTAATATACTTTCGTGGGCTTCTCCAGGCTCACGTTTCACCAAAACGAGTTTCATACCAAGATTAGCCAAGTATCAGGTAATGGGATCTATTAGGGTTACTTCATCTGCGGCCCATTTCCAAAGAAACACAGCTTTTCCAGGTGGAATTCTAAGCGCTATCTCTACTCATTCTTTATTATCCTGTAGGATGGGTGATGGCAGGTGCATTGAAATGGGTCATGGGCCAAGAGACCATGAGTGGGTCTCTTGGTTCTCTAGGTGCCTCCTGCCTCTGTGGTGCAGTGGAGGGCTGGGGGTCTCTCGTCAAGGGCCTCTTCCTGAACTCACCTCCCAGGAGTGAGACCCCACATGCTGGACTCTGTTGAGCAACTCCTCTTGTGGCTGCCTGACCACAATGTCCCCCAACTGGCCTCCGCGTCCAGTCCAGACACCTGTCATTCTTATACTCTTCAGGAGCAGAAGGAGGCAACTATTCATCTCCCAAGTCCACTGTTCGGCTACATTTCCAGCTCTAATGATCTACCTTGCAGGCCCTCGACCCCTCCCAGATCCTAGGAGAGCTGGGGGAAAAGCTAGCTCTTCATTTTGATCTGATGATGATGGTGGTAATGAATTTTTACTGGTTGCTTATGAAGTGTCAGGTTCTGTACAGAGTGCTTTAATTCCTTCTTTAAAAATTCGATTAGGTATATATGAGACAGGGAAACTGAGGTGCAAAGAGGTCAAATGATTTGCCCACATTCTCACAGCTGAAAGGGGCAGAACTCAGGATTTGAATCTAGACTGGACACCATCCTGTCTCTCAGACTTTGCAGTGACCAAGTGTAGCGCTGCATGCATCTTGGTTTGCTCAGGACAGAACCAATTTACAATCATACCTCCCTGCAATTAGTAAAGCCATCCCCTTTCACACTCAGAAGCATCCTGGCATGGATAATAAATTACACTCACCTTATAATGCCTCCCTGAGGAGTGATGATGATTATTATCACACAGCCACGCCACTTTGACAATAAAGGCCTCCACTGTCCTCCCGTAGGGACTGACCGCTTCCCTTCTCCCTATCCTACACACCTACAGTTTTCTCCATAGAGTCAGCACCATAAAAATATATGTATTCTGCTGATTGTTTGTCTCCTCCACTAAAATATAAATTTGATAGAGGGAATTTTTTTATTTATTAGGAGAGCTCTCCACCTGTAGCGTGGATTTCATAAACATTTGTTGAGCAGCATCAGAACAATAGCTATTTATTTATGTATTTAATGCTATTCTAAAAACATGCAGTGATCAAATGACCCCCATAATCCCAAGTTGGGTAAAATTATCTTCCCGTCACAGGTGGGGAGACTGAAACAGAGACTGTCCTCCTAAGGGGACACTGATGGTTGGCAGCAGAGTTGGGAAGAAACAGAGGGCAGCTGTCCCTATGTTTGTGTGTCCAGCCACTACTGGAAGTCTCAGAGCAGAGGTACAACGCATACTGCAAACACTCAAGGATTAGGGCAGCCCACACCACCGCCAGTCAGGATTTCTGGGGTATGGAGTAGCCAGGAAGGGCTTCCTAGAAGAAAGGCAGCTTAGCTGAGCTTTGGAAGATGGGACAGCGCGTGGGCAGGTGGAACGAGCAGTGAAAGCAGAAACCACCAGCTGACTGTACACGCCAGAAAGAACCACTTCTACCCGGAGGCCGAGTAGAGGAAGATCTAAACATGGCCATCACCCACCTAAACATGGCCAAAACCATCTAAACATGCATCACCCTTGAATGCATGGAGGGGCAGGAATTCATGGACTAGTAAGCAGGATCCCATGGATGGTCTCTGCCTGGAAATGACACATAGCCTGTGAGTCCTGAATCCTGAAGCTTCCTATCGATGAC
The DNA here is from genome assembly GCA_004027295.1 of Dolichotis patagonum. Classification (NCBI taxonomy): domain Eukaryota; kingdom Metazoa; phylum Chordata; class Mammalia; order Rodentia; family Caviidae; genus Dolichotis; species Dolichotis patagonum. The sequence goes on along the minus strand of PVJX010000003.1, from coordinate 589,849 downwards.
AAGGCCAGAGAACAGGGTAGGAACTGTAACTGTGGAATAAATCCTGTCCTGGAAACCTCTGCAGACAACCATTCTCTTCACCACATGCTTGAACACCACAGCCCCGTGTAAAGCATCTTGATTCCTTATAGATTTGGTTGTGCTTTGGGTCCTACCAGGTACCTGATAAACACACAGCTCATCTTTCACTGTGACACAGACAATGTATAATGCAGGTGCTCACCCTTGTCACACCCCATGGTACTATGACCAGAGCTCATTAGCATTATTTTTGGTGGCAAGAAAATCCTCTCCTCCTTCTCAGCCTTTCCAAATATCCAGATCACACTTTCTTGTTACGCTGTTTAGATAACATCAGTCAACTAGTTCTGACCTTTTGTTTCATAACCTATTCTCAGTGGCAAGTTGGACACCTCTGCTGACTCTCTACCTCTGTGGCTATGACTCTTATCATGCTAAAGTCAGCACAGCTACAGTGACATCTGGATCAGAACATCCTTGGGAAGAGCCCTGGAGCAGGAAGACCCCTTGGGACAAGCCCTGGCTGGATGCTGGCAGTCAGCAAGGTGTGATCACAACACACAGTGAATGTTTAAATTTGTAGAACCTGTTAGAGTAGACACACTGGCATTAATTCCCCTCAAAGTGCTCCCCACCTTGCTTGGGACACACTTACCCCATGGTTCCTGCCACTCTCTGAAGCAGTTCTGGAAGTCCTCTTTCATGGCTGTCTTGCTGTGATACATAACAGAGTGAACACTGCTGCCTAGTGCCAGCCAGTGGAAAAGCAAGCTCACAAAAAATGGTATGTCCTCATCCACCTTGGTCACCGGATCTGGCACTGTGTGACTTCCGGCCCTTCCCCAGAGTCAATGTGACCACAAAAGGTAAAGCTTTTGAATTTATTCAGGACATTGAGGCAGCCATGACAATGCAACTGAAGACACTCATGAGAGAGGACTTCAGAACTGCTTCAGAACATGGCAAGAATGTGGGATAAGCATGTTCAAAGGGAGGGATGTACTCTGAGTGGGATAAATGGCACTGTGTCTTTTACTGTAATAGATTTTTAAAAATTAAACATTCACCGTAGATTTTGATCACATCTTATAGTTCACATGTCTTGCAGCCATTAAAGACCCCAAAAGAAAGGCTCAGCTATGTCTTCTGAGTGGGTGGCATTATATGACAGAAGCTGGAACAAAATTTTTAAAAATTATTTTTTCCAATTTCCACTCAAAAACAACTATATAAGTAATGGAAGCACTGCTGGGTCACCAGAGGGACCAATTGTAGATGTCTACATCTCTATTGACAGAAAAATGAAGGAAAATGTATTGCCTCACGTGGTCCAAAGGAAGCCACCTGCCAATTTCAGGGTTCTGCTCTCTTCCCCAGAGCTGTCCCAACCTTCATTCTCCTAGGAATTAAGCAAAGTCAGAACCTGTCTTCCATGCTGTGGTTTCAATTCTGAAAAGCACATTTTTCTGCAGGCTCATGATCTACAGCAGAAAGTCAGACAGAATTGTTCCTGTATATTTCAACTTGGTTCCTTTAGGAAAGGATGGAATTTCTTGCCCTTGAGATTTGGAGACTTAACAGAAAATGGATAGGATTTCAGTATCTGAAAGATGGCAAAATCTGTGCCAGATACCTTTAGTGGAAAGCAGAAGAAAGTTCTAGAAGGTGAAATTACTGATATTTTCAGGTGAGTGTCAATGAACTTTATTCAGAAGAAAAGCAGAAATTGAGACTGTCTATGCATATAAAAAGGAATAACACCTGAAGTGAAGTGTTGGAAATGTTAATTATGGTGATAATCTTTATTTTTGGGGGGTGAGGGAGACAATACTAGAAATTGAATCCATGGCTTTTGCACTGAGCTACATCACCATCCCTTTTATTACTTTTTATTTTCAAGACAAAGTCTCAATAAATTACTAAATTGCTAAACTGTATTCAAATTTGTAATCCTCCTACCTCAGCCTTTCAGAGTGCTGGGATTACAGGTATGTACTATCACATCCAGCTTGGGGGCAGTCATTTCACAGTGCATCATCTATCAAAAATCACTGCATTGAATGTTTTAAATATATATCATCTTAATTTGAATTTATAAGTTATCACAGCTGACAGGAAGGGAGGGAAGAAGAGAGGCAGAGACAGAGAAAAAGAGAAACAGGGAAAATTGCATGTTACAGTGGGCTTTTTATACCATTGAAAGCTCTAAAAGGTTTGGCATCACTTCTGTATGAACATTAAACATTAGTATTTTAAACAGCAGCCTGGCCTTTGGGAGTGAGCAATGCGGACCGCAGAAAGCCAGGGCCCTTTAACCCACTGACCTCTTTTGACCTACTTGTTAGCCTGGCTGCAGACAGGCCAGGGGGTCCCTGCCTCTCAGGGGAAGGTCAAGGGTCAGAGGCACATTCCCTCATCCTCATTATTCTCAATTATTCTTCATTCAGGGCTACTTTCTCCTTTCTTTGGAGGCAGGGCCGCCTAAGTGTTTTTTCTGGACACTGAAGGGTGGTGACCCATCCCACCCCAGCTTTCTTCTCTTTGATCCCAGTACTTCTGGACCAGAGTGGGTAGCAGCACGTCACAGAGTGGTGGTCCCCAGGGAGGAGCACTGGCCCTGCTTGCACACTCAGCTGTGCTGGAGCTGAGGGAAGTCACAGAACTCTCTGAGCCTTGAAGGCCTCGTCTAGAGAATGGGACAGTAGGAGATCTAGTTCAGAGGTTAGAGAAGATGAGATGAATCATGCATGTCAAGGTACAGCACATACTAGCTATTAATATGATTGTTAGCAGTATTTTTATACCAAATTTGGACTATAAGATAAAACAACCCCTTTCCCAAATCCTCGTATTCTCCCCACCCCACCTGTGCACAGTTAGGCTTTGGGAGTAATGCACTGAAGCTGAGTCTGCTCAGGGCAGCAAGACAGAGCCCCTCCAGGGACCATTTGTAATCCTATCAGCAATCACTCACTTCCCGCCAGCTCATGGCTGGACACTGAGCTCAAAGGCCAATGTGCTGGTTTCTACAAGGTGCTGGGATTCCCATGCACAGCTGAGGAGACCAAAGCTGGAAGAAGCTATGCAACCCGTCTTACGTTGCAGGAGCTCTTGAGCAGAGCGCCGACTGCAGGCACCCGGCTGGAACACCAGGCACTGGCACCAGGATGAGCTGTGATGGTGGCTTCCCTCAGGGCTCCTGTCTCACCATCCTTAGGCTCTCTCACTTCTCAGAGAGCATGCACTGCTCCAGGAGTCTCCTCACTGGTTTCTCCTTGCCCTGTCTGAGCCCAGAGAATCTAACACAATGCGGAAGGGTGATAAGGATGTCAGAACCACCCACGTAGGGTGTTCAGGGTTGTCCCCTCCCAGCAGGAGCTTCAGGCCTGAGTGGTCCCCTCCTCTCACTTTCTTTCATCAAAGGCCTGTGATCCTATCCCGTTTGAAGTAGGAGGTACAGTTCTTGGTCTTCTATCCCGGGTGGGCAGGTACATTTTTTGACATTCTCCTGCAGAGATCGCACACCCAGATGCAAGTTCTGCCTTTAATTACTCTTGGCTTTATTTACTATTTTCTTTTAAATCCAATGAGCTTTAAAATAAAACACAAAGCAGAACCTTTAGCTCCACTGTTCAACCAGAATAGTGACTGTTCAAGTGAATGGTCAAGTGAATGTTCAAGTGGGTTAACCGACTTTATGTTTGTTGAACTGCATCAGTGATAAAAGTTTCGGCACCCACCTCCAGCCCCAGGCCTCATTCTGGGGCTGTCTCCACGCACAATTGATTTCTAAGATGTTCCCAGGGCGCTCCTTCCTGCCGAGGTCCACTAATGACCCAAAGGTAAGAAAAGTTTGTTTTCTCCCTGTCCATGAGAACGAATCATTCAACCAACAGCTCAGCGCAGGGTGGGGGACCAACACTGTGATCATTTATCCTTGAAGAAAATAATAATGTAGTAATGGTTGTTCCCATTTAATACACACCCATGTTTTGAGACTCCGTGCTGGGTCCTGTTATGAGATTATCTCATTTCTTCTTTCACGACTTGGGAAAAAGTACTGTAAAATTATTTTATGAATGAGAAAAATAGATTTAGGGACTCGTAAGTGGCAAGACTGGAATTCAGACCAATAACCACCTGCCAGCTAAGCCTTTTACGATGAACACAACGTGATTCTCCAGCCAAACTGTTCTGCTTGGGGCCTGCACACAGCAAGCAACTGGTAAATCAATCGGTCCGTAACAATGAACAAAAAGCAAACTCAGGCTGCATCAGCTCGTGATGCATCCATGGCTCCTAGGATTCCGCAGATGAGCTGAGACCTGTCTTGCGCATAGCTGAGGCTCTGGAGGTCAAGACCTAGCCACACCTGGCCCAGCCTGGGTTCTGGGGCTGTGAGGCACACAGGACAGTCACTGTTGTCTCCCACTTACTTCTAGGCTGTCACACCCCCTCCAGCCCCTCCCTTGCCTGACAGGGAGAGGGTGCTTCACTGGACCACAACTACCTTCGGTGGTTCTCACAGTTAATTTGAAAAATGGGACAGGTCTAAAGGCCCGGACAGACCCAATAAAGACTGACCTCTGACCCACAAAGAAGAAAGCTTCTCTCCTTGCAGGAAGGGTTGCAGTACTGGACCTCAGAGGACATCTCAGACCTAATGGTGGCCACCTGTCCCACATTCCAACAGCCATCCCTGGGGAGGCTCCATGGCTCCCTGGCAAATGACTGCTCTGTTTAATTTTTTCTTAAAAGTCTTTAGGTCTAGCAACCTGTCCGGTGAGGCCAGGACCCACTTTGCCGTGGTGCATATCCCAGTGGCATTTTAGGTACAGCTGGGAGAGACCTGAATGAAACTGAGCTCTCCCAGAGCAGCCTGGGGATTCCAGGAAGGGATTAGAGCTGGAATTGTGACATAGTCCAGCGAGTGAAGGTGCATAACGTCTGCTAACGTTACAGCACATTAAACAGAGCTGTAAAATAGTAGCTTAAAGTCAGACTGGCCAAACATAACAGAAGCAGTATGAAAAGCAAGGTGCCACTTTTTCCAACACCTAAGTTCGTTACACGAACGAATGGGACTTATGCTGATTCAGTGTGTTGGTCGCCAACACAACTGCTCTGATTTTTTTGGTAGCATTTTTTTTTTTTTTTTTTTTTGGTACCAGGGATCGAACTCATGACCTCACACTTGCCAGGCAGGTGCTTAAGCCACTGAGCTAAATCCCCGGCCCTGGATTGCAGTTTATTAATACCTACTCTTGCTGGGTGGGGCCATGCATGTCGTAATCCCAAATGCTCCAGAGGCAGGTGGAGGCTACACTGGACAACATAGGGAGACCCTGCCTTAAAGTTTTAGAAAGGGCTGTAGCTCAGCACTAGTGTTTGTTTAGCAGGTGTGAAACCCAGGAGTCAACTCCCAGTAACACCAAAAACAGAAAGAAAAAAACCCCCAACCCTACTCTTTCTTCAATCCTTAGTACATGTACGGTCCACAACTGAGATTTCTTATCCTGGCACTGGCTCTACAAGGTGGTCACCTGCCGTCTTTGCTCAGGAGGAAACATCCAAGGTGGTGATAACTGACTTTCCTGGCTGATTGAAGTGGGGGAGAGTTACGGACCCTGCCAGCTAAAATCACCCGACTGGGGAAGGAAACAAACAAACAAACAAACAAAACCAAATCACAAAAGCAAAACTCAGAGAAGAGCCTTGATACTGTCTCCTGCTTGTGATGGGGAAAGAACTCAGGCTTCCCGAGGCAGCGCCGCAAATGCAGGAGGGAGGGAGGGAGGACCACTGACTTCTGAAAGCAGAGAAGGAAAGGGGGAAAGGGGACCTGAAAACTTGGGTGGGTCCTTACATGCTGGGCAGGGAGGGAAGACCCAAGCAGAGGCGGGAGAGGAGCACGGAGTGAGCTGCCCCTTCATGCGGGGGCTCATATCGCCCACTCCGATGGCGATAGAAAGGGCGGTCCAAGGCATCTGGACACAATGTGGCCCGGGCGGGCGGCTGAGACCACGCTGATTCTAACCGCTGACTCTGACCGGCCAGGAGGCCACCATGCAGCCCAGGAGCCACAGGAATTCCTAGGAAGAAGGGACTGGAGAGGTGGGGCGACGCAGCCCCACCCCTTCGAGCACACACACACACACACACACACACACACACACCCTGAAATCTTCACAATAAGGGAAATACCGAGAGCGGTAGCCGGGGCTTTCCACCAAAGGTCGCAATGCCTCCAGGGGCCCCGGGGGACGGGGGCGGGGCGGGCGGGGAAAAGTGGAGCAGCGCCCGGCGTGGAGTGCGCGCTGCCCCCTTACCAGCTTCATGGTGGTGTTATTCTGTTCCCAGCGCCACAGCATCACGCTCATCTTACTTCTGGGCAAGAGCAGGAAAGGAGGAGGCGGTGGCGCCGAGGCACCTGCCTGCGCGCCCGCCAGGTCCCTCCTCGGCCCGGGTCCCGCGCTCGTCCTTGGGTCATCACGGGCCTGAGCCCTGGCGCGGCCCGGCCTCCCCCACGCCGATCATTCAGCTCCGCGCTGCGCTGCTCCCGAGGCCGCGCGCGGGGCGCAGGGGAGCCGGTGCGCTAGGGATCTGGGGGCGCAGGGGCCGCGCGCTCAGCTCCCCGCGCTTCCGCCGGCCCCGCTGCCCGCGTGGCCCCCGGTGCCTCCGCGGGGCCTCTGGCCGCCGGCGCGGGTGGAGGAAAGCGGGAGAGAGGATCCGAGCGAGGAGGTACTTAACTCTTCGCAAGAGGGCGCGGGTGGGCGGGACAGCCGGGGGCAGGAGGGAGGGTGCGATCCCAAGAGGGGGCTCCGGGCGCACAGGCGGCGGCTGCTCGGCCGCGCCCGCTCTGCCAGCCCGAGCCTCTACCCACGCGTGCTCGGCGCCATCCCGGTTTTCTACCTGCACCGCGCTCACCCGGGTTGTCCCGCAGCAGCCTCCTCGGGCGCAGTTGGATTGTGGCTGCAGAATGGGTGCACGCTCTCCACCACGCACCCCTGCGCACACCCACGCGCCGCTCCCCGGCAAAGTTTATTTCTTGCTACATGAAGGACCTACGTGAAGGACCGGGCTGGGGTGTTTTCAAACACACCTGGCCGCTACCAGAGAAAGGACATCCGTGGCCCTGGCGGGAGGAGGGGACGGGGAGGCGGCCTTTGTTTGCTCTCCAGCCGCCTCCACCTGCTGCAGACTGTCCTGGGAGAGTCTGGTGGATCAGTCACTTTCCTGCCCAGCCCAGGGCCAGGCCCCAGCAGCCTCTAATCTGGCAGTGTGGCCCTCCAGGGGTCCCTAACGGCTTTCAGTACCCAGAAAAGGCTCTTTCAGGCTCCCACAGCAAGGCGGCTCTGTCACCCCCGCGCACCTCAGCACTTAGCTCCAGCGCTGGCAGCAGAGACACTTAGGGTGCGAACCGGACTCTCCCCGCCAACACCGTCACCATGGGAACTCGTGGCATTAACTTGCTACATGTCCTTTTCAGTAGTTCAAAGTGTTCAGAGTGAGAGAGGGGTTGAGTGGATCCTAATCTTTTAAAAAGTGGTATTTAAAATATGCGGACTAGGGCTGAGAATGTAGCTCAGCAGTGCAGGGCCGGCCCAGCACGTGCAAGGCCCTGAGTTTGACTCCAGGCACAAAAATAAATAAATAAATAAATAAATAAATATCCCAATTAAAAATGTTGCCTCTTTATGTACATCTTTCAGGGTTTGATTTCCCCCTTATAGTTAGAAACATCTTAGCGTTTCTTAGGTTTTCCTAGCTTACAACCGCTCCTGCGCCCTCTGCCCCCTGTGGACCGTGCCCCGGTAACTGTGAGTGGCCTCTTCCTTGTTCTCAGATACATCAAAATCCTTCCCACTTCGGGCTCTGGGTACCTGGCAGGCCCACTCGCTGGAACACTGTTCCCCCTGGACCTGCCCATGGTCCCTGTTCTAATGTCACCCGCTCACTGGGACTTTTAATGCTCATGTCACAACCTGCTCCTCCCCACTGTCTTCTGTCCCATCATGGTTGTCCTTCCTTTGCTGTGCTGTGCACTGCATTCACCTAGCTCACTTGTTTTCTCACATCTTTTCTGGCATGTCCCACTGGTGACAGACTCCTCCACTGTGTCCCCAGCATATGGACCAGTGTGCAGTCCACAGTGGGAGATCAGTGAGTGTCACCCAAAGGGGCTGCTGATGACAGCGTCTGAACAGCTTTCTCTGCAGCGAGGGCTGAGCCAAGCCCAGCACAGAGCTGATCTCCTGCCGGAGGACCTACCTCAGCCTGCATGACTTCAAGGGACACCCCTCTGACAATGCCCCTCCCCCGTGCATGTGCCCAGAGAATGAAACATGGGCAGCAATATTTGCAGCTTCAAGGGAAGGGACACGTCCTGGGAGAATGTATCAGACATGGGACAGCATGTGTGGCATGGAAAAGATGTTTAACATTAAGATATACATTTGGGTCAGGTGTGGTGGTGTAATCCCAGCCTGTAATCCCAGCATCTGGAGACTGAGGCAGGATGAACACTGTGAGTTCAAGACCAGCCTGGGCTACATAGTGAGTTCAAGGCTGGCCTTGAACGTAGTGAGACTATCTAAAAATAATAATAATAATAATAGGGCTGGGGATTTAGCTCAGCAGCATAAGCGCCTGCCCAGCAAGCTCGAGGTCAAGAGTTCGATCTCGGGTACCAAAAAAAAAAAAAAATAATAATAATAATAATAATAACCCAAAAGAAAAAAGATATATATTTGGAAGCTATTCCTAAAATAGCTTTTTTCTCCAAAAATAAAACTTAGCAAAATCTTATTGGCCAAACAAACAAAACACATGCTGTCTATTGCTGGTTTCTTTTCTTTCTTTCTTTCTTTCTTTCTTTTTTCTTTTGATGTTTTGTTTTGTATGGTTTGTTTGTTTGTTTTTGCCAGGAGGTCCTTGGAACTGGGAAGGTGTAGAGTACAATGGCTCTGGCCATGTGGAAAATGCTACAAGACTTGGGGGGGGGCCCATGCATTTTCTGGGTTAGCAGCTATAGATTCGTTGTACTTTCTGGGATCGACACATTAAAAACTACCCACCTCCTGAAAGTCATTGAATGAGCACTTGACTCCCAATCAAAAGCTTTTTGGTAGGTTGAGGCCAATTCAGGCCCTGTAAAGGAGTGCTACCCTTAACTCTTATAAATCAGGAAAATGATATCCAAGGTCCCACTTTGGGAAGACCTCCAGTGGTGGCAGGGACAGAACAGCTTTGGAAAGGAGAGGCTGGAGGGAAGGAGATGGTTGTGGAAGCCTCTAGAGGGAAAAGGGATAAGGACCCCAGGAGACTCCAAAGGGTGACAGCTCTGAGCTCGTCCAAGCAGGTTACAGGACCTTGTGGATCTGCAGAGGCAGAAGTTGCCCATTAAAACCTTGTACCTTGGAAAGTTTTTGAATATCCACCGAACTGTCTTCCCAAAGCCTTTCTTCTTCCTCCTGCTTCTGTCACCTGCCACCAGTGCCTTTGATGGGAATTAGAGGAAGGACATAAACCTGTGTTGACCATCTGTAGCTCTGCTCAGAAGCGTGGTTCCTCCCGGCTGCTGGCCTCTTCTTCAGCTCCAGGCCAGGACCTGAGAGGTCAGTGCTGACCCTCACAGGCAGAGACACTCCCCCCCCCCCCGCCCAGCCTGGCTCACCTCTTGAGTGTGTCTCTCTTGTTCTTCTAAGGGAAGGGAGGTGCAGGGTCCCAGTATTGTGGAGCTCTTGATGGGGCTGACTGCAGAGGCTGCGTGTGCCTTTCACCTGCTGTCCTGCACTCCAGGTCCTCCCATCCCCAAGCATTCAGGAGACCTGTCCCATGTCATCCGGTACTCACTTGTTCCCTCTCTTCCTTCTATACACTTCTCTGGATTTTTTTAAAAGCACCTGCCGTCATGGTAGGCACATGGTACGAACTCCTGAAGGACAGCCAGGCTGCTTTCCACACTAGCAATGAAGAGGGGAGGAGATCAGGCTGACAGCAGAGTCTGGGCCCGGCATCCCTGATGGTACTGTGGCCGCCTTGTTGCGCAGGGGCTGTCCGTGCCTGGACCCACTTTCTCTCCTCCTCACTACTAACTTTTGCATGCCCAGGCCCTGTCTGATAAACTAATTTGTATCCAGCTGTTAAGGCCTTAATGTGTTTCCCAGATACTACTTTGGTTTAACAGGGGTCTTCCATGCGTTCAGCCAAAGCAGTGACTAATGGGGAGAAGAGCAGACACAGTGGGGGCGGCCAGGGGAACTTAAGATGCAGTGGCCTCTCTCTGGGCTGTTCCCAGTGCACCTGTGGGCTCAGATGCCTCTCCACCCACGCATGAGGCTGCTGGGGCGATGCCAGCTTTTATATGATCTGGAACGACAAAGGAAGGGTCAGAAGCTGTGTGCCAGAGAGCCTATGGCTAGGTATCTTGACATAGGGACTCTCTTGTTTTCCTCCAGATAACTGGGCCTCAACGTAAAATAGTGCCTAAAAGTTTTACATAATCTACCAATGAAATTCCTCGCCAGGTTACGGCTGTTGGTTAAGAGTGGTATCCGCTTGCCACGGCAATGCTAGAATAGATCGTGCTGCAGATCAAGGCTCAGAGAGGCAGAGGGACTGGCCCCGGTTCATCCAAGTTGGAAGCCGCTAAAAAGGACTGCACCTCAGGCCTGCCTGCCTGAGGCCCTAGCCGGGCAGTGGACGTGTTATTGTCATGTTACAGGCAGGAGATGAAGTCCCAGATGCGCCATCCCTGAGATGATGAGGACGACTGTGCACAGGTGGCTTAAAGTCTTGAAATCTCTTTGTCACTCTGAGAGGACTCTGAATCTTAGATGTAAAGGAAGACATATAAAAATTAAAATAAAAGGCTCCTGGAAGTTCCCAGCTGATTGGCTTTTCAGAACTTGAGAGTCAAATGCACTAATCCTTCTTGGAGAAGACAAGACTCTTGCCTGAAAGCTGGGAACGAGGAGGGCCGGAGCACAGGAGGTGCCATGTCCCCTCCACCAGTGTTCTCAGCCTGCCAAAGGTCATCCTGAGAACACTGGGGTCCCCAAGGGGTCGAAGGCCATTGGAGGGCTTGAAAGTAAGATGTATGGCTTTCAGGAGGGCAGACACAGTGTCACACTGACAAGCCCACAGATGAGTGACTACGGCCCTGGGAGGTCTGGGCTGGGCTAGCAAAGGATTTCTTTCCCTCTGCTCGCCCTTCTTTTCTCCAGAGATGAGTTATGGAAAGGCCACTCCCCAGTGCACATACTGAACACCCCTGCCTTTGCTGTGCTCCTGGACTGTCATTTGTTGCTTCCTGGCTCCTCGTAAAATTCAAGTGTCATTGGTGGGGGTCAGGTAGTGGTAAAGAATTTCTGGGTGGGGTCATGTTCCCCACTGCCCCTCTCAGTACCTCAGCAGGCCAGCTAATCTTCTGGCCTAGGCTATGTGGCTCACCTCACTACCCCTTTGCTCTGCTGTCCTTTGGGATGAATGCTTTTCCTTCCATTCCCCATCAAATGCCACCCTGTTGACCTTTGTTGGTGACCCTTTCCTCCCTCTCTGGGTCCCCAGTACTGGCTTTCTCTCTCCTATGGCCTTTGTCATGGTCCACCTGCCTTGTATATGGGGTGGGCATATTTCAGTTGTGGGGTGGTGAGCACAGATGCCACTTCAATGGCCACTCGATTATAAAGTGCTTAGGAGCAAGCACTCTAGCTTGCTCATTCTGCTCAGAACAGTACTAAGCAGAATGAACAAATCCAGAAAGGCAGGATTTAGGAGGTTTAGGCTACCTCAATCTAGTCCCTAATTTCTGGGTACCCTGTTCAGAGTCTATGCAAAATATAACTAAAGGAACCCAAGTGAACTGAGAGGCTGGAACTCCTGGGCATGATGGCATCTTCGACAGGCCCTCAGCAAGAGATCCGAAAGACCCTGACATTTCCTTCTAAATATCACTAGAAGGAGAGGTTTTAGGTCGTATTTCCCTGTATTGCTCTCAAGACACCACCGAACATAGCACTGCGGGAAAAAGTTTTGGGATAAATGGATGCGTCATTGCAGACTGACTTGAAATCTCCAGGAAAGGTGGCTGTTGGCTTTTTCAAGGCAGCCCCATCTCCAAAGAGCAGGCATGCTCTTCCTGTGAGTCTGAGAGTTGCCAGGTGCCCCTGGTATTTATTTGTTCAATTCAACATCTCCAGCCTGGGGCTCCTCCTCCAGCCCCTCCCCCATCGCCTCCATGAGGCAGATAAAGGTTGAAATTGTGCAATCTTGAGTGACCTCTGACCCCCCATGAAGGGCTTCCCTGCTGCCAGAACTGCCTCCCCCATTCCTAGGTGCTGCACCCCTGTTCTGACTGACCCGGGGCCTGGTGACCTGCAGACCCTTTGGAAAGTGGTTTAGGGACTCATTTTAGGCTTATCCAGACCACTCAAGAGGGCCAGGGGTTCATGCAAGGGCAAAGAAAACTGTCCAGAGGAAACAAAAAAACAAAATCCCTGCCCCAGAACTGTGGGCATGGAAACCTGGAAAGCTACGGTTGACACATTAGAAGTTTTCTGGTTCCAACTGTCATCTTGTGCTCTGGTTTTATATCTGGGTGATTCAGAGAAACAGTTCAGGAAGGAGTTGTCCTCTGTCTCACTGGGTTGCTCAGGGTCATTGGGTTTGGTTTGCTTTTGTTTTCTGCTGCTGTGGTTTGGGGGAGGAGAGGGTTGGTGTGGTTTTGTTGATTTTGCTTTCCCCGTAGGATCAGCCCTTTCTTTCTTGGCCAGTTCTAGTCACTGGGGATTAAGGTTAGCAATGGAAGAGACAGCGTCTTTCCCAAGGAGCTGCAGGCCACCCTTCCTGAGAAGCGCCTGAGAACTTTCTGCTGGAGCGAATGGAGCCGCTTTTCATGGAAAAATTATGCGATTGAGCAATTCAGCAAATGCCCTCAAAGGGGGTTACAGGACTATTACACGGTGGAGGCGTGGGAGACCTTTGCCTTGGTACAAAGCAGTCAGTAAACCAATTCCATTTGAGAGCATCCTAATCCTCCCAGGAAGTGGACACATACATGCACGCGCACACACACACACACACACACACTCATGGCTGTCTGCTCCCAGAGCCTCCTCCTTCACCAGCTCAGGAGAAAGGGCTGTTCCTGAGCACCACGGAGGGCTGCGGCTGGCCCTGCACGAAGGTAAAGGGGAGGACCAGGTGTCCGAGACACAGAAGCTAAGACAGTGTACATACAGTCACTTTCTATCTGACCTTCAACAAAGGGTAACTGGGGACATCCCAGAGAGAGGGCGCCCTTGTTCCACAAAGCAGGATTCTGCGCATAGCTGGGGACTTGCTCTCAGCTTCCAGGTCACTCCATGACACCTCACCGTTCATCATTACTGCCGCTGGATTGGCCTGGATTGGCTCTGGGCATTTCCCAGCTCCTAAGCCCAGTTAGCAGAGAGGTTCACCACAGCTGACCCAACTCCTTTCCACAGGCTTCTCCTTCTCATGCTGTGGCCAAAGGTGGACATTAAGAATCCACCACAACCTGGATTTACATGTGTCATGCACTGTCACATCAGTCACCCCAGCAGCTCTCCTTGGAACCGCTCTGTGAATGAGGCTGGATGGCTATGCTGATTCCTTGAGGACACCAGGCACAGAGTAGTTAAGTGAGCTCCCCAAAGCTGCATAGTTGCTTGACAGAGGCCCAAGCCAGGCCTCAGACCTATCAGCTCTGACCCAGGCATGCTCTCAAGACAAATGGATTTGACACAGTATCATTATCAATGACAAAGGCAAGGGTGGCTATTAACCTTCATAAAGCCTCTTTGTGTCCCATACCATGCTGAGACACCTGTGTGGAATATCTCACTGAATCGTCAGCGTAACATGATGATACAGTTGTGAGACTCTATTGTACAGAGGGGAACATGAGCACAACAAAAGTGAAGTTACTTGCCCAAAATCACATAGCTGCTAAAAGACACAGCTTGGATTTAAATCCCATTTGGCTACAGAATCTGCCCTCTGAACCCGTCCAGTTTTGTCTCTCTGTGATAACATCATTATCCGAATGTCAGCCTAAGAGCCATCCATAAATAGTAAAAGTCATAAGTACAGTCTGAGCTGAAAGGGTGTTGATAAATAGATGCCATGCCTGCTTGGTGAGGTTTTGTAATTTTTGTTTAGTTTTGTTGTTTTCAGTAAGGTGTTACTACTAGTAAAATTTCATCCAATGCACTCAACTCTTCTCTCAGGCTGAGCAGTCCTGTATAGTGTTTTGTTTTGTTTTATTTTATTTTAATTGTTTTTAGTACCAGGCATCAAACTCACAACCTCATGCTTGTAGGCAGGTGCTGTGCTGCTGAGCTATTGTTTAAAATGCTCCTGTGACCTGGGGAAAGTTAAAAACCTCTCTGTATCTCAGCCTCCTTGGTAAGATAGGCAGGATTATCTCTCAGGATTGTTTTGAAAACCAGGTGAGTTACATACCATATGTGAAGGTGCTCAGAAACTATAAGCTCCCAAAACTTGTTTCCCAAAGTCAGTTGGTAGAAACGATGTCAGCATAGCCAACAGCCTTGTTTGTGAGTTGTAACTACAGAATGTCTGAGAGGCTTTAACAGGTGCATGAGCTGCCTGACTGTCCATGGGGTAAAGGGAAGTGAAATGCATTAGCCCTCCTTATTCACGGGGATGCACCCCCAAGCCTGCCAGTAGAGACATCGGAAACTGCAGATCATACTAAACCTGTATGTGCTGTTTTTCCTATAACATACAACCATGATAAAGTTAACTTATAAATTAGGCACAGTAATAGCCTCAAAACAATAACTAATAATAAATTAGAACAATTATAATATACTGAAACAAATACTACTTTATTTTAATGTGCTTTCACACAAACTCTCTGCCTCTCTCTCAACATATAGAAGTTTCCTTGTAAATTATTTTTTGGGTGGCACCAGGAATTGAACTCAGGACCTTGTGCTCGCCATGCAGGCACTTATGCTACTGAGCTATATACCCAACCCTCCATGTAATATTTTCAGACCACAGTTGATGTTGGGTAACACACTGGAAACCGAAACTGCAGGTGAGGGGGAATCACCATGCACCTCAAATGTATCTCAAATGTGACCATTTGGATGGAGAATTTCTCAAGATCCTACTGGAAAGACCACTTCAGGCTGTGTCCCCCACAGGGGGAAATCTGTTCTGTGTTTTCCCAGGGGCTCCCCACTTCTGAGCAGCTGTTAAAGGCCTGCTAAAATCGCCCCTAGATTTTCCCTCTTCCTTTGGAGACTGCAGTTGGGGTCTCCAGCCTGCACTGATACCATCACAAATACTGACCCAGGGCCACAGGATATGAGTGGCGAGCAAAAGAGGCCACAAGCCTCCACCGGTACTGTGACAACAGATCTTCGATGACCCCTCACCAGTCCTTGTGCTCCACACACAATCCGGTCCCTATTGGCAGGTCCCTGCAGAGTCACACTGAAAGCCAGTCACTCAGTGTGCAGCTGGGCCCTGACACCAAGCTGAAGTCTGACAGATGATGAAGAGTCCTCAACCTTCCTCCTGCAAGGAGCAGATAGGAAGGGATACAGTGGCACTGGCCCCACATCCAGGAATGCAGAACTTGCACCTGTTCCTGCCCTGACTTCTCTACCCTTCGCAGGTCAGCCTGGAGTATCCGAAATTTCTACCATGTCTTTCTGATTCTGTAAACTGCTAACACTCACAGAGTATTTATGTCTATGTCCCTGACACTGTCTAAGAGCTTTATAAATCTCCATCTTCCTTCCTCACATTTTGAAAGTGGTGCCATTAGCATTTTACAGTGCAAGTCGTGAAAATAGGAGAGCGTTCAACAAATTGCCAGTCAACACACACCTCAGAACAGTGCAGCTCAAGTTCCAGCAGGGCCTTTTCTGAGCCCTCAGCCTTTCTGCCCATTTCCTTAGATGGTTGCCTGTCATGCTTCTTCCATTCCGTGTGAAGGCAACACAGAACCAGCCTGCCCTGGACAGCCCTGGGATATTCCTGCCTTCTAGAGCAATGTTTCCCAGTGTACAGCCTCCTCACCAGCAGCACCACCCAGGACCCTGTGGGTTATGGACCTGCAGTTGATTCGGTGCCCAACACAGCTGAGAGCCCTGCTCCAAGGCCTGAGATTTGAGTCCTGGTACTCTGAGAGAGGTAACAGGACCAGCTCCAGTGAGTCACCTGCCCCTCACCAAGCAACCGGTAGGACAAAGATAGGCAGGAGAAGGGATATGGAGATGGCGAAGCCAGCAGTTCTAATGGGAAGGTAGAGCAACAGTCAATGTGAAGCCTTCAAGAGTTACAGAGGCTGAGGCTGGTGCTGGTGTAAGGCTCAAGATGCAACAAGGAGGTCCAGCATGGGCAAGGAGAAGGCCAGCACAGGGCACGTCTGGCCTTGTCCTTGCTGTGCTATTTCCACTACATTCCAGAACTGCATCCCATTTCTCCACATTCCTTCTTGCAAGACCATGGGCTCTCAGAGCTGAAGATCCTGAGTCCCTTTCCTGACAGTGTACATGACCCCAACTCCCAGTGTACATGACCCCTCCTGCCTCAGTCTGAAGCCCTGCAGTGATGGAGTGAATGTCTTAGGTCCCCAAAGTGGTTCTTTGCCCTTCAGGATGCATTTTTGTCTGTGAGATTTCCACATACTTTTATATGCTTCTCTCCCAATCTTTCTTCCCCCCCATGGAGGCCATTTGGAACTAGGCTGCATCAGGACAGCCCTTGATACCCAAGGACAGTGCTCTCTGGCTCTTCTCTTATCCAGGACAAAGACATGGCTCTTGCAGCAATTTTTCTCCTAGCTCTCCTCATTGTTGCCACCCCAGTGCATCTTTCAGAAGACTCCTGCGGGTGTCTCGGAGAGAGGGACACAGAAACCCTTACCCGCCTCTCTCTGCTGGCAGAACTCACCAAGCTACACCTAATCCCAGCAGTGCAACAGTTTTCTGTGGAAGGAGGGTAACAAACCTCCTTCTGCAGGAGAGGCTGTGCAGAGGAAGCACTGACTACGTTTTTTCTCTTCTTCTCAAGAACATGGAAAGGACGGCCTGCTCTTCAGAGGCCAGCACTGGCCTCTGCTTTCTCAAGGAAATGGTTTGAGACCTACTCAGCACACAGTGGAGGTGGGGAGGTTTGCTGCCTCTGACCAGGAAGTTCCAGCCACAAGCACCTGCCCTCCAGAACCCGGAGGCGCCCCGCTGCCTGGCATCGCTCCCTGTTTCCCAGGATCAGTGGGGATCGCAGTTCCCATTGGAAGCCTTAGCTCCCAGAGTTGGTAAACACCAGACTCTCTGCAGTTGGCAGCAACTGAGCTGTTCTGCAGGGAAGAGATAAAGATGAGTTTGCTTGCACTGGACGGGCTCCTGGAAGAATTATGCTGCAGGCACCGGAGTCCAAGTGCATCCTTTCAAGACCTGCTGCAGAATCCAAGTTCTGGTCCTTCCTGCTAGTTGTGTGACCCAGGCTGAGTTATTTAACTTCTTTGTGTCTTGCTCCTTCACCTGTGCTGGGGATGATAACAATCCCCTCACTAGACTGCCCTGAGGACCCCCCCACACAGTGTCAAGGCACAGTGTCAAGGAACAACAGTGATCACTCCAATTGGTGGCACTGCTTTACACAACTAGACTAGAGATCAAGTTACATGTGCACTTGAGCAGTTTTTAACTTTGCAAAGACTTCCATTATCCTCTCATTTGACTCTAATAATGCATGATACACGGACATCAAGATTTACCATTATAGTGGTGTAGGTAAAAGCATCAAATCCCAGGAAAGTCAAGTCACTGGTCCTGGTCACAGTGCAGACTCAGAGTAGGTCACAGAGTGTTTGACCTCCCACCTGAGGCACAGCTGAGTTGAAGCTTGCTCTGAGCTATTGTTACATTTCCCTTCTTATTCCATGGCTGTCGAATTTACTAACACCCAGAGCTAGACTCATGGTCTGGGCCTGGAAACCCCAAATCTGTACAGTATACAGTTCTCCTTTCCAGCACTCTCTCTGCCCTCCAGTTTGTATCCAAGGAAGAGGTTGCTATAT
The DNA here is from genome assembly GCA_004027295.1 of Dolichotis patagonum. NCBI lineage: Eukaryota > Metazoa > Chordata > Mammalia > Rodentia > Caviidae > Dolichotis > Dolichotis patagonum. The sequence goes on along the minus strand of PVJX010000003.1, from coordinate 571,737 downwards.
ATTTTCACTCCCTAATCTGACTCCTGAGCCAAGAGTGGTCCAGTCCCTGCCTGGTGCACAAGGCTATTTGTACCTGGCTCACAGCCCCGTGCATCATATCCCAGGACATGAGGTTCAGCCAAGGCTTATTGTCCGGCCCTGAGCCAGAACGTGAGGGTGGAAGGTGTCAGGTCCTCACGGGCTCTTCCCTGGGATCATTCCCTGTACCCCACTCCCAAGACACCTCCTACAGAGGCCACAGGAAGGAAGTGATTCAGGCTTTCTTTTGCAGTGACTTTGATCCAAACACATTTCTCCCAAGGCTTCTGGCCTGCAGCAAGGAGAGTGGAATTGTGGGGTAGGAGAATGGGTCATCTGGCCATTCCAGATGTGCCCTTCCAGTTTGCCAATCAACAGCACCCTAGAAGGAGATTCCCAGGATTTCGTGCTTATAGTTAGGAGGCACCATGCTCCTTGAAGTGGCTTCCAGAACTACCCAATTTTTCCACCATGACCTATGGAGGCCAGATAAGCGCCAACCCAGCTATGTCTGTACTAATGGGTTTGCAGGCTGGCTTGGCTGCATGTGCTGGGAAGGGGTGTTTATCTCAGGGCTTCCCTGGCTCCGGGAGCTGCTTCACTGCCTCCTCCTGAGACATCAGCTCTGGCTCCTCTCAGCATTTATCATCTAAGATGTTCCAATGACATCAGCTTCCTGCGAGCTGGACAGTTCCTTTACTTCAAAGCCCGGCTCACTCCCCCACCCCTGTGCAGGCAAGGATCATCTTCCAACTTGTTTCTTCTATTTTTCTGATGAGACAATTGAGGCTTAAAAAGGTAAGCAGTTTTCCTAAAGTTTCGGATGGAGTTGGACAGTGGTTAGGTAGGGACACAAGGTGCTGAGCCCCGGTTTCTTAATTCTGGACCTAGAGACCATGTAGCATGTCCCTGTCTACTTAGGAACAGGCCCTTCCTTTCTTGGGGCCTTGGGCTGGGTACTTTAATTTGGGGACGGAGAGGACAAATTTTCCTGGAATCATCTCTACAGACCAGACACAATAAAGATTCTTATTTCCCACCACTGGATTTAGTAAATTTTGTTAAACAAGTTTTTATGACAATATTTCTCTTATATAGTATTTATTAAATTATAAAAACAATGCATGTTTATTAATTGATACTAAAATGTGGAACAAGAAAGGGGGAAAGTGTATGCTCCTGAGCCTTATAACTATGGTCGTACATTCTAGGACCATCTGAAGCAGACAAGTACCCACTGTATACACAGTAATGATTAATTTCTGGGGTTCAGAACTGTGGTCCCAGAAATGAAAGATGACCCCAAGAGAACCAGTGACCTATAGAGGAGCCAGACAATAATGAAAAAGGCTGAGTATTTTTAAATTTTCTTTCTATTTTTTTGGTACTGGCACTTGAGCCCAAGCCTCCAGAGTGAGCTATTTCCTTTATTTTTCAGACAGTGTATCATCAAGTTGCCCAAGCTGGGCTGGAGTTTGGGATCTTTCTGCCTCAGCCTCCCAGTGTGCTGGGATTACAGGCCTGCGCCACCACATCTGACTACAGCAGACATTTATTAAAATGACATGCACCTCTGGATCAAGAACTACACTAAGTGCTTTGACTGTATGACTTTGTTTAATTCTCGTACCCAACTTCACATCCTCAGTTGAGAAAACTGAGATATTCATCACTTCCAAGCAGCAAAACTAAGATTTTACCATTTTAAATTTTTTCTTAGTGTTTCACAAAGTAGGAACTAAGATTTTTAATCCAGGCATAGTGGAACCTGAGTAGGATTTTTCAGCCAGCATAGTCTATGCCTAGAGACCAATTATGGTCCTCTAGAAGGCTAGGAAATTCTCTACACAGACTTCTAGAGCCAGCAAATTACAACTCCAGGATCTGATGAATTCAGGGCGAAATAAAAGAGAAGACAGAGTGAATGTCGGCAACTCAGGAGTGACTGGTTCAGGTAGTCAACAAATACTGACTGGCATCTATCAAGTGCCAAGCACCATGCCAGGTACACAGTGGGTGATGATGAGCAAGTAAGACAGCCTAAAACCGCGGTCCTGCGCTGCCTACCACCCTGTGGTTGGGTCACCGTGGAGGGCTGACTGGGGAGCTGCTTAGAGTGGCCCGAGAGCTGGCTCTGCCCCCAAGGCTCCCCCGAGGCCCCAGTGGTCTGCCTCGCCCCACTGTGACACACATCCACCCTGTGCCAATACATGCGTTCTCACAATGGAAGGTGGGGGGAAATCTAGTAGGAGAGCATTGCTTTTATTCTCTTCTTTAATCCTCACATCACTTAACAGAGCATCCTTACTCTTCTTTATTAACTTTTTCTGCCCCAATCACTGGGATTTGCAACATTGCCTGTGGCCCTGCAGGGACCCCCACCTTTGGGGGTGTCACTAAGGCATGTGCTATGCAGAGGGTAGTACAGTAGAGGGCAGAAGGGTTCCTTGCTTTTGCCACATTTTCAAATGGGTCTGTAACCTCAAAAAAGGGGCGGGGGAAATCCGCAGCTTCCGTCTGTCTGCACTGCAGTGAAATCCCCACAGCCCGGGACTGCTGACTCTCTCCTCCTGCACACACTCTCCAGGAGCGGAGGCTGACTGGCATCTGGGCTTTGCTTTCCAAAACTATGCAAGTCCAGCTCTGGTATTTTTCCAGGCATGGCATAAAACGGAGCTTGATTCATTCACTTCCACACTGACACAAGGAGAAGGTTCTGATTCCTCAGCCACTGAGAGCGGCGGTGTCCCCCCACCAGGCTTCACACAACCCTCTTTCACTTGATTATTTTTTGAGCCTGACCCCTGGCCTGGACTCCACACCATGGGTCTACACCGTTTCCCTGAGTACACACAGTCTTCAAGCCCTCTGTGCCAAAGAAAACAGCACTGTTCTGATAGCTGGAGGCAAGAACAGACTTCCTGAGTGGGTCGATCATCCGCCAGAGCTCCCCTTGCTGGGCTTCTACTTGAACTTTGGTATCAATCACCGTCTCTGTAGTGTAGAGCTTGGAACAGAAAATACAGACAGCCTCGTGTTGCACCATGTTTTTAAAGCAGGTAGCACAGCCAGGTGGAATATTTAAGAGCCAAGGTCTCCGTGAGCGTGCTTCTCTGCACCGTGGAGAAGTGAAGAAAGACCTCCCACACAAACACAAGCGTGCTAGGCGCGGGAAAGAAAATACAGAGAGTTGTTCAGGACACGTAACCAAGACGTCCTATGCTGTGTCTGTGGTGTTGCTGAGGGATAAGGAAGACTTCCCACTGAAGGAACAGCGAAGTTACTGAGGTGGATACACGTGGAGGAGAACACAGTAGGATGATTGTGCAAGGCTTGTGCAAAAATCCTGAGGCAGAGGCAGGAGAGTTGGAAGAACTGGTGGAAAGATTCTGTTGCTAAAGCATGGAAAACTCAGCCACAAATGTCCAGAGACAAGGCCGGAGCAAAAACTGGGGGCCTGAACCAAGTGGGCTTTCTACGTCACCATAGGGACTTCGGTCGTTAAGCATGATGGAGAGGCACGGAAGAGTACCCAGGAGGTGTGCCCAGGCATGCGTGACATGATAGATGCTTTAAAAGATCGCGCTGACCCCAGCATGAAGAATGGATGCCAGGTGGAGAGGTCCCTTGGGTGTTGGAGGAACCCAGAGAGGCCTGCAGGGAGATGCTGGCAGCTGCACCAGGACTAAGCAGGTGGACGGGTGAGGCGAGGGACCCTCCTAAGAGAAAGCAGGGAGCTGGCCATACAGAGCTCCACGGTGGGCTCAATGTGGACACGAGGAAGGGCGAAGGTGAGTCCTCGAGCTGGCAACTTCCGCTACCCCAAAGCAATGCTAAACTTCGATCCCCAGGAGAGGGCTACAGGTGGAAGGGGACCTTCCTGGGGGTGATGGCAGCCAGGTTCGGCATGAAGCAGCAAGGAGAGACCCAAGGCTGACCTCACGGAGCCTGGGCCAGCTCCCTGGTATGCACGGTGGATTTCCCAGCCCTAGTGCTGCCCCCCATCTAAATTTACACAGCATATCACTGTGCTTCCTCCATGGAACCTGTCACCTGTGGAACCAGACTTCTTTATCCATTCATTTCCTTGCTTTGTCCTTGTAAAGTCCACGATGAAGGAATCACAGCCATTCTGTGCCACAGTGCCAGGCACATAGTAGGTGTGCAATAAAAGAAAATGAATGAGTGATGACTCCTGGAAGTCCAAAGGGCTCCAGACTGGCCTCTCTTTGGGCAATGAAGATGCCCAGGCCAGCCTTGACCCTGAGCCTGGCACAGTGTGAGGGGCCCTGTGTCAGGTTCCCCTAAGGTACCCCCAATTGCTTTGCCTCCATCTCCACCCGGGATCAGGTGAGTAATGATTTTCCAAGAACCAGCAGTCCCACAGGAGTCGCCTTTCCTTTCTCCTCAATGCAGAAGAACCGCCAACACTGGTATTTTTCCAAACTCCACACCTCAGGGCACAAAGCAAACTCCATAGGATCCTGGGGCAGAATTACTTATCCACGCCCATGACAAGAAGAGCTCACGAGCAAATATTGCTTGTGCTGCTGAGTCATTAGTGTTTTCCTCCCCGGTTTTCCCTACAGATCTCAGGGCCTAAGTCAACTGCATGTGTCGCTCTTAACTACTTCTTCCTAATCTCGGATATTGGGCAGAATCTGGTTCTGGCAGCTACATTCCTTCTCGGAAAGGACACTCAATTCTTCTCTCTTACTCTTCAGATTCTGTTTTGAAGGGGTGCTGTTTATGCAGTGGGAATGAAGATAGACAGTGCATTCTGCATAGGGGGAAGAAATGGGTTCAGCTGAGCATGGTGGTACATGCCTATGACCCCAGCATGCAGGGAGGCCGAGTCAGGAGGAATGCAAGTTCGAATCCAACCTAGGCAACTTAGCAAATTAGCAAGACACTGTCTCAAAATAAAAAAATAAAAGAGGGCTGAGGACATAGCTCAGTGCTAAAACCCTGGGTTCAATCCCCGGTACCACAAAGTACTGGAAGGCATGGTGATCCCCAGCCTGGTCCCAAAAGGCCAGCCAAAGGGACATATCAGGGCAGGAAGGGTCAGCTCTCATAATGCATTGCTGGTGACATTAGAGGAACCGTGGGCTTATAAACCTGGAGCTGGGCCAGGACTGGGACAGGGTCAGGGACAAGGACAGAGCCTAGAACCACTGAGTTACATTGAACACCCTTCTCCAGGAGTCCCACATGCAGACCAGGCCTCACCCCCCTCAGTTCATATAAGGAAACAAAGACAAAGGCTGGCTTTAAACTCCCAGCGTGCCCAGAAATCCTCACTGACGGGGTCTGGTCTCCTCTTCAAAACTGCCCTCCAGGAAATACAGGTGAGTTATAAAACACCTAGCACTTATCTGGGAACCAAAAGCAAATCACCTTGGCAGGACATTCTGTAGGACCAAGCTCACGGAGATGAGGTTCCTGTCTCTGCTATTGTCACAGCTCCCCATCACAACCACCACCGCCTTCCCCACGGCACCCCAAGTTGGAGCAGCAGCAACCATGTATCGACACAATGACTCCGGGTGTGTGAGCACTTTATATATACTATTCAGTCCATGTAAAGAAAACCCATGAGGTGGGCACCACTCTTACATCAGACTTTATGCAAAAGAGGAAACTGGGGCACTACAGACGTTAAGTTATTTGCCCAAGAACACAGGATCAGGAACTAAGTGCAACTCTGGAAGCAGCCCCAACTTGGTCTGACTTCAGAAGTCCAAGCCACGCTGGTGCAGACTCTTCTTTCAAGCCAAAAGGTCAGCTTGCTCTGTTTCCTCCCAGTCAGAAAAAGATTTGCTTGGTATCCCCCCCCCCAACCCCAACTTTCACCAACTCTCATTAAAGTGCCATCCAGGACCAGCACTGCACAATTTCATTCTGACCAACTCCACAGAGCATCTTCCTCCTCTCCAGGGGTAAGGGGATTTTATCAGTTTTATAGCATCTACCCACAGCTCTCTGCAGGCAGCTCAGTTCCTGGGAAATCCTTGGAGGGTGTTCTAATCCCATCAGCAGGCCCAGGGGTGTCGGGCAGTGGGTGGTAACCACGGCTTCCCTGATGAGGTCTGGGCTCCTTTTTGCTGCTGGCTGCAGCTGGCACAGGGCAATTTCCAATAGTGTCATCCCATGCATGAGACTGGGCTCGCCAGCCGCCCGGGTATGAGGGACCCACAACCCCTCAGCAGAATGCAGGGCTCCGTTGGGTTCCCAGCCAGAGTCCAGTGCCCTGCTCGGCCCCCTGCCCTGATCAGGCCTGGCCCCTTTCTTAGCCATCATCTCTGGCTGAACATAATCACTAAGGACTGGACAGTCACAGGAATGCATTCCCAGCCCGTGCCACTGCTCCTGATGACATCACCCCACTTTCACCTGTTCCCCTGATCTACAACCCTCCCAACTCCTCCAAGCCTATGTGGCCCTACCTGAGGGATGGTCCTGGTACCTTTCGCCCTCTGCCTCTTCTGGGCCATTCCAACAGCCTGGAGGCCTCCCCTGACTGTCACTGTGTCACGAAGTTTTATTTCCTTCACCCCCTTCCCACTGCTGGGAATTATCTTGCTTATTTTATTTTTATTGTTTACTTTTTATTGTTTTGTACTGGGGATTGAACTCATGACCTCACACTTGCCAGGCAGGCACTTAAGCCACTGAGCTAAATCCCCAGCCCTATCTTGCTTATTGATTTCATCGTGTATTCTGGCACTAAAACACAAGCGGGATGAAGCAGGAGCCGTCTTGTCCTGCTCATTCCCATCCTGGCAGCTGGGAATACGGGGTAGGTGCTCAATGAATGGAGCAGGCAAAGCCTTCTGTCCTCAGATCTCCCTCTGTAAGGTGATGGTGACACCACGCTACAGGGCTGCTGTGAGGCAGAGTGACACAGAGTTTCAAGGTTGGGAAGGCTGGTTCCGAGGCCTGGGAGTTGATGACAAGGATTGCATTGAGAGAGGCAGCCCAGGCAGGGGGATACACTGCAGGCTCTGGGGTCTACATTTGGCCTTCACACTTCCCTGGTTTTTGTCCTTCAGCAAACGACCTAACTTCTTCAAGTCACAATTTCCTCCCTGTACAACAGAGGTCATCGTAGGACTAACTGCTGCAGCTACGGTGCAGACCGAAGGAGACACTCCATGAAGCATCTTTAGAACAAGGTGTAGCATGCACCATACCTGCCACCAGGTGAGCTGTCCCTGCATGCCACATAAACGGCTGGGAACTTTCCTTATACCTCTCATCACACACCATGCCCTAAGAGGTTCATCCTTCTGAAACTTTATGAGGGACAGGAATTACCCATTCTCACTCAAAGCCCATAAACTGGTAGTCAGAGAGATCAAGCAATTTATCTTAGGTCACAGGCCCCTAGAGGAGCACAAGCTTTTAATGCAGGTATTCAAGCTCTCTTTGCCGGCTGCCTCATCCAGGCTCCAGCCCTGGGATCTGAAGAAATTCTGCCATGTGCTTGGGGATTTTTGCTAAAAATACACAGAAGCCCGAGGCCTGCACGCACCTGCTGAGGCCAACTCTGCCGCCCCTGACCCCGCACCTTTACAGACCAGTCAAGGCTTTGCCAAGGCCCAGAGCAGAGGGGGGGCCTGTGGTTTCCACCACCAGAGCAGGGCCGAGGCTCCCTGGACTTTCCTGTCCCATATTTGCAGGGGGCAGGTGAATGCAGGGTTCATGAGCTGCACCTAGGCCTGCTGTATTTGCATCCACCTGGCACAGGCCACGCCCTCAAGCTCTCCCAGGCCCCGCTGGACCTGGCAGCCCATCCAGGTCTGCCCAGGGCAGCTGCTGCCCACACTTCCTGTCCCAGGGAGACTGCAGGAAAGGGCTCTGAGCTGAAGTCCCAGGGACCCAGGGGGCTGGATGCAAATGAAGGACGGGGAAAACAAACAGAGAAGCAGGCCCTGATTGGTCTTTTGAGCTCACAGCGGGAGGAGATTTGTTGTGACTAATGCATCAGGCTTGGAAGAGTTTGCTCCACATTCTGATCAGTCTGAGCACAGCAGCGGCAAAGGCAGACTCCCAAGAGGGCAGAGCTCCTGAGGAGAGGACAGGCTTTTGGAAGCCACCCTGCTAAGGTCCTTAAGAGAGCAACAAGGGTGTGGTGAGAAAGAAAGAGCAGGGAACCAGATTGGGAGAAGGGGGATTTAGGTCCAATCCTGTCCTTTCTTTTTTGGGGGTGCCAGGGATTGAGCCTAGGACTTTTACACTAAGCTGTATCCCTAGCCTGTTTTATTTGGAAATGAGTCCCCATGAATTTTTAAGCTGTTCAGGCTGGGCTCAGACTTAAGACTCTCCTGCCTCAGGCTCCCACAGTGTGGGATTATAGACACTCGCCATCAATCTCCCCCTTTAAAACGCCTCCTTGATTTGCCCACAGTGCAAATCCTCTGCATGGTCCTGTAGGTTCTTCATGAGCTGGGCCTAAGCTGCGCTGAATGTTTTTCCTTAAATTTGTGTCTTCTGGAACCTCAGAAGTGGCCTAATTTGGAAATGAGGTCTCTGCAGATGGGAGTTGTTATAATGCGCTCACCCTGGATGAGGGTGAGTCATAAATCCAATGATTGATGTCTTTATAACAAGGCCAGGTGAAGATGAAAACAGATCAGAGGGACGCAGGTCTAAGCCAAGGAATACCCACCAAGAATTGCTGGCAACCCCAGAAGCCAAGGGGATGCAGGGGACAGATTCTTCCGGAGCACTTCCACAAGGAGCCATGCCTGCCAACGCCTTGATTTTGAGGTGTGCGAGAGAAGACACTGGCATTGGGTGAAGCCACCTGGTGCATGGAATCTTCCAATGGCATCAAATCGCCACACACCCTGGACGGAGGAGCTCGAACACATTGGGAAGACAGAGAAGGGCAGAGTCTTGCTCTCACTTCTCATCTCAGCTGCGCTGCGACTGTGGGCAGATCACTTCACCGCCCTTGTTCTCAATGGCCCAGTGTGTCAAGTGACGACAACAGAAGGGCTGTTGTGGGGCTCGAGTGTGCAAATAAATACATGAGGAGAGAAAGACTCTTCTCAATCAGCTACCAGAAACAGGGCCCTGTGTGACACCTGAGTCACCCACACACGGCCGTCGCCAGCACACTGCAGGCCATCTGCGGATGTTCTAAGTATTGGCTTCACCTTTCCTGAGTCCTCACATCCTGCCCTTGTCTGTGCTTGTGCTGTTTTTTCCCTTTCCTCCACCATGTGGTCACCTGTTAGAGTCTTTCCTGTCCTTCTCAAATCAGCAGCTGCACATTCACCTTCTCAACCAGAAAGGATGATCTTGCCTCCGCCCAGCTCTGTGCAGACACTGCCCAGCTCACAGGTACTGCATTCTTTCCAGAACTGGAGCGAATCAGCAAAAAATAAAGTAAAAGTCATGCAGGGCAGATAAGGGAAGGCAAACTGGAAACAAAGAGAAAGGCCTGGAGCAGGGAGAGAAAACAGAGAAGCTGGGAGGAGGGGGCACCGAAAGCTGGCTCAAATGGCCAATTTGTTTCATGGTCATTGTATACTGGGCTGGGCCAGAGGGACAGCAGGAAAGGCGATCTCTCTAGCAGGCCCTTTTGTAAAGCTGAAATTCAAGCACTTGCGACTCTGGAGTGTCATTCTGAAGCACAAGGAACACAATCGTGCGCTGGTGTGCGGCTTCCTGGAAGCTCCCTATAGCCATGTGGGCGTGAAGGACCCAAGCCTCCACCCACCTGCCTCCCTCCTGCCCTGCTCTAAGCCGACACACACAGCCCGGGCCTGAAGTGGGTGCAGCTCACAGGTGGCAGAGGTGAGAGGCTCTGTCCTGCCCACCAGGGAGTCTGGAAAGGAGCTCTCCAGGGCCCCAACAAGGCCATTGGTGGGGAGGCAGTGGCTCCGCCCCACTCTGTCCTGCCTGGGCACCTTTCCTGGAGCCTGGTCATCAGGCAGGTATGGGAACAAAAGACAGCTTCGTGTTTTCAAGGAAGTGCTGGTAACAGGGCAGGCCAAGAAGCTGGCAAGCACAGTACAGGGTGATTAGCCAACCAGAGGAGGCAGGGGTTTCGAGGGCCCAGGAGGGAACCCAAACACAGGAGCCATTGTCTGAGCTGAGCTTCGGGGAAGGAAGGGGTTGTGGTCTTTCTCAAGGCCATGAGTCACTACCATCCAAACATGCACCCTAACTTTTAGATTCATTCTCACTTCAGAAATATTAACATGCAAAGAAATGTATGACTGGAGGGAGGTGGAGAAGAAATCTATAATAGGTGAAGAAATTTGGGCAAAAGGGCCATCAATCAGAGAGAACAGAATATGCAAAGGCCCTGCAGTCAAATCATGGTCATAATATTGGCAAGTACAGGGGGAGGATTCAGTGAGGTTGGGGTGTCTCGGTCAGCTTGGACAGCTACTACAGAATAGCACAAGTGAGGGGGCCTTAAACAACAAACAGTTGCTCCCCATAGTCCTGGAAACTGGAAATTCAAGATGAGGTTGTCAGCACACTTGGGTTCCTGACAGTGGCCCCCCCACACCATGGAGAGAGCAGAGCTGTGATCCCTTCCTCCTCTTTTTGGCAGCAATGGTACCATGGGGCGCTCATGCTACCTCATGACTCCATCAAAACCTGACTACCCCCATGGCTCCATCTCCAAACACCACTGCATCAGGGATGGATGAGGGGTTCAGTGCATAGCGGGGCGGGGGATGCACATGTTTAGTCCACAGCAGTTCCTTCACAGGTACTGAAGTTTGTAACCACAAGGATGTAACTGATTAGCTAAAACTCATCAACAGTAGCTCCGTGACCACATTGTCTATGACAGCTGGAAACGGCACACCTGTCCAATGGCCAGCAATGAGTTAAATTATGATGCCTCTGTCCAACAAAATACTTTCCAGTTAGCCAAAGAGACTTGTGTGCAGAAATATTTAAGGACATGGAGCTGATATATTAAGTCTTCGAAAATATGGGTTACAAAATGCTAACTGTACATTGGTAGAGAAGAAAGACCAGAAGGAAACGGATCAAAATATTCACAATTGTTATCTCTGAGATGAGATCACAGATTTCTAATTATCCTTTTCCCTTGCCTACATGGCTGAAATTTTCGGCAATTTATAAAACTTTTAAGTGAAAAGTTGGGCATAGGTGTGTGGGGGACATATATAACACATATGGTTCTGTGTTTACTGGCAGGCGTAGCCTAGAAAATGTGGCAAGCGACAGTGGTGTGGCCCTCTAGGTCACAATGAGAGACAGCCGCCTCATCTGGGATTGCTGCAGCTGTTCCCATGACTGGCTGTCACCTGAGCACCCTCTTATTTGCTTCTCCAAAGGTCACAGTCAATCAGCCCCACACACCCTCTTAAATAATCGGTTTAAATGACACAGATACGTTCACCTTCTAAGATGGAAATGTAATTAGTTCCCAGGGTCAAAGGTTCCTTTGCAAAATGTTTGATGGATTATTTGCCAGCAAATCAGCACTGGCCGATGTGACAGTTGGCCTCTTTTTGGGGGGAATGCAGGAACATGAAAGGAAAAGCTCCAGGGGTTGAGAGAAGATGGTTTATAGACATGGAAGACCTTATGAAATCAGAGTGCTAAGGAGAAAGCCTTTGCCTTCCAAGTTAAGTATCTGAGCTGGTGCTTGTCTGCCTAAGTCAGGTCTAGGAAGGGCGTCACACAGGGTCCAATACCACCCACCATTCATCCATCCAGTCCCTACTCTGCACTCTGAAGCTAAAGATGAACATGACACAGGTCCTACCCAAGTGGAGCTTGCATTCCACAATGAGAGACCAAAAGCAAACGCGTGTGTGAGGCAAAGACAGATGGTGGCCGAGTTACCAGAACCAACAAGGAAATGAACAGGGTGACGCTAGTCCAGATGGACTGGTCAAGGAAGAGCACAGACAACAAGGAAGTGGGCGGCGAGCTCTGTGCTTCTAGGGGAAGAGCCTGTGAGGCAGCGGGAACCAGGACAAGAAGGGCCTGAGCTGAAAGCCAGATTGGAAACCCAAAGCACAGGGAGGACACAAGAGGCAGTGGCCAGTGTTTACAGCAGGGTGCCGTCAGGGAAAACTCCCTCTCCTGGTGGCCACACGTGATCCCTTTGATATGGGTGCCTTGCACTTTGCCACCATCCTAGGTACCCAGCTTCTCCTGCATCACCTCCAGCCCAACAGGGAATGAGGTGCTGCAAACCTGGTCAGTTAGGGCTGGGGTGTGGCTCAGTGGTAGGGCACTTGCCTGGCATGCAGGAGGTCCTGTGTTCAAACTCCAGCACTGCTGAAGACAGAAAGACAGACAAGCAGAAAGGAAGTACTGACTAGCACTGTAGGGTATTGGAAAAGAGGTCAGGCTTTAAAGTCAGAGACCTGCTTCCTCCCCAGTAGCAAGTTACTTCATTTTCCATGGAGTACTGGTAAACCATATCTCTGCTAGTGGTGAAGTGAACGAAGAGAGAAAGCCCTGATTTGTAGCATTTGCCAGTTTCCGTAGTGTAAATAGCCTCACTGTGGCTAAGTTCAACCAGCAAGCTGCCGTCCTGAATGTGGAGTTGGGGAAAGACACACACAACTGACTCTCGAGAGCTGACGGCATCCAGCATGAGCAGAAGGCTGCCTCAGTTTCTCCATCTGTAAACCAGATTTCCTACCGTAGAGTACTAGGTGAGAACTGCATGTGTTATACAAAAAAGCACCAGTGCTGAGCCCAGCAGACAGACGGTCTGTGCCTCGTCATTGAGCTCTCACACTCTCACGCTCTCACGCGGAAGCACCAGGGTTGTCTGTAGCTCGTATGCTAGAGGCCTAGGCTGATTCTGTCTTGCGTGACTTCTTTGGCCAGTTGCTTTCCCTCTCTGGGCTTCAGTTACTCTATCTGAAGTGAGGATTGAACTATAGCTTCTTAGAAAGCCCCTTCCTGACTGAACATCCCCAGTTTCCTACACTGGGGAATGTTCTGGAAGCAGCAAAAAACAGTGGTTGAGAGCAATTGAGGCAGCATGAGAGTGGGGTGGAGCCGGCTAGAAGTCACAAAGAGTCAAAGCTACCTGGACAGAGCGGGCACAGCAGGAGCAAATGGGGACAACAAGGGTGACAATGAAAATGCTGGAGCGTCTCCATGATGATCCTACCCGGACCTGAGCGAGGAAGAGACCAAACGTTCACTACAGAAATTGCGCTGCGAGGAACTCCATGGAGCTGAAATCTGAATGTGCAAAGCTGGAGTCCGTGCCTCCGATAGCCTCATTAGAATCCCTTTGAAGTATGCCAGACGGTAATTTTCGAGAGTGGAGAACAAAGCTCCACCCAGCCTCTGGCTCATGTGGAACAAAGTATGCAGCACAGCTCCCTCAAAGCCACGGATGACAAACGGCACTGAAAGATTCTGTGGACTTTGCACTTTTGTCCCTGGACTGGCCCGAAGTTCATCTCTGGGGTACAGATGAATATCGGGTCTGAACGCTGGGATCCTAGAAATGGTTTCCACCTGCTAGTAATGGTGTGGAACCCGGCCTCCCTCACCACTGAGCGCTTTCCTTAAGCAGCTTGAGAATCTCCAGCTCTCCTAAGTCAGGACAAGCAAGTAACTGAGTCAAATTCCATCTCGGTAATCCTTGTTCTAATATTTTGGGGTCAGTCATTGTCCCCGTAAGGAGCTTAATCCAGCTGCCTTGACACGCAGAGAAATGCAAAGCGAAGTTAGAGGATGCACTTCTCTCTGACATGAGCGCAGCTCTGACAGGTGAGTTTAATTACTGGCTGCCTCCAAGCCTCTAATCTTCCAGCTTCTGACAGAAAGAATAAAGTCATATTAAGGATAATGACATTTTATTCAAGCTGGAAACTAAGTCGCAGCAGCCAGGGTTTGGCAGTGAGCTAGAGCCGTACAGAGCGGGGACAGAGCTGGAAGGAGGGGTCCCCACCTGCTCCTCGCCCTTGGTTTTCCTCCTCCACGGCATGTTGAGCCCCAGGCCTGGAGCGGCACCGTAAGTGCTGTGCTAATTGGCCGCGCCTACCAACAGTAGCCTGTAAGCTCGTGCAGAAGGAAACTGAGAGACAAGTCGGTCACTGCCAAAAGCTCCGTGCAATGCTGCTTCTCAGAAGTGTAGTGAGCTCATAATTCAAAAAGCATCTCACAGGAGATGTGTACGCAATCCGTGGTAAAGGGACAGCAGAGAGGAAGACCTCCGCATGGCCCAGAAGCCACACGAGCTGGGTAGGAAGCTCTGAGCTCCAACTCTGGGCTTCACCACTCACCGCCCTGGTGGCTCGGTCCATTTCCTCTCCACTCCTGCCCATCTGCGTCCTTGATCAGGCTCACATGCATCCATGTCTTCCCCATCGGGGTCTCAGAGATGCTCATTCCCCTCCCAGCCTGCTCCTCCTTGGCCCGCGAGGCCCTGCAGAAGTGGTGCTTCCCCTTTCCCCATTATATTAATGACTCATGACCCCCCACCCAATAAGCATGTTGTCCTCATGGTCACACTGAATTGTCTCAGCAGTGTCATTCAGCATGTATACCGTGCCAGGCTTCTTACTAAGTGGAGAATAAGAGGGTACCACTCCTTCCTGGAGGAGCGAGATCCCCAAAAGATAAACAGCAGAAGGCAGCGCAGGGAGAATTCAAACTCGGCCTAGGCTGTGACACTCCCGCTTTCAAGTGCGTTTGTTTCTCCTCCTCCCGGATTCCAGACCTCCTAGGCCTTTATGTCATAGATGCTCAGTAAATAAGTCCACAACCTCTGCTACCCAATCCGTAGAATGCAGGCCAGCAGGTGAACCTCACTGTCGCCTGACACTCTTGTGACAATCCCCAGACACTCACGGCCTCTGTAAGGGGCTCGAAAGAAGTGGGAGAACCCAACGTGAGGCGGGAGGTCCAATCTCCCTGGTTCTGCCTGCCCCATCCCACCAGATGTCCTGGCATAGCACAGGGGCGGGCTTACCCCATGCCAGCCACCAACTATGAAGGCCACATTTGGTGAACCAAGCACTCAGGTTTGTTGGGTTCTGCACCATCTCCATGTCACCCACCGGGGACAGGGGCCCATGGCAGCTCAACCAAGGCTTCCAGGTGTTTGCAGGCCTTGTTTCCCAGAAGCCCTGGCTCTTCCCCTCTTGGTTTCATTTTTAGTTTTTGTTTTGGTTTGTGTGACACAGGGTCTCACTGTGCACTCAGGCTGACCTAAAACTCACTATGTGGCCCAGGCTGGCCTTGAACTCTGTGATCCTCCTGCCTCAGCCTCCTGAGTGCTGGGATCACAGGCATGTGCCACAACCCCAGTCTGATTTTTAGATTTAGAAAACAAGCAACCCACAGCCAGAACAAGACCACTGTGGGAAGACACGCACAGAAAAGCAGAGGAGGCCAGAAATGGAACAAAGGCCCTTTGGCCTCCCTGTGGGGCTGCTTGGACCCTGATAGCCCCAAGTGCTACGGCTCAGCTCCTGCCCTAGGCCCCATCCAGCCCAGCTGTGTGGCGAGCGTGCTCTGTCTGGCCATTTCTGACTGTCCCATGGGAGTGACGGTAGAGGGTGACAAATCTGAGTCTTTTTTTCTCTGTACTTCAAGCTACTGACTCAACCTCACTGAGTCTCAAGTTTTGCATGTATAAACCCCAAGTAATTATTCCTTACCCCAAAGAATTATTAGGTGATAAATAACACGTGTGCTGCAGAAGTACCCGGGATATAATACATGTTCAGTAAAACACAGATAATTAATAGTTGTAATTTTTTGTTGCTTTCCTGACACAGAGTCTCACTATGTAGTTTAAACTGGTCTTGAACTCACTCTAAAGTCCTGGCTATGCAGGCTGGGCTATGCAGCAATCCTCCTGCCTCAGCCTCCCCATTGCTGACAATACAGGTATGTGCCACCTCTCCCAGCAATAGGCATAATTTTTTTAAGAAGGGAGGGACAGGACAAAAGCTTAGCATTATAAAGCTTCATCTCATGGCCCCTTTCCATCAGGAGCAGAGATCTGGGGGTGTGTGCACCCAGGAAGGCAGGCCTGGCTGTTTGACCCCATAGATAGCGCAAAAGGAAGCAAACAGGATCAGAATTCCCAAGAGGGACACAGAGCCTACGGGAAGGGGTAAGGAGAATCAGAATGCAAGAATCAGACGGAATACAAGTAAAAAAAGAAACACACCGTTTCTGATTTTGCCACCCACCACTACTTATTAAATCCACCTGCTCCTGATGAATCCTCCTTCCCTGCCCTTCAAGCATTTGCCTTAATAACAGTAAACACACTCCATAAATAAAAAGTAATTAATGCAATTTTGAATTCCTAATGACACTCTACTTACTTTAAAATAAGGTCCCAGGCATGTGTGACAATCAATTTTACTGTAGTTTAAAAAACACACACGCATGCACACATACACACACATATGCTTGCACACACACACATACACACACATGAATACACACGCACACCCCGAAGCCAGTCACTCAGGGAGACATTCAGGAACCATAGCTGCAATGACTTCCATCTGTCACCCAAATGTGAGGACTCTACCGTGTGACCTGCAGGCTGTGGCACTATCAGGCACTGTCTTCCGTAAAGTCACACCTCTAGGAGGAAGTCCAGAGAGCAAGTCTGGATCAGAAGATCTGGTTGAACCCAGCTGGTAGCACTGGCCTTGCAGGAAGCCGTGAAAAGAGCTGAGACTGTGTTTGATTCTATGATCTTATTTCCTATTCACTGTGTCTAGGGTGAACTACTTCTCTTTTCTCAGTGCCTTGATTTTGCAATCTGTAAAATGGGCAGATGGTCAGAATACAATAATTTTGGTCAAAACACTCTGGAAACTACAGGAGCTGCTGCTTTGGTAATGGGCAACCCCATTACCAAATAGTACCCCATTGCTATTTTTTTTTTTAGTAAAGAAGAGAATCTATGAAGACAAAAGTGCTGATGTCCCCGGAAAGTCCTAATGCCACCTGCCCTTAGTCCACCGTTAATAAGTGCAAGTGGACTTCCCTCTTCACTCTTCCAGGTTCAGAGTTGGGGCTCCAGGGACCAAGGGCTGCCCCTGTAAGCATGTGAGCCTTGGAGAGTCAATGCTCAGGAACAGGTGAGAATTCCAGACACTGTGAAGGCTGAAGCTGGACAGGGGTCCTAAGCAGTTCCTGGGTGCCTTGGAATCACCGTCACCCCACTGACCACTGCCCTCATCTTCAGGTGGAGATCATTTTTCCTCCCCCTGGCAGTGGGCTCTAAGCTGGTCCACAGCTTCCAGAGAGCCATTCTGCAGTATTTAAGCCAAATTTAAAAGCACATGCTTTAACCCAGTAAGTTGGTTTCCAGAAGTCCTTTCATCACATGGTCTGTCGTGTACAACTATGCAAAGATACTGAAGTCACGAGGGCACTGTTCATGACGGCAAAGGCCCAGAGCCAAGGGAACGTCGTCCAGGAGGGCAACAGCACAGCGAACTGTGCGGTCCTAACACCTGTCCTGGAGACTGCCAGATGCACTTAGAGACCCACACCTACTGTGCGGTCCTAACACCTGTCCTGGAGACTGCCAGATGCACTTAGAGACCCACACCTGACCTCCACATCAGGGATGCCTAAGAGATGGCGAGGCAGGAAACTGGTCTCCAGGGTCCCTGCCCAGGGGAGGACCTCAATATGCTTGCTTTTGTACAAAAGTTCCTGGAATGGTACAAAACAACTATTGGTAGAGGTGAACTATTGAGACGCTGGGAAGGAGGGAAAATGAGGTTTCCTTACTCACTTTATACCCTGGTCATAAATCTTTTGAAAAAGCTTTTTGTGTCTATTCCCTTTTAAATTAAGGTTACTAACGGAAATCCTGAGGGCAAAGAGAACCTCTAAAGGCCACTTCGGAGCCTGCACTCCTCCACCCGCAGCGCTCTGTTTTCTCTGTCTCCACGGGCCCTGAAGGGAGGGGTGTCGAACTCAGCACCTCGGAAGAATCCAGGGCAGGGAGATGATGCTGTGGGAGCGAGCACCTGCCTGGGTCTCTGGGGCGGTGTCTCTGACGCTGAGCAGACACCAGCCCAGGAGGCAGAAGTTGGGGTTTGGAACCAAGCCTGCAGCCCACCAACTGACCAAACCTCCAAACACTCCAGTTTCCTCGCCTATACTATGGGAACTGTCACAGCACCCTTCCGGGCTGCCCAGAGGAAGAAATGAGATGGGCCCCGTCAGGATATCTGGCACCTCAGGTAGCATGTAGGTGCTCCAGGAAACCAACTGCATCTGACGCCAGCAGAGGAGGACAGGCAGCCCCTTGGGACCTGTGGGAAGTGCATGGTGTTAGGACCTGAGGCTGGGAGGACACCAGCTGGACCCAAATTGGCCACAGCCAGTGTGGCAACAGACCCTTAGGGCTCCGTGGGCTGGACCAGTCCAGACGCCGCCAGAGCAGCATGGTGAGAAGCCACTAGGAAAACTGCCCGGTGCAAACACTGGGCTCTGTGTCCAGCATCGGAGGGGAGGAGAAAGTGCTGTGTGTCCAGGTGCAGACGCCAGCACATTCCTGGGCCTGCAGACTCAGCTCTGGGCCACATCCAGCTCTGCGGTGAGGCCTCACCTGGCAGTACGGCATCCTGTCCCTTAGTGAGGCCTAGACGCCCGTCCTTTGAGGAAACACAGGCACGGGCTCAGGAACAATCGTGGCAGGCACAGGCAGTGTCGCCAGAAGGTACCATGTGCAAGGAGGCTGCGGGCACGGGGGGACCATCAGGGTTGAGATCCCAGCATTTCACCCACATGGAAGACACACGGGACCAGCGAAGAGGGAGAAACTGAAGTCCGCACCTGTCCCAGCTCCTTGATGGGCTCGGGCAGTGGGGGTTACACCAGGCCAGAACCCGACTCACAGGCCCAGAAATATTGACCTCACTCGCTCTTGCAACCACCGTAATCTCCACCTCTCTCATCAGGGGTTTCACTCTATGAAGCCTTTCACGGGAGCCTCACATCTCTGGGGAGACATGGACAACGGTCACATTTTAGGTAACAAACGGGCTCACAGAAGTTCTGTCATGAGTCTGCCGTCCCAGATGGGTGGGCAGGATTTGAATCAAGGCCACAGGACTCTTACCATGGCGCTTTCCCTTCGAAATCTTGCTATTCCCTCTCTCTGATCTCACTTTTGCTCGTAACTGAATTCAACCCTAGATTCTCCAGATGCTGAGTTCCTTAAATGAGACACTGCGGCAGCCTCTGTGCATGCATCGCTGCGAAACGCCACCAGGTGGCACTAGCAGCTACTGCTTCCAGGAACATGGCCAAGGGGAGAACGGAACGGGAACCTGTCTGCCTGTGGCTTCTCGCTCCTGTGTGGATTGGCTTGGATGGGCAAATGAGGAGTCTTCTTGATTCTCTGCCGTCTTTGGTAGCAGGGGTAAAGGGTGACTGCTGTCATTATATACTGATGGGCAGGCTGGAAACCAGGCCAGGCCTCGGTGGAGGGAACCAGTTCGAGGTGCAGCCAGGGGACGTGCATGCTAGCCTTAGCATCCTCCCTGGAGCACCACAGCGAGGGTGCCAGCCGTCCCTGATCCTGGACTCTGGTAATGAGCCCTGAGAAGCGAATTCTGTGCTCAGTCTGGCCATTTATTGGGCACTGGCTGTGTACTCTGCACACACTGCCGTTATTTCCCGATGAGGAGACTGTTAACCAGTTTCACAGAGGAGCCAACAGAGGCTGTTGGGTGTCACCTCCCTCCCACCGAGGTCACCAGACTGCTGGCTGCTGCTGGAAACAGCACAGACACGAGGTTGGGAGCTTGGGCTCTGGGGCTAGGATGCCAGGGTTGCCAAGTGAGCAACCTGGAACACACCTATGGACGCTCGGTACCAGTTTCCTCATTAGGACAGGTGGACGGTGATGAGCCCTGGCGTCTGGCTTAGAGGCTTTTCACAAGAACTGCAGGAGAGAGTATGTATAGCATTCGCAAAGCACAGAGATGTGTAGCAGGTACTCCATAAATGCTGGCTTCGGTCACTGACCGGGCCACCAACTCAAATTCTCTCTGTGCTTCTGTTCTGTTACCACACTCTTCCCCATTGCGACTCCAGCATAGGAATCAGTCTCCTTCCTGAAGGTGTTTACTGTGTTTTCCGAACTCTGTTCCTTCCCCTGTGGTGTGCTCTCTGCCTAGAATGCTAGTTACCTACTTCTTTGGAACAAACCCCTCAAACTTCAAGACCCACTGCAGATTGGTAGTCTGCCTTGGATTCATCCTCCGTGGACATTTTCCGGCCCTGAGCCTCCCGCAGGCACGCGTCTCTCCCGTCACCTTGCTTGGGGCTCTGTTTCTAGTAGGTGATCCCAGATTGTCCAGTGCCAGCAACGCCCTCCAGCCTCACTGCTGCCCCCAGCGAGTGCCTGCTTGCAGCTCTAACGAGCTCAGGACCTTTCTCCTCTCCTGGGCCACCAGCCAGGACCAGTGCATTTCCCTTTTCGAAGTCCCCTTCAGGGACCGCATGAAACTCAGATTCCTGAGTACTGATTCTAAGCCCAAAGCTTAGATCTTTCCAGGTACTGGTTCCTCGGCTCAGTTTGGCTGCGTCTGGAACTGCCATCTTCTTCTGCCCCCTTCAGGAGGGACCAAAGGGCAGAGGTCTTTTCTCAGGTAACCCCAAACCCATCCCACCCTCCTCTCTCACTAACAAGCAAAACTTACACTCCTCAAGGGGCCAAGCTGCTGGCCAAGGGCCAAACAACTTGAGGTGGGGAGGACAGTGGCAAAAGGAACATTGCTGAATGCAAAGTGTGGTGGCACATACTTGTAATCCCGGCACTTGGGAGGCTGAGGCAGGAGGGTCACTGAGAGGTCAAGGCAGCCTGGGCTACATAAGTAAGTTCAAGGCTAGCCTGAACTGCATAGTGAGACCACGCCTCAAAACAAACAAAAACAGAGGGATTTAGCATCCTAGTATGACTTCTGAAGCAGAAATTAAGGGAGGAACAGAGCTGAGTTTGAATCCCCCGCACTCTTTCCTGTGTACTTACCCATGTCTCATTAAAATGGGAATAGAATGAGCACACTGAAATTGCCATGAAGAGTAAATGAGCATGCAAAGAGTCTAACGGAGAATTTGGTACCTCTGAATGGTCAAAACATGATTTCAGACATTGTAAATCAAGGAGGAAGACCCCAAGGAAGAGGGTGAGATTTATTTACATTCGCCTGCACCTGCATGGTTCCTTCTGCTATGAGCCGTGTGTTCCCCCTAGCTGCCTCCCCTTCTCCTGACAGAAACCAATGGGATGGGTGGCCCAGGGGACAGGCCTGCAATACCAGCTGCCAGGGGGGTCCCTGGGACACTCTGCCCTGCCGCAGGGGCTTGGGAGGGGCCCCACGTGGCAGGAGAGTCCTCTGGACTCCGTTGCAGGCAGCATCTTTTAAGAGCCTGTGTGCTGAAACTTGAGTGGCTTCCCCTAAGGACAGGGACCAAGCTCCCTCAGAGTGGCCAAGATGTGCCCTCCCTCATCTCCATCTCAGAACAAGCCACCTCTGCCAACCTCCCCTCCAGGGTCTGCCCTCAGGTACCAGTCTGGGAGCCTGGGTTCACTGTCAAGGCCGCTTTCTCCCTTGAAAACCCAACCCCAAGCTCCCCTTTAGGAAGAGCCATCAGCATCCCTGTCCGGTGTCCATCTTTTCTCCAGACACACGCAGATGGAGCTATCTTTCGTCTGCCGGATGTGCCCCTCCCTCATCTGTCACCCGCATTAAAAATCTACATCTCACAAACTGGAAAACTGGAAATGAGGCAGACGGGCTCCCGGGGCACCTCAGCAGATGGGTGTCCGGCAGCCCTGCCCTGCCTGGGCTGTGCCCCTGTCTGGCACGGAAGGGGCAGAGGAACCTGGAGGATTCACAAGCCCGAGGGAGCTCTTCCCACCCCCCCATCGAAGTTTCCAGAAAACCGAAGCTCCCTGTTGGAAGCATCCAAACTTGTGTTTCAGCCTTTTGATCTACAGAGCTTTATCTTCTATCTTCACGCCTTCTCACAACCAGAGGCACTCGCAGCTCATCCAGTACCAACTGCTCCCAGGGCTGCTGGGGCGGCAGCCCTCAGGCCCCTCTTCTTAGCTGGCCCATGGTCAGAGGTGCCACCGTCAGGCATCCACAGCACCTGCTCTTCTCAGCATCATCGGCTCCCTCAGATCTGCGTAGGTCTCAGAAGTCAGATAATAACTTGCAATTGTCATGACGCATTGGGCCCAAAGTGTGACTGAGAGTTGGACTAACCGACCCCGTGCTGGGTTTTATTTAACCTTCTCCAACCCCAGCCCCAACCTGGCGGGCAGATTTGTCAGTGCCTCTGAGATGAGGAAACCGAGGTCAGAGGGTAACATCTTGGCACAGAGTCGTGGAGCTAAGAAGCGAGGATAGTTCTGAAATCCACGCTGTGACCCCGACATCCGCGATCACCAGGTTATACCACTTCCGACCCTGTTTCCCTGCCATGCGTGTCTATAGACAGCCACGGCCCCTCCCTGCTTCTCTTTCCCTCCCTCCTCCCTGTAACGCTGTGGTTAACCCCTGGCTTCCCCCCGCAGGCTGTAAGGTCCCTGAAAGCTGTGATTCTCACCTATTCACCCTGCCCCCACCCATAGCCTGGCACACATCTAGCTTCGCTCTCTTCTTCATTTACTTTTTCTTATTTCCATGGTCACTGTTGTCCTTGAAATCGAGTCTTTCTTGACTTCTTCTAAACGTCCCTCCCAGGTCTGGGACATACCCAGATGTCCCCAACTCTGACCCACATTCATGGCGTCCCTGTCCTCAGCTCTCCTTCAAGGCACTGTCTGAACTTCTGCCCATTCATGGTGGTAATCAGACACTTCAAATTGCGCTGGGAATGACCCCCGAGGCATTGCCTTGGCTTCCTGGCTGGGTCCTGATGGCAGGGGGCAGGAGAACAGGTCTCCTGGTAGCTCTCCTGTGGATTGTCTGCTTGGCCCACTGACATGGTGCTGGCTCCTTGGTTTGGCAAGAAGTGTTTTACATTTAGATAGGTGCGCCTTAAAAAGTATTTTCCAGGTGCTCTCTGTGTATTGGAATGGCGGTCCCCTCCTACACTACCCCTAAAGGTAATATTATGGTCATGATGTCGGATTAGAATGCACACTGAAAGCAGCTGTAATCAACATCTCCAACAGCACAGCTTGGAGGGGGTGACTTCTTTCGAATCTAGGCTTTGCAGGGCTGGGATCTGAGTTTGAATCCTGGCTCTGCCTTTTACCAGGCAGGTGACATTTGACAAGTTCCTTTCCTGTGCCCTGGGAAGCATGATCACTACAGGACAGGAGAGCCGGGACAGTTTTTTGAAGGCCCCCGATCTTCCCTAACTACTCACATTTTGAGTTCTGACTCCAGATGGCTGGAGAAGGCAGGCTGACAAAACGATGATGGGTATAGACATCTGTCCCAAGTCCCAGCCCTGCTGCCACTTAGCTCTCTGATTCTTAGCAAGTCAGTTCTACCCAGGAGCCCCCAGCAATCCCTTCTGTACAATGGATCATAAATGTCACTTCCCTGACTTCTTACTCTCAGCGTAACACAGAGTCTTACCTTGCAATCCTAGCCCTCACCAGGCTATCAACAAAGGACCACTGTTAATCCTGAAACTGACCTCTGAATAATCAGTGTGTCTGCTTAGCACACCCAGCACAGAGCCAAGGGGACGCAGGAGGCCAGGACTGAAGGGTGACATCCAGAGACCAGCTGGCAAAGTCACAAGGGCTCAGAGGACCAAGTTCTATGACACCAGTGGGGGAAGACTTTGCTTGGGTCCCTTCGCCTGCCACCTGAACTCAGCCATGGCTCGGGGCCTGACACTGTGGTCCTCACCATCTATGACTTTCCAATCCTCCAGTCCCAGAACCCAGTAGGCAGGCAGACGGATAACCAGCATCTCTAGTTTTCTGGAAAGGAAGCTATTTTAATCCTAGCAGCAGTGGAAACTGCATAAATTAACATAATCTCAACTTTACCAACTACTTTCAGGGTTTTTTTTTTAATCTTTAAAAAAATATCTCACGATCCAAGGCCCTGCCCGGTTTCTGTCTGGAGGTGGCTGACACAGGAGCTGGCACACCCGGGCACGGCCACATCCTGTGTGGGGACATGTGCTGAACTGTCTCCGTCCTCTAGGGGTCCCCTCTACCGCTTGAGCTTCCCTGGGCCCCTAGTCCTCTGGGGGAGACCCTGCATTTCTGCAGGCCCACGGTGGTGACCATGCAGGTCGTGCTGCTGTGGCCCCCTGCTGAGCAGATGGCAGCACAGGGCACCCAGGGGGCAGCCCCAGCATGCCAGCTCCTTCCTCCCCACTATGCCAGCCTCTCAACTGCCATTTGTTCCTCCCATCCCTGCAGGTTATTTTTACCACAACAGAAAAAAATAAGTGATGCTATTTCTCTGCATTTTACCCTGAAA
Source organism: Dolichotis patagonum (assembly GCA_004027295.1). NCBI lineage: Eukaryota > Metazoa > Chordata > Mammalia > Rodentia > Caviidae > Dolichotis > Dolichotis patagonum. Next base: position 547,270 of record PVJX010000003.1, on the reverse strand, counting down.
CAGTCGCACCAGCTCCCTCAAAAAAGCACCCGACAGATGGCTCTGGTCCCTTGTACTCAGAGAAGCAGCAAACCTCCCTGGCTGTCGGCAGGTTATCAAAACGTATGCCTCATGCAGGAGGAATGGCTTCCATCTCCTTTGTTCAGAGTGGCACAGATGTTAGGGGTTCGAGCCCCGGCTCCGCTATCATTGTGGAATTCCAAGCAAGAGACTTAGCCTCCAGGGGCCTCCATTTCATCCTGTATAAGATGGGCTCGTGACAGAGTCCCTTTTTATGGAATGGCTGTGAGGACTGGATTCACTAGTCCAGTGCCTGGCACGTAGTGGGTTCTCCATGAGTACTGGCCAGGGTGCTTCATGCCTCTGACGCACAACACTGGGGAGAGGGAAGGAATTGCTTGAAATGCCCTCTAGGATGCTGGAGGAAGAGGGCTGTTTTAGGGTGGGGCTGGCCCTGATCCCTCCCACCCATCTGGCTAAGAGTGACACAGAGAGAGGGGTAGAGAGAGAGCAAGAGCCCAGGTCCAAAGGCCCTACGGAAGCCTCAGAGGCCTACAGTGGACCCAACTGGGGCGGCAAATGCAGCTCACACCAAATGAGCACCCACGAGGGTCCACAAATGTCAGACCCTACATTAAGCACATCGGAGGCCTTCTCTTGATTCATTCCCCTGGACGAGTGGAGGAGGGCATTCTCAGCATGAGACAGGGAAGGATGGGGAAGTAAAATGACTTATCCATCGTCATGCAGCAAAGCGGTCTGAGGTCAGGGTTAAGCTCTGGCTTGGCCAATTGCGGACAGCTGGTGTGTCACCGACTACAGACTCCAGGCACTGGGGTGTGAGGTCTACGGGGCAGGGTGGGGACCATTTATATCCCTGTGCACCCAGTGGGGCTGTCACCACCCGTAATCCAAACTTCCTCAGCCAAGCTTCTGGAAATCTCTGTGAAAACACTCAAGTGGGACCCACGCTGGACCATGGGCTCGAGCACGGCTGCTTTACACCAGCCTCGGACAGGAGCCGCACTGAGCTACACTGCCAGCCCCTTCAGTGACCCTCAGATCTGTTCCTTCCCATTCAGCCTCAGTGCCCATGCCTATTTCAGGTCCTATTACTACCTGGAGACTCAGTTACCCCATGTGTAAAACGAGGTTTATAATGTTACTTTCCCTACAAGATTGTTAAGAGTCTTAAACAAGCTATAACCCTAAAATCCTCAACATAGTGCCAGTACACAGTAATCACCCCGTGCACTCTGGCCGTGATCTGCAGGGCTCTCCATCACCACCAGCAACCCCCAGGGAGGCCTCCAGGCCCTGTGCTTTTGAGTTCCTTGAGAATCTCATGGGCACTATTTTCGGCTTGCCCTCCCCTGCTCCGAATTCCATCATGGCTCCCCGCTTTCTGGGATGGAGACCAAATGTCCCTGCCTGGCCTTCCAGGCCCTCCTCCTCCTGCCTCCAGCCTCCTGCATGCAGTGTCACCTTCCCATGCGTCTCTGGAGCGAGTGAGACTCCTCACTGTCATCCTTCCCCGCACCATAGTCAAGCTTAGTCCCGCTGACCGCCTCTGGACCAGTGCTTCCCGGCCTTGGAAAACCCTCTTTCTCCCCTGTGTATCTAAAACCTTTTCTCCCTTTTAAGGAAAGAGGTAAGCTCCGAAAGCTTGATCTCCCCCGGAAGCCTCAGCCCCGTGTTCTGAAGTTGGACACCAATGACAGCAGGTGGCAGGTAGTGGCTTATGTCTTCCCCTGGAACCTTGAAGGCAAGCATGTGCCATCCATGGTTTCGGTTTCCTCTAACACATGCAGACCCAGGTACCTGAGTGCCAACAAAGCCAGAGAGACCTGCACTCAAAATCCAGTGCCGGAGCCAGGCACTGTGGCACTGCCTATAATCACAGCACTCAGGGAGGCTGAGGCGGGAGAATCGCAAGTTTAATACATTCACAGTGGGGCTGTAATTCTTATGTCTCACTGCCCGCCCGGTGCCTGTGAACCACTGGTGCTACATGCATGTCTCTCCTAATAGGTGGTATGGGACAGTTCCATCACTCAAGCAACAGGAGGGTATTACACCCAATGTGTAGTGCAAACCACCTTCCCCCCCAAAAATGGTGCTATGTACTAGCCATAGGACCCAGGTAAAACCACCCAGCCTCTGTCTCATTTTACTCATCTGCCAAATGGGTCTAAGGCCTAACCCCACAGGGTAGTGGAAGGAGCACCTTTGACCTTCTTTCTGATACAAGCACCCAGCACGGTCAGTCAGGGCCAGCACCCCGCCCACCCCTTGGCCCTCAGGGGCCACTGAGGAACAGGTGAGTAAGGTGCTCCCACAGGTGGTTGCGGCTGGCCCACCCTAGCCTCTCCCCAGAAATATACCCCTTCTCTCAAAGCTGCTTTTGTGTTCAAGGCAATAAAACTAGCATCCATGCTAACAGCACAATCACGCAGGCATCAGTAACAAAGAGGTTTAAGAGGGCAATAAAAACCTCAGACTTCAAACCCAGCAGCTGGTTTGAGGTGGGTGAGCCTTAGATTCCAAAAGAAGGTCCTCTTCCCTGACCCAGAGGACGGGTGGGGACGGGATGGGTGTGGATAGACAGGGAAGCCAAGGTCTCCAGGACACCAGGCATCTGCACCAAAACAGCTACACCCCTGAGCCCAGGTGTCCCCCAGAGGTGTTCAGCTGGAATCCAGAGGCAGAGTTCCCTGAAGACAGGTGACCAAAGGCATCCTGAGAAAGGCTATACTCTCTTCCGCTGCCCCTGTGTGGGACAGTTCCTTAATCCCTCTGAACTTGGCACTCCATCTGATAGCACCTCACGAGCCTGTTAGGAGGCTCTCTAAGACCCTCTTAGAAGCTGCCCACTTCTGGGCATTGCCATGTACCAGGCTCCACACCAAGCACTTGGTACATACACACATGGTCTCTGTTCATTTTCTCAATCACACCCAAGAGGTCCCACTTCATGGAGAAGGAAACAGGCAGAAGAGGTTAGGGCTTACCCAAGGTCACACAGTGAAGATAGGGCTCTAACCTGAGCTGTTTGCATTTTCAGCCATCATCACTTACAAACAGTAAAAGGTGATATGGGATGGGGCCCCACGGGCCCAGGGCCCTGGTTCTTTCCCCTTCAACTCCTACCTCTTCTATGTGTGTGTGTAAACACGCACGCACACACACACTCATTGCATCTAGAACCCTACAGCTGGCAATACACGATGGACACAAGTACTTAGCATCTCACCCTGGTCCCTAGGGGCAAGATATATTACTCCCACTTTACAAGAGGAAAAGCAAAGCTATAAATTCAGGGTCTTGCCTGGGGCCACACATGCAGACAGCTCAGTGACACAGCCCAGGGTTTCCCTGTTGCATGCCCTGACTCCAAGACCCTCCCTCTGGCTCTATGGTGAGAGCCCTCAAAGCCTTCCTGCACCGTTGCAGTGCGTCTGCTCTTTGGATCACAGTGGCTCTTTTAATCACCTGCTTCCCCTGCTAACCAGCCGGTGTATCCCCTTGAGCCCTGGGACCCATTTCTGTCACTGTGATACGAGGGTGCTCAGAAGCGGTTCCTGGCTGGAGCTGTAACCTGGAGCTGCCCATGCCCACCCCAGGAACTGGATAGAAGGACACAGCTCCGGGAAGCAGGGTGCCGCAGGTAGTAGCAAGGTGGGCAACAGCTGCCTTGTAGGAAGCTCCCCCTAAGGGCAGCACCCCATCATCTTATGTAGTAGGCAGCCAAGGGTGGAGAGAAGACACAGGCAAGGCCCCCTCCTTCCCATCCCCCACAGTACCCCACAGTACCTCAGGACCATGGCACCCAAGTGTCCCGCCCTAGGTGTCCAATATGGCTGACAGATTTAGCAAATAAGAATTGAGGGTGCGCAGTGCAGTATGAATTCCTGATAAATGATAAATAATCTTTAGTGTAAATGTGCTCAGATCAGTGAACCTGTATCTTAGTTCCAGCTTTGACATTTAGCAATATTCGTCACAGATATAAACATAATTTAAAAATTATTCATCACATATCTGACATTCAAATTGAATCAGGGGCCTTGAGTTTTATCTAACGTCCCCGGCTGTGGGTGTCCTAAGCTACTGGGGAGGGGACATGATGGCTCCAAAAAGCCTGAAAAGGATGTCCCTGGGGACCAGGGGATACCACGAAGGACTAAGCATTGTTGTCGGTGTCCAGCAAGAGGGGTGCACTCAGAGAGGGTGAGCAGGCCCAGCAGGGAAGAGGGACAGCAGCAAGAGATGTCTGGGGCACTGGGTCCTGGGGTACTGGGTCCCCTCAGCCCTCCTGGCATAGGCAGGAATGCAGAGCCCGCCCGGCTGCACCCCATTAGGCAGAGTTGGCATTTTGGAGCACGTCAGAGGCGCTGGCAGTCCGCCCTGGAAGTCAGCGTCTGCCCTCTGAGCCAGCACTGACTGCCCAGCCCTGGCCCTCTGGCCTCAGTGGAGTGAGGGCCCCAACAGGCTCATTGTCACCAGGCCCAGGCCACCTCAATGGGGCCATTCAGGGCGCCAGGACAAGCCCCTCCGGGGGGCACTTCCTCCTCCCACCCCAGCACGCCCTGGGCCCAAGCCTTTGCCTGTGTGGGTGGGGGTCTGGCTGTGGGGACAGCAACTGGCAGCCAGGGATACGACACTGAAGGCTGGATTGTCAACAGGGGGCACAGAAATGCCCCTCAAGTCCCAGGCTCCAGGGCACGGTGCCCACAGCCCTGATGGAGAAACAAAGTCGCCATCACGCTCGCCGGGGACCTGAGGCTGATATGCAGGGAGCCTGAGCCCGGCTCGGCCATAACCTGGCTGCATGGGAAGGCACAAGTCACCTCACCTCTCTGGGCTTCTCGTTCTTCATCTGGAAAACAGACCATGGCCTCAACCTGCGAAGCAGGGCCAGACAAGGTCTGGACAGGGGTTCCTGCCCCACTGCCCTTCTTCTAACTTTACCTGACCCCCAAAGACCTCGAGAAACTTGCTGTCCTGTGGCACAGGCTGTAGATCGATGGCCACTGCGACTCATGTCCCTTTATCCAGGGACGCAGGCCTCCTGCACACTCAAGATGCCAGCTGCGGCCCTATGAGCTCAGGGGGGCACTCAAATACAGAAAGGCACCCCATCCCTCGCTCTTTTTCCATGGTCTCTAGTCCCAGATTGCTCCTAAACCCTCCCACCCTTTCTTCTTTTCTTCCAGTTTCTCTCTCCTTTTTGTTGCTTGTTCATTTGTTTGTTTTTTGACATAGGTTCTCACCAGGTAACTCACGGGATCCTCCTGCCTCAGTTGCCTGAGTGCGTGTACCACATTCCAGCTTGTTTCTTCTTCCTCTTCTTCTTCTCTTCCCCTTCCTTCCGGTGGAGTACGTGGACAATAATCTACACATCCTGATGTCTCAATGAACAAAGAAAGAGACGCTAAACTCCAGCTGCACTGCCAGGCAAACTCAAGCTGGCTAGTTCGGGCTTTCACCGGGACACACCGGGACACACAACTGGGCTCCTCACCTTCACCTGGGGTCGCAGTGAGTCCTGCCTCGTGGCTGGCATCTGTGTAGTGTCCACCCTACCTGGCAACCCGGCTCGAAGGGGCAGGAGGGAGAGCCAGCGCTTCCTGTCACCAAGCCTCTCCACCATCTGTTCCTCAGCCCAGATCCAAAATGTGCTGCCCAAGTTTCCTCTGGCTCCTGCACATGGCAAACCCAGCCCCTCCCGCCTCTTGCAGGACACTTTCCCTGCAGGACCCTTTCCCTGCAGGCCCGGAGTCATCGGCCCCATCTTCCCTCGGTCTCCCCATGTGATCGTCCCCACTGGCCTCGGCTCTATCACAGCTGGGACTTCTGACTGCCTTCTGCACAGCCACCTGATCATCACTGTCAGAAAGATGAATTTGGGGGCCTCATCCCCCATCTGCAAAATCACAGTCTCGGAGGCGGGCTCAGGATGCCGAGTGCACACTCCACCAGGCCCCCCAGGTAAGAGGAAACGTGCTGGAGCCCAAGGAGCCCTGGCAGGAAGAGGAGGCACCTTTTCCCTGTTGCTCTCTCTGGCCCCCTGGGACCTTTCTCTGCACTTGTCCTTGCTTGGTAAGATGTATTTGAAAAAATGAATTAATCACTTCTTTATTGCCAAATTACACTAGTGTCATTGAGCGCTGCTGTCTCCTTTCTTGATTGTGCTCTGCCGTGGAATTTTCTTGACAGTTTCTCTCCGCACAGTCAGGCACCGCAGGAAGCACACACGTGGGGGTCTGACATTAATGGAGCCCCCAGCCCGCGCCAGGCTCCCGCTGCAGGCCACCTGCACACGATGGCGATTCAGGTGCAGAGCCACCCTGTGAGGCCCACAGGGAGGATGAGGGGGCAGGGGCAGCCCAGCCACTCGCCTGGGGACACGCCGCCATAAGCAAGGAGAGCCCAGTCCCGGTCAGTGTGACTGCTGTTTACCTGGCTGCTGTGTCCTGGGTCCGCTGAGGGGCTGCTCTCAAATTCAGCAAACAGCACAGTGAGGGCTTCAGTGTCCCAGCAGGCCCCCAAGAGAGATGGACGTGGAAGCCCCACTCCAGGCCCGGCTCTCTAGGGAGTCATCTGGACTTGAGTATCATTTGCACAACGTCACAAGCTGCTGGTGAAGAGCCCTGGACAAGTGCCCCGGGTCAAAGAGGCCTCTAGAAAAAGAGGACGTAAGGCTTCTGACACTAAGAATAGTGTGCCTTCAGCCTCGAGTGCTATGGGGCTACCAGGGGTCAAAATGGATTTCTGCAACCTCTCAAGAAGCATCTGAACACACATGTGCACACACACACACACACACACACACACTCACAAGCACACATGCATGCATAAATACCCCCCCACCACATGTAAGCATAAACATGCACACACATGCATGCGTACATGAGCACACACACATGCATACATAAACACCCCCCCACATGCACACAGATGCATTTACAAACACATGCACATACACAGATACCTGCACATACACATGCATGCTCAAACTTGCATGCAAACTCATATACATATGCAAGCATGCACAAGAACATGCAAACACACGCATGCATACCCAAATCCATATACACAGTGCATACACACACACAAATACACAAACACATGCGTATATACACACATGACCACAGGTACAAACATGCACACATGCATATGCAAAGATATGTATACATGTGCATAAACATGTGTGTACACATGCGTGCATACACAAACACATCACACACACAACCCCCCTCTTGGTTTTGGTCCTAGGACAGTGTCATTGTCCTCACTCAGGGCCAGGTTTGTACTTAAGGGAGGCAGGAGTGGCCCCTCCGCCAGGTAGTTTGGAGGTGTCTCTGCAATGTGACCACTTCAGGGGGTCTAGAGGGAGGTGGCAAAATCACTCCCAAGCTTTCTCCCCCACTTTCCTTCTTCTTGGAGATGCCTCAGCGCAGCGCGCCCTCCTCCTGCACCTGTGGCGGCCCATGCCTGACTGAGACAGGGCTATGCACAAAGAGAGGCGGTTTCTATGGTACCAGTGACCATGTGAGCAGCTTTTAAATAACCCTGATTTGCACAAAACAAGGCAAAAAGCCTCCAACATCAGCAGCAGACAACAATTTCACCAAATAGCCTGGTTGAGTCGCTGGGTTAATCTGCCCTGCTCTTATCAGTGGGCTTTCCCCAAATCAATACCCGACCACAGCAAGAGGGAAAGGAACATCTCAGCAGGCAGACAGACTACATTTGCGGAGTGCCTGCCCTCTCCAGAGAGCGTCTTGGGCCGCAGATGGAAAGCCATTGAGCTCCTCCCCTCGGTATCCTGGGTGCATCCTGCCTCCTTCACAACCACAAACAACCGGATTTTGGGGACCCAAGGAGAACCCAAAGGAGATTTCCATATTACAAAGGGCTGTGGGAGCTGGGCTCCATTCAGACTGTGGGAGTGGCTGCCCTGCCTTTGGGGAAGGGCGAGAGGTGGTTGCCATGGAATTGGCTCCAGTTCCTGAGAGAGGTCTCCTGCACTGGCCCCAGGCACCTGGCAGAGCAGGGCACAAAAGTCCTTGAATACAGGGGTCTTACTAAAATGCAAACCCACATTCGAAAGATGTGGGGTGAGGCCCGAGAGCCTGCAAGTCCGACAGGACACAGGAAGCCACTGGGGCTGGTTCACAGGCCACACTTTCACGGGCAAGTACTTGCATCCCAAGGAGTGGACAGAAAGATGGACCCCTGAAGACAACGTGGAACCAAGGCCTGATGGCCAAGCTAATTCTCTTCTCCACACTGCACTGCGAGCATGTCAAGCCAGCCTCAATTTCAGTGAGAATGTGCTCATGGCTAAGGACTCAGTCCACTAAATAAACAAAACATTGATGGGCCAACATTACGGGCCCGTCAGCATCTTAAGGGATGCTCTGTGCATTTCTTGTAGGTTCTAAGGCAGCGTTTGAGGGCACCTCGGACAGGAGCCAGACCTGCACACTAGGCCCAGCTTTGCACACACTCATGTTCATGAGAAACATCCAGTAACTACTCTCTGTGTGCCAGGCACTGTCCTCAGTACAGGGGGTACAGCTCTGACCCACACGGGCAAAGCACACGCTCTTAAGGAACTAGCAGTCCAGAAAAGGAAGATATATAGTAGGCAGATATGCAGCAGGGGAGCTGCTCCAGGTCTGGCAGAAATAAAACAAAGGGAGGAGGAAAAAAAGGATGGGTGTGTGTTGGGCACAGTGGCATATAGGAGATGCTGAGGCAGGAGGACTGTAAGTCTGAGACCAGCCTGGGCAACGTAGCAAGGCCCTATCTAAAAGGGAGGGGTAGGATCCCGGTCAGCGCTCCCTTGGTTCAATCACCAGTACAAAGAAAAAAAAAGGTGGATGGATATCACTATTTTATATAGGATGGTCCAAAAGGCACCTTTGGTCAGGTAATATCTGAGCAGAGACTGGAAGTGAAGTAGTGTATAGTGTTAAAATCTGGGGCAGACATTCTAAGTAGCAAGAACAGCAAGTGCAAAGGCCCCGAGGCTAGCATCCTTGTCTTTAAAACAAAGAGGCAAGAAGCCAGGGTCTCTGTGGTTTAGTTCTAAGGCCCATGTCTGCAAGTTAGGGACAAGTATACTTTGGAAATTTGAGGGAAAGAATTGGTACTATGTGAACAGGGCAGGATGGGGAAACCTACGGGCTACCATCATAGCCCCCACTTTTTTTTAGAACAATCTTTCTGCCTCTCTTTCCAACTGTTTCGAGGAGAAAGCTACCAGTTGTTTTTAAGAAACAAAAATAATCCATCCTGTTAAGGGAGAGATATTTTAAAACCACTGAATGGATTTTTTCCTTCCCTGGTTTTTTATTGATACGTCTCCTCTCCTTCCAGTCCTAAAATAAGCACCCTGTCTGCCCTTAGGCTAATCCAAAGGCAACACACACTGTGGAAAGACAGGGGCTTGGGGACAGCCAAGCAGGGGTCACCTGGAAGCCACCAGACCTGGAGAATGCAGCAGGGCAGCTGGGCCAGCCCGGCCTCACCCATGGTCGGCTTCCTCCGAAGCCAGGTGACGAGATGCTCTTGAAAACAGCAGTGGAATGTGGTGAGAGTCGGTATTTGGGAATGACAAATTTCTGACTGAATTCCAGTTCTTTGGAATGGAAAACCAGCAGCTTCCTGTTACAAAATGTACCAACAGTCCAGGCCTCACACATGGGTGTGGGCAATTCGTATATATCACATCTAAATGCAGCTAAAAATATCACAAAGCTGGCATATTTTTAGCCAGGTAAACAGCTCTGGGGACTAAGGCAAATTTCTATTGGTTTCTGCTCTGCGATCCAGACAAGAACTGATTCCAAGTGAAGGAGAAGCCGAGGCCAAAGGAGAGGTCAGGGAGTCCTGCGGGCACTTGAGGAGCTCTTCCCGGGAATTCACCATGCCTCTCCCAGTGCAGAGACAGCACCCCATAAAGGCAGAGCCCTGGGTCTCTGCAGAAGGCAAGTCGTAGCTGGGGTTTCCTGCAGGACCTCAGGCAAGTTGTTCTCCTTCTCTGGGCATCTCTTGCCCATCAGCGACCAGGTGTGGGTCTGGCTGGTAGCAGTGCAGAGGGAGGGATCCAGGCTTCTGGTCTGACTCTTTCCCTGGGGGATGTGGGAAATGCAGGCATGTTGCTTAGGGTCTCCTTGCCTCAGTTTACTTGGAAAATGGAGGCCAACACAAAAATCCTGACCCTAGAGATTATTGTTCTAATCTCTAGGATCACAGGGGAAAATCCATACAAAATACTTGGTAAGTACTCAGTAAACAACAGTGATCTGACCTACTCCTCTCCAGGCACATTCACAGTCACCAACTGCTTTCCTGTATGCACGACCCACCAAAATGCCCTACTTTCCCTGGGGAAACCGAGACCAGGCATGGTTGACTGAGGCATAGCTGAAGTTTAGCACCTATTTATTGAGTGCCCTCGACATCTCAGTCCTCACCACCACTGGGGAAGTTGGACACCCAGTAAATGAAAGGGGAGAGAGGGTGGCAAGCCAGGTCTCCCTGACTTCTGGCTTTGGGGTGAGCAGGTGGGGTGTCCAAGGAGCTGGGGGTAGAAAGTGTGGCCCTGAAATCCACAAGGGTCCTCGGGACCCTAGGGCTGAGCTGAGTGAAGTGCCCCTGTTCTCCTCCGGTGTGGGGTGTAATGAGATGCTATCTGGCTCATGGGAGGTGTCACTTGTCACAGTTATGCCACCAACACAGAGGTCCTGGCCTTCTGATCCTTTGAGCCTAACGCAGATGCTTCCTAGTATGAAGGAATTAAGAATACTCACTCTGAGAACTGGGTAGGAGGGGAAAGAATGCAACCTAGGGCTGGTTCTAATTCTTTTTCAACCCATCAGGGCCTTCAGAGAACCTCTGATGTTTGAATGAGGTGGAGAAGACACCAGCCTGGGCTCCAGTTGCTCCTCAGGCTTGGGGTTCAGGGGCAATCGCGTGCCATCCTGAGCCATGGAGCCCCATCTGCACACTGGAGCCAAGGGAACAGATGGCCTCAAAGGCATCCTCTGGCTCAGATGTCCAGAGTCTTAGTCCTTTGAGGCACAGATCCTGGACAGACATCCCAAGCAAACCTGCTTATTCCATATCTGGCTTTGTCACCTGAATTTGTTTTCCCCTCCAGGGTTTGCCTTTCATGGTCCATGGACAGCTGAGGAGCAACAGTCGCCCCCTGGAGGGTCTGGGGCCACTCGCAGCACACGTCTTTTGATGTAAACATGCGTGGCTCCCAGCTCTGAAAACAATCAAAGCGAATCGGCATGCCATGGGGGCTGTGTGCTGAGCTGCAGCAGAGCGACGCGTGGCAGGACTGGAAGGGGTCCTGTCAGGTGGCCAGCAGCACAGAGGTGACCTGGGGGACAGCAGTCCCAGCAGTGGGCGAAGACAGCACCCAGACAGCAGCTCGATGTGGCCACAAGCCAAATGAGACTGCTCTCCCTGTACACGAGAAGTTCCAGTGACGGGCAGGGTCAGATCTGCTAAGAGACAAAGAGTGCGCAGGGCCAAGGCCCAGAAAACGAGGAGCAGGCTCCATGGGGAGCAGGGCTGGAGGCGGGGAAGAGCATAGATCTGGAATCGGAGAGACCGGAATTCAAATCCTGTCCCTGAACTCAGTATGATGCATGATCCGAACAGAACCCCGTATCTGTCTGTCCCCTTACTGGTAAGAAAGGACCCCTAGCCTTGCCTCTGAGGGTCAGTGTGAAGATGACGGGTGATTATGTATGCACTGTGTTTTGAAGATGACTTGTGGCCCCACAGAGTTTCTTGTGTCAGAGGCCTGGTCCCCAAGTGGTGGGCATGGGGTCTCTAAGAGCTGGGCCCTGGCTGGAGGCCCTTAGGTCACGGAGGGCATAGCCTCAGAAGGGGGGCCAGTCTCCTGGAGTCCACTGGCTCCAGAGAGTAAGGTGCAATAGCAGTCCGAGCCAGACCCTGGAACCTTGCTCTGAGATCTGTGAGCAGGATTTGGGAATGCGATCTCTTACTCTTGCACATGTCCCCACCATTGCCATCTGCCACGAGGTGACACAGCCAAGGTGGGGCCTTTGAGGAGCCTGCGCAAGGCTGTTTGGCTCTTTAGCTTCTGAAACTGAGCTCGAGAAGTCTCTTTACTTCTTAAGTAGCCTGAATTGGGTCTTTCCTGATAGGAATGCAAAATGGAAACGGCATGTGAATGGTGGTTGTGATCATTGGTCCTGGAAGCTTTGTCCTTAGGGTTTCCTAAGTGACCACAGAACCCACATCAGGCCCTCCTTCCAAGGTGGGCCTGGGGGATCTGCCCAAGCTCCTCCAGGCTACTGCCCTCCATCATCACCCCCTGATAGCCGGATGCCCCTGCAGCAACCAGACGGTATGGACATGGTTGCCAGGCTAGGGGAAGGGAACAGCCTCCCCCCTTCTACCCAGCAGGACAGGGGAGTGTCCTGAAGACCTGTTACGGAGAGCTCGTACAGTGGCTTCCACCAGCATGCGGGTTGCCAACTCTGTGTCACCGCTGTCATGCAACTTCCTCAGTTCACATTCCCAGGGGGAGATTTGCAGGATCCACCCAGTTTAGCCATGGCTTTATGAACACAGCTGGCATTACTGAGCTCTCCATCACCGTGACATGATTGGTTGTGAAATAACCAACTTATAAAGACAGAGGGTTTCTTTGGCCTCACAGTTTTGAAGGTTCTTGACCATGAAGGGTTGGCCTCATTGCTTTTAGAGCCTCGTGGGTGCATCACAGTGGCAGTGTGTGGTAGAACATAGCCATTCTCCGAATGGACAGGGCACAAAAAGTGGGAAAGAAGGAGGAGCCAGGACTCCACGGTGCCCTTCAAGGACACACCTCAATGAGTTGGAGACCTTGCACTGTGTCCCGCCTCTAAGACTGCAGCGGTCCCCAGCCTTGCTGGGGGCCACGTCTTTAATACATGGCCCTCTGAGCCCAGACTATAGCACAGTCCATGCTCAATCTCCAGTTCCACACTCCTGCTTTCCAAGTCTTTCTTTTCTGTCCTGCTCCACTCTTCTTCCCCTCTGTCTATATTAACAAAGAGTTCTACCCTCTGCAGATCCTGTGTCAGCAGAGATCAAGAGAAACACATCCCAGACCTCCTGGAAGTCATGGTTCAGTCATCCAAGCAATCACAGTTCAAGCTGGGGAGCCACAGACAGACGCTGTATCCAGATCACGGCAACAGCCGAAGGCTTCCTGGTGACGGACACCTGACTCTGAATAGGTAAAGAGTAGGAGGATTTAACCAGGCAAAAGTGACCAAAGAAGAAAGGAGCAAAGAAGAAAAGGTCAAAGTGGAGAAAAGTTCCCTGCCACTCATATTCCCTAGCCTCTCAGCATCTGGCCTCATAGAGCTCTTCGGGGGTTTCTTTCACCCTTATCATCTTGCAAAAGATTAGATATTTATAAAAGATCACCAAATGATACTGGATCGGTGATTAGCCAGAATGTCTACAATCATTCTCATGGAAGAATAAGGAATGAAAGAAACCTGAAACCTAGTGAAACAGACCTAGCCAGGCTACTGTGAGTTCACACACACACACACACACACACACACACACACTATTTCATTTATGTCCCCATGGGTACACCATACCAAGGATTTGGTAAGAATTACTATTTAGCCATGCTTCTTTTTATTTCCCAATGTTTTACTTTGAAAACTTTCAAGACTCAGAAAAATCAAAAGATTGTACATGTGTATCCTCGCCTGCGTTCACCAGTTAACATTTTGTGGCATTTGATTTCCCTTTAGCTCTGCAGGTAGTCCCACCTTATTTTCTCCTAAACTATCTGGGATTAGTTACAGACATCAAGACACTTCACTTCTAAAAATTCCTGCATGAATCTCTCCAAAGAAGGAGCTATTTTCTTACATAATCTCAACCCCATTAACACTGCTCCAGCAAGACTATCTAATATGCAACCCTTCACATGCAGAAATCTCCAATCATCTCCAAATGGCCTTCCTAACATTTTTATTTTTGCTCATCCAGGATGTAATGTAATCATGGGACTCTCATTGGGTGTGGCTTTCATAGTTCTTTGGTCTTTTTTCTAGAAGAATCCTGTACCTATCTTTTCATTTGTGTGTGTTTGTGTGTGTGTGTGTGTGTGTATTTCATGATCGTGACAGGTATGAAGATCCCAGGCTGATGGTCTAAAGATGACCCACAATCACAGCTCAGACATCTATGGCTTCCACACACAAACAAATGATTTGAATCAACTTCCCCATTTTTTCTGCCCTCTGTCCAGAACTACCCTTGCCAGTTATACTCAGTGATAACCCTTCACGGGCCTGGCAGCCTCAGAAGACTTGGACCAGAAGGATTTAACCATTATTAAGCAACTAATATTATTAATATTGAAAGAATATTTTCAACATTTCCAAACACTGGGGGAAGGAGTTTGCAAAGAGTCAAGTGACATAAGAAGCCAAAGGAAATTTCAGAGAAATTTACTTTGATTCAGTATTAACAATGCATTTTTCAGGTATTATTTTCAAAGTGCTTTCATACTAGCCACTTAAGAACATCTATTCAGGCAAACAGACAGGGATTCCAATTCCGGGCAGCCTACTTACCAGCTGTGCTACTTAAGATAGTAGTTTAATCTCTCTGAGCCTTGTTTTCGTAAAGGGCATATGAAGAGTAAAATGCTTAAGCCAGTGTCTTGTCCATGATAATTGCCTCTGTTCATCTCCACATTAATTCTTCAAAGAGTTTAAAGCGGGCACCATCAGCTCCATTTTGTAAGTGAAGTAACCAGAAGCCGGGAAACACAAGGTGACTTGTTTAAGGTCATGCAGCAAAGGGTCCCAGGAGATCACACTGGAAACAAAGTTTCTGAGTCCTAGAGCTGTCATTTCTAGTTCTTTACAGGAAGTAGCACCTACCTCATGGGACACTGTGCAGATTAAGTGAAATGGCACAGGTCCGGTGCTATGCAGTAGACTGCGGTGTGCAATCAGTGTCAGTGACTATTATTATAATTATGTGTATAGTGCCACTCCGCCATGAGTAAGTGAATTTGCCAAAGGCCAAAAAGTAGCCTCCCAATTATCTTGACCAACCCCCGACTTCCACCCTATCTTCTCTCCAGTAAGGTTGGGTAGGGAGGGGGAACAATTCCAAATTCATTGGTGGTATTAAGGTTTCACATGGAAGGAGAAATGAAATATTCTGAGGCTATGGGATCACTGTTTGCAAAACACAAGGGAGGGTCTGTTTTCCTCGAGAAAAGGGGCACTGAGTCATGAGTCATTCGGGAGACTTTGTGTGGGTGTCTCGGGGTTCCTGTGAAAACCTTTGAGTCACTCACTATTGTCTGGCATACAGACTGGACCACAAAGGCTCGACCAGGTTTTGTTCCCATAATCACATGGGTCCATTTTACTCAAGACATTCTAAGAACACACTGTCCATTTCCTTGACCGGTGTGATTGCGAGACAGAACAGCCATTGACATGGGCCCTGTGGCTATTGGAAAGACACCCCTGGGCAGCTGGCCAGGCCTTGGGGCACCTGAGTGTCCAAACTGGTCACAAGGTCC
Source organism: Dolichotis patagonum (assembly GCA_004027295.1). NCBI lineage: Eukaryota > Metazoa > Chordata > Mammalia > Rodentia > Caviidae > Dolichotis > Dolichotis patagonum. Next base: position 531,657 of record PVJX010000003.1, on the reverse strand, counting down.
AGCTCCCATGACAAGCACAGCAGCTGTGAGGGAAAAGAGCTTTCCTTCTGCCTTCAGAACAGCAAGAAGCCATTAGAAAGCACAAGCAGAAGGACTGTTCCATTTTTGATCTGGGCCATTGGATTGGGCAGCTGCCCTCAACCAAACCAGCTCAAGTGAGTACACAGAGGCCTCCCGCAGGCGGGATTTATGGCAGGTCTCTCAGCTTGGTTAGTGTTACAGAGGTGGTCTCACAGGAACCAAATATGACTTCTTTGGGTGACACTGCTCTTCATTTACTCTGGTCCCCGTGCATTTTACCAAAGCCCTGCTATACTCTCCTCTTTCACAGCACAAGCCATCTGTTCCTCCATGGAATCAGCCATGCATCTCAGAGGCAGAGAGGTAGGATGGAAAGAACGTGGGCTTGGAATGAGGGACACATATGCCAAGCTTGGCTCTGACCCTGGGTAATAAAAATAGGCAATGGCACATATTTCTTGCTTTGTATGGGCTGTCTAGGCTCAGCAATCTACCTGTACTATCTCACAGAATCCTTACGGAGCAAATCTATAAATGTCAGCAATTCTGGGTCACACATGAAAAACCTGAAGTTTAGAGATAGCCCGAAATTTGTCCAAAAGCTGAATTCGAACGCAGATCTGTCTCTCAGGAAAGCCTAATTTATTGCACAGAACTGCCTCCAAGTGATAATTACTCTTGGCTTCAGTCTCCTCGCATAACATGCATCAACCATTTCACATCTTACTCTGTTTCTTGTGTCTTAAACAATAAACAAATAAAAAGCACTGCAGATGACCTGGCACATAGCAGATGCTTCCTAAGTGTTCCCTTCCCTGCTGCCGAGGCTGGGTCTAAAAAATAAGAATTTCTGACTGCAAGCCAGCATCTTGATGGGTGGTTTGGCTCCCCAGGCTGGTTTCAGGAGATTTGCTGAGGCTTGACAGAAACACCTCTCTTCAGGGCTACAGCCCCCCTGTCTTGTAGTAAATAAAGTGGACACAGAGGTAGGTGCTTCCAGTCTTAGGTAGGCAGGAAGGGCGTATGAGAAGTGGAAAGCAGACGCGGCTATTCTGAGAGCTAGAATTTGGGCTGTGGCTCATGCAGCCTGGCCTTTGATGTATGCATATGCTTACATGTGCTCAATACTTTAAGCTGTTCCATGTGGATATGTTTGTGTATGTGTGGAGAAACGTGCATATACACAAACCCAGGAGTGGATATATTTATACGCTGACTTATACACACATAATGATACCCCACATACGCTGCCAGTACCGCCCTTAACGTTTTTAGAAAATTAACCCATGGCATAAGCAATAATATGTGAACTATAAACATTCTGGCATGTTGGCAGATAATCACACTACACATGCCCCTCCGTGAACCGAGAAAGAGAAAAAGGCGAAAAACACAATAGCAGAAAAATCCGCTAATCAAATCCATAGTCAACTTCGATGGCGGAGCGAGGATTCTGATCAAAACGCAATGGGGCAAAGTTGTAACAGGTTGTAGGCGTGCACTCTCTTCCCAGGGGCCTCACCCGTGCTTTTCTTTTTAAACATCTGAAACACTCCCAGACACTGGCAGAGCATTTCAAGCGCTTCTAATTACTTCTTTAAAGGAAAAACTTGCAAGCTGAACACTGGCTCGTCCGAAGGGGAAAATCAAAGGATTACATGCGTAATTTTCTCCCCTGCAACTGCTTCTTAAAAATAGGCCCAGCTCTCTCCTCAAATAGCTCAGGGGCGTCCCTTACCTGAAGGCTGGCAAGTGGAGGTTTCCCAACTACCAGAGCTCTTCTTAGCCCATGGTCGTGATTCATATACATTGCACAGAGCAGACGCTATGCACAGTGGGTGTTGGGAAGGCCCAGGACACCTCAGCACCAGGAAACGGGCTCAGGAGAAATTTGTTGAGCAGTTTCCTCTGCAAGAGGCTGAGAAACAGCTGCAGGTTTGTGGGTGCCTCCAAAGCAGGGGGCTGAAGGGCCAGCACTGGGGCTGCACCTAACAGGTCTTTGCTGGCTCACTTAAGTCTTTTCACACTTGATGGAGATGGGAAGCAGGCTTGGGGGCAAAATGGAAAGAAGTCGAGGGCTAAGGAGAGCTTCTGGCTAAGAACACGAGCTGTGAGGACCCTTTCCCTGTATGTCCGGAATTCCCCTCCACCCCCTAGGAAGCCAGCACATGCTACCCTTCAACTGCAAAGCCTTTGTTCTTTTTCTGTTTCGTCTCTGAATAGGGATGCGAGATCAGGAGCAAACACTTGTTGCATGAAGTGACCTCCACTCCCGCTGGGAACCACTGCAGGACCCTGCTCATAATCTCCCCTTCCGCCACCAGCCGCTCCTGCCCATCTCCAAAGCCCACCTCCTCTCGGAGATCCTTCCTTTCCTTCCAGCACATTGAGTGCCCACCTCCAAGGATGTCCCTGGGCCCTCTCTGTATTGCTCTCTGCTAGGCACGTCATAAATTTTGCCTCCCCCACCAGACTGTAACATCCCCGAAGTCCAGGCCACACCTTATTTGTCCTAAGATCTGCCAGTGTATTACGAAGGGAGGCAATGTCACAGAAGAAGACGGATCCCAGGCCTGGCGCCGCCTGGGCTGGGCTCCCTGCTCTCCATTCAGGGCGACCTGGAGAAAAGTGCTGCATATTGCTCGCCACACCCATTGAACTGGGTAGTTATCGCTGTGTTCCTGAACCTCAAGGCCCACAGGTTATCAGGCAGTCTCTGTGCTATCTCTGCACAGCATCGTGGCTAAGGAGGTGGTGTCCGGAGCCAGGCTGTCCAAGCTCTAATTCTCCTAATGCTACCTCTGCTGCTCACGAGGTTACTACACCAGCCTGCTGCAATTTCCTCGAGGGTAAAACGGGGACAATCACACTTATCTCACTGGACTGTTGCAAGAACAAGTAATTTTATGTAAAGCCCTTAGAGCAATTCCTGGCATGTAGCAGTGCCATGTGAGGAGCTGTCATTATTGTCATCATGTGGCTATTGTCACTGACAGTGGGCGTGTCACACCTGGGCAGCAGGGTCCCGTGAAGATGACTGTATAAAAAGCCTGGCGCATCAGGTTCTTGGCAGGTAGTCACTCCTCTACCTCATGTCCTCACTGCACCTGGGATAGTAGGAGGCATGAGACACACGCTCTGAAATCCCTGAGAAATAGACTGACACTTTCTGGTGGACTTGAGAGAGTAAGCCATGTCTTTTCTCACTTAGAGGCTATGGGAACTAACTTCAATACATCTCTGTCTCTTGGACCAGCAGTCTAAATAACTAATTTGATTACTTGTTCCTTACTTGCCTCACACTGCACTACATGCAACTTATTTTTAATGTTCACAAACATACTTGTGGTTGTTTGTGCCCATTTTACAGATGGGAACACTGAGGCCCAGGGAGATTAATGGACTAGGTCACCCAGCCAGTGACACAAGAGACACAAGAGACATCTGTGATATCTACAAGACTTTAAAATCTGTGGCTGTGGCCATTGCACACCCAGCCTCCTGCCAAAAATTTCCTGAATTAAGACAGAGACCCTAAGGTCTGCTTGCCATTGAAATCCACTTGCCACTGAATGTCCTCTAATGATAAACATTAGGCTCTGGAAGTGAGCCAGCAGAGGGCACGTCGGACACTGTCCTAAAGCCATAAGCAAGGGTCCTTCTTAGTAAGTGGATGATTGCCATGTCAATTGGAGAGTGAGGTCACGGTCCAAAGAAGGCAAAAGAACTTTTTGCCAAAGTCACTTTGATGTCAGAGAGAGGTTTTGAGAACAAGGCTCTGCCACCTGTGACAGAGAAGAGCTTCCGGCAACCACGGGCCCCAACAAGGACAGGGCAAGCAGTGTACCCAGAGAGTCCACTGGAGAGCAGCCCGCCCCCTCAGCAGCCCACCTAAGCCACACTGTGGTCAGTGCAGAGGGCCCGCTGAGGGGAAGAGAAGAGGTGGGGAGGCAGGGCGCGTGGGTCACTGGCCAAGAGAAGCCAGGTCCCCGGGCACAGGAGGTGGCCCCTCAGGGAGAAGCTGGAGAACATTTTTCAGGGTACAGGGTAATGAATCACCTTCCCAAGCCTGTCCACTGCCAGGGCTCCGACAATGCTGAATGGAGAGCCAGATGGGCAAAGGCAGCGCAGCAGCCCAGCTGTGAACAATCCCAGCATCTCCCCTCCTTCCCACTCATTCCTCAGGTCCTCCTCATCAGGGTGTGTGTCACACGCCGACTCACTGTCCTGGCCCTCGCATACCACCCACCGCACCTCAGGAGCCCCAGTCCCCAGGCCAAGGGGAAACCCTCACAGGGCCACCATGGTGGCCGTCCGCATTTCAGAGCCCCCTGGACAAAACCTAGGATTAACACAGCAAAGGATCAGGGCTCGTGATTCCGGCAGAAACAGCCCGGGAGCACCTGAGGAAACCTGCCTTCCTCCCACGAGCCATCACTCAAAGCTGTCAGCTTCCAAAAATGTTCAGCAAGTGCGGTGACAAGGGGCACCATTATCAGCCTGGCGCAAAGCCTCATCTGCTCGGAGGGCCTGCTCTGGCCCTGCTTACGATTAGCTTTCTGCTCCCGGTTCTGCGCTGTGGGAATGTGTGGAGCGCTCGCCTGTGATCAGAGAGAGCTCCAGGAGAAAGTGGGGACAGTGTCAGCAAGAAGTATGTGCCAAAAAGGTCATCTGGCCCGTGGCCATTTTCCCCACCCCTGGCCCCAAACCACCTCCCCTTCTCTGGCTTCCCGCCTCTCCTGACCGGTACAGTCACATCCGTCAGGTCTGCCTGTCCCCAAAAGTCCCTGCTGACTGGCTGCCAAGAAAACACAGCGTGCCCCTGCTCCCTCCTACCAGAAAAGGGGGAGAAAATGCGGCAGTGAGGGCAGGAGGCCAAGAGAACCCGATTGGTCCATGTGGATTTCCTTAAAAGAGATTGCCTGGCCCGGGCTGTCACCGAGCCGAATTGGGCGATGCGGGCTCTTTCGGGAAAGGTAGATGTCACCGTTTCTCTTCCAGCAGCTTTCCCACCCCACCCGAGCCCCCATCCCCAGCCGCCCCGTCCACCCAGGCTCGCACCAGGCTCCACTTCCCGGGAAGGAGGGGCTTAGCCTGGGGCCGCCATTGCCAGCGGCCACCCCAGTGCCACCAACGCTAGGAGTCTCCAGCCACCCGCAGTCGCTGCACCTTGCCGGATTCCTCTACCCATGGGGTAGGAGCAGGCCATCTTCAAGCCAAGAGGACAGCAGGTTCGCTGTCACCACCACCGCCGCCACCACTACCGCCCTCCGCCCCGCCGCCTTTCGGATCCTCCAGCCAGGCCGGGAGGTGTCGGACTCAATGAGGCGTCAAATCATTCCTTGGCAAGGACGGAACCTGTGCGCAACCCGCAGGCGACACACACACACACACACACACACACACACACACACACACACAGGGTTGCGGCAGCAGACACTGCCTTCCTGGGGCCAAGCCCTCCACAGACATAAACTGACATTTTCAGGGCTGCACACGCCTTTTTGAGACCACTCGGGCTGTCCGCCCCCTCCCACCCCACGCGACGCTGCAGCCAAGCCCGCACCATGAGTCTCCCAGAGCTCCGGAGGCAGCCTGGGCGCCAGGGCCACACCCACTGCCGGCCCACTCTCCTCAAGCATCGCCAACCTGCCAGCCTAGGGGGACGTGTTGCCCTCTCTACCCACCTGGAAGTCCCCTCACCCATCTACCCATGCCTTCCCCCCGGAAAAGCAATAGTCATCCCACAGCGCACCGCCCCTCTCACCTGGGTATCGAACCCGTTTTCCACGGAGCCGCTCTTCCGTAGCGGGAGCACCTCCCCTGCCGGCTCCTGCAGCCCCTGTGATTTCAGGGGGATCTGGCTAGGGTAGGTGGTCTTGCTCACCTCCACCTTGCTCCCCAGCTTAAGGTAGCAGGGTTGGGGGCCAGCCCGGGCCGGGGGCACGTGGAGGATGGGCGCGGCGCTGTGCACGGGTTTGGGCAGTCCCGACTTCATCTTGGAGGCTACCAGGATGGCCGGCATCTTCTCCCGGGGCTTCGGCTTTCCCAGCACGTCCCTGGCAGCGGCGGCGGGGGCAACCGCTAAAGGCAGCGCGGGCAGCAGAGCAGGCGCCGGGCCTCGGCCCGCGAGGCGCCCACCACCGGGGGAGGAAAAAGAGAACCCCGGGGCGAGGAGGTCGGAGCGATCTGGCGTGCGGGGGTGCGCAGGGGACCCGGCGCTGCGCTCGACGGGTCCCACCTGGACGGATGCTGCAGCCGGCTTGCTCAGGAGCTCTGGGCGTTCGAGGAGCGCTGCCTCTGGTAATTTTCCTCCTGGGGAGCCGAGGTTCGGACGCCCATAGTACTGTGACTAGTCACTGCATCTCCGAAGTGGGGAGGCGGGCTTGGAACAGGCAGAGGCGCATGGAGGCGCGCGTCGCGCCCCAGCAGCCACGGGTGTGAGCCAGGGAGGCGAAGAGCGAGCGAGGAGAGACGGGAGGGCGCACGGGGCCGAGACGTCTCCTCCGAGAGGCGGCGGTCACCAGGGTCGCGAGCACCGCAGTGTCACCTGCCACGAAGCAGAGGCGCGCGGCGAGGGCCCCCGAAAGGTCTCTCTCGGCGTGACAGTCCGTCACTGCTGCCGCCGAGCTCCTCGTAGCACCGCAGCGCCTGCGGGTCTGCACATGCTCCGTGAGCTCTAGGGCAGCGAGGCCGTGGCTGCGGGCTGGACAGCAGGCTGGGCAAGGGTGCGCTCGCGAGCGGTCGGCGCGCTGCTTTCCGGGGAGGCGGCGAGGGCTGCGGGGCTCGGCGCGGGAGAGAACGGGCTGCGGCCGGCGCGGTGGCTGCGGCGCGCGCTGACAGCGGGGACCGCCCCGCGCTTGTCCATTGGTGCGCAGCGCGCCAATCCGCGGCCGCGGCTCTGTCTGCAAAGGGGGTGTGGTCTCCGCGCTGGGTCGCCGCGGAAACTCTGGGGCGCGCTGGCCGCGGGTACAAAGCAGACCGACGCGGGCGGTGCTGGGCGCGCGCCCCCCGGCGGGCCGACCTCCCGCGCGGCGCAGCGCGGAAGCCGCCTTTTGAAAAATGCCCTTTCGAACGAGAACGCCCGCCTCGGGGGCCCGCGGGCACGGTTCAGGGAAGTTCGTTTGCTTTTCAAATTCCTTGGGTCACCTTAACGGTCCGCGCCTTCCGGAGGCGCGCCCGCACCCTGCGGCCCCCCGGTGGCTCGGCGTCGGGGCGGATCCGCGACTCCCGCGTTAAGGACCCGCCAGCCTCTTCCCCGCCTGCTCTTCCAGGCGGGCCCGGGGCCTCCCAACAGCTTCCTCTCCAGTTTTCAAAGGTTGCACGTTTCACTGAACTATTTGAAGTATTTATAGGCAAATGCGATGCTCAGGGAAGCTTCGCGCCGCAGCTCGCAGCTCGGCTCCTCCTCGAAACTTACCACAGCCTCGGTAATTAGAGTGGCCGAGGCCTCCCGGAGAAGCTGCGTGACCCTGGCAGGCTCCAGCCAAGCCTTTCAGCGTTTCCTGCAGCAGCTCCTCCCCGCCCAGGTCTTCGAACGCACTGGCCCCACAGGTTCCTCGACTTTCATTCGCAGGGTTCCTGGCCTCCTCTCAGTTGCTTTTCTGGTTCCTCTCTGACTCAAAGTAAAGAAGTGGACGGGAGCAGAGACGACCCAGGTGGGCCAGAGCGCCCTCCCTTGGTGAGGCAGGCCGAGGGGCCCCCTCGGCGCAGAACAGCCTGGGTTGGAACTGGTAGTTCCTCCGCCTTACATGCATTATTCTACACGCGTGTTTTCCCACGTAGTAAAGTGGCGGTGTGACTGCGCTATGGAATGAGCCGTGTCTGCACTGAGGCGGTGCGGTGCGTGACAGTCGGTAGCACAAATACCTGGCAATGTGGAGGGACCTGTAAGTTGAGGCCCTAGTGCTGTGGTTTTTCTCCTCACCTTGTAGGTCACCTCCATCTTTTGTCTCTCGTCTTCCTCGCCATTGTACAGGTTGCCACTTTGTGCCCACTCAATAGCCTGCTCTGTGAAGCTGATGGCTTGGATTTGTAATTGTGCAAATGCTACGAATTGAATATTGGTGTTCCCTTGAATTAGTGTGTTAAAACCCCAGCTTTCCACGGGATGGTATTAGGAGGTAGCCAGTTCATGACTGTGGAACCCGCCCTGTGTTGGGTGATTTCTGTTAGAAAAGACAGAACGCAGGATGGAGGTGAGCTCTTTTTGCCTGTGAGGATGCAGCCAGAACCTTTGCAAAAACTAGGAAACCCTCACCAGGAACCTGTGTCTGCAGCCCGGTCCAGACTTCCAGCTTTCAGGCCTATGAGAAATGACTTGTTTTTGATAGTGCAGCTTGCACTGACCAAGACACCTGACCAAAGGCAATCAAGTTTTAAACTACTTCTGCAGTACTGAGAAATAATAAAGGGCCTTCTTACCGTAACCTGTTCCCCTCCTACTATATTTTCCATCCATTCTATATGCACAGACTTTCAACTCTAGCCAGGCTGGAATGCACACAGCCCTGGCATATAAGCTGGCTGCAGTTCTCCCAGTTTCTGGAGTTAAATCACATATGCTCAGTGACATTTTCTTAACACTCTGCCCTTTGACCTCTGATGCAGTGGTTCTCAAACTGCGGTCCCAGGAGCAGCAGCAGCTACACGAACTGGGAATTTGTTTGAGAAACCACACTCCACCCTTACTGAATCAAAAGCTCTCAGGGTGGAGCCCAACGGTCTGTGTTTTAACAGATGTTTGACTCAATATTTTTTTTGAGGTACTAGGGATTGAATCCAGGGCCTCCCAAGCTAGACAGAACAACACCCCCAAGCCTTACTTCAGTGATTTTGATGCATACTAAAGTTCAAGAACACCTACCCTAATGAATGTATCAGTCATTCTGTTTACCTTCAGAACTTCTTAAAGCTTAATATGCGTAAGACTTACCAGAGATCTTGCTAAAACACAGATTCCGATTCAATAGCTCTAGACTAGGGCTGTGATTCTGTTTTCCTGGTGGTCTGCAGATCACACTGCGAGTAGTTAAACCACAGGAAGCATAAGGTTCTCTGTGCGAGGGCCATCTGTAGTCAGGTGACTGTAGGTCACTCTGTTTTGAAAAGGATTCTAAAAATGCATCGATCTCATTGGAAACAGCCTGATAAATTGGTAGTGTCTACCTTGGGTACAGAAATGGAGCTAGTGACATACGTACTGTACATTTGGCACTTTTAAAATTTCCCAGTTAAAGCCAGGCGTGGTGGTGCACTCCTGTAATCCTAGCCCTCAGGAGGCTGAGGCAGGAGGATCATTGCAAGTTCTGGACTATCCTGGACTACATAGTGAGCTCAAGTCCAGCCTGAACTGCATAGCAAGATCCTATCTCAAGACCAAAAAATTTTTTTCCAGTTAAATCAGAACTTCCACCAAGGCGGTTTTTTTTTTTGAGTTATGAAATGTACCGATATGTGCAAATATGAAAAACAGTGCATTTTTTCCCTCTGTATTAAAAGTACTTCTTTCTAACATTCTGGGATTTAGTAAACATATGAACATTAACCCTCTGCAATTCATTCAACTAAAGTCTGATAATTTCTCATCTTTCCTGATTGAAGACAAATGTATCTTTTAGTTGGCTTCCAAATTTCTTTTCTGCCTCATCATCCTGTTAAGATTTTATATACTCTTTCCTGGAACAATTTTCATCTCCCTTTTATCTTTCCTATAAAACTTCATTTTTCTTCTTTAAAACAAAATAGTGTATCATCCAAACCTGACAAGGGAAAATAAAAAATGTGAGACAAATGAGATAAGTACAAAATTCCTCCTTAAGTAGGGGCATCTCATATTATAAATATGCCCTATAAAATGTACTCCTTCCACATGGATGTTCCCTTACCATGAAAGAACTCCTTTTTAAATGAGTACATTTGGCAAGCGTGGTTAGCTAACGAAGTCACTGGTTCACAGAATAGCAAGCTGCTCTGGAAAGGGCATATTATTCAGGTTTTTAAAAAGCCTTTATTAATATTTTTAATTATATGTGCCATGGACATAGATGCAACGTTGAAATAGCCCACTACTTAAAACTCAACTGTGACACCTCTTCTTTCTCTTCTGACTCTAAACTTTCAAAGTCGCCCAAATGTCAGCGAAAGGGTAGCTTTAAACTGACTGCCAGAGCTCTCAGGACCACTGAACTGATCCTAAGGGTTCAGACAGCTCCCCGATCCCCCGAGAGCCTTTCTCAGATGGGGAAGTGCCAGGTGCCATCCTGTGGGATCTTCAACACCAGATACCCGTGATTAGGTCTGGTACACTGGGCTTCAGGACTGGCCTGCCAGTGACCAGCGCCATCAACCCATCCTTTATCCAAGTTAAAGACTCCATCTGCCTGACCTCCCAGGCAGACAGTCCTGTGAAGAGCCAGAACATGGAAACCCCAGCCTGTCAACAAAAAATGCAGGAATCTGGGGAATAAGCCAGCAGGCTCTGGAGACCCTTGATCATAAATGATGAGGGGGAAATGTTGCAACTCTCTGGAATGATAGAAAAAGAGAAACGTTCGTGAATCTGAGAGTAGAAACAACAACAAAAAAAATCACGCTAGCTTATTTTTTTTTAAAATGTACTTGTCCCTATTTTCAGCAGTATAGCAATTGATGACCTGGATCTCTGAGGTGGCACAAAGGTTCGCTCACCGTTTAGAGTGGCTGAGTTGAGAACTTACCCATCCTGCACTGCAGAAAAGCAGGTGAGAATCTCAGGGTGTGTCTTTAGAAAGCCTGCTCAGCTCCACCCTCTTCTAGCCTCAAACCTTCTCCAGACTGGGGTTGTATGCAAGTGAATATGCACAACTCTGGGCTCCAAGTTGTTTTTGAAAACTGCGGACCAAGAGTCCCCACTTGCAGATGCTAGGGCCTGAGGGATGTGTGTGAATGTGTGTATGTTCACAGGCACTCGAAGCAGTGGCCCTGACTGTCACATCTACACAGAGCAAACCCCTTGGTTAATCCATGGCTCGACCATGAAAGAATACATAGCTCAGTGCCATCTATATTCCAGACTGTGAGCATGTAGGATGGGGAGCCGGTAAGTTCTGCTCTCCAAGTTGGAAGGACTGCAGAGCTTCTGTTCCTAGGCCTGATGGTCGCCCTTTCTCACAAATAAAAAACAGAGACAGTGCAAAGTATATTGGGATAAACCAGACCCAGAGGAAGGTCAGTGATTCATGGGGTTATCAGCTCTGTTGGTTAACTTTCTGACTAGTCAACCACTGAAGAGTAATGAAGAGAAATCTCCTTTTATTCCCCCCTGAGGTGCTGAAACCCTAAGAGAGGGAGAGAGGTCCACTGTCCTGCCTCTCTGAGTGTAGGAAACAGTCCTTTGTTTACATCTTGCCTCATTCCACAAAGGACTTGAGGGAAGTTTCTCCCCAACAAAGCAGTGGCTAAATATAAGTGAGAATAAATGTAATCGTGGAAAACATTCTTATTTCAAGCTTGGATGGTGTCTACTTTTGCCTCCTGTAGGCGGGAGAAGCTCGTGTAAACAAAGTGGATCAGCGGGAATACAAACCGCAGATCACTTTCTTCCCAATCCAGGCCCTAGCAAGCGGGCACATCGAGGTTTTCTTATTTGGCTAGGTCTGGGCCACCCCAGAGAGCCTCAGAATACACGGTCTTGGGGATTCTTGAGTGAGGTTTAGAGTTATCCCGCTCTCACCACCATGCACTGACAGAGAGGAGCGGCAGCAATGTGCACAGACGCCCAAGGAGGCCAGAAGCAGTAGAGTAACTCAGCCAAGGAAAATCCGTTTCTTTCCCCCAAACAGCAATAAAGCTTGCTGTGCTACCAAGAACTTTGACCAGGTTTTTCTTTTGGTCTGGGACAATTACGAAAAAATAAACAAGAGCTGAGTTTTCAAGCTGCGTTTGTTTTGAGCAGAAGGCAAAGCACAGGGAAAACAGACAGACATGAGCTGGGATCTGAAGTTTGATGGGAACAGAAATTCAGAGTCACATCAGGGGAAGGAAAACGGTGCCTTCCCTCCTTGGGCCTTATGCCCCTACTCTGGGAGCTGCAGAATCCTAGAATCAGCTCTCCTCTTTGATGTGGGGCAAGATTATCAAGCTGATCTGAACATCTCCTGACCAGGAGTTGGGATCGGGGCAAATTTATCAGTTGTGTGTATGAGCAAAGAGGTGAAATATAAGAGGACCATAAAAGCATCTGGGTTCTCAGTGCATGTGGCTGCCTACAGCTGAGGTGGTGTTTTGGAGTGCGTACCATCTAGGAATGCACCTAAATGGGGAAGTGAAAGAGATGGAGCCACGCGTGTCAGAGTATGGAACCTCCAGGCTGGATTCTACCTGCAAGGTTTTTGTTCCCTTGTTATTTTTAATTCACTTTTTCACTAAAACTCTGCAGAAGAAAAATTTTATAATAAACCAAGAAGTCCAGCTAATTCCATTCCAAATTGATCTTTTAACAAATTACTCTTTTTTTTTTTGGCATTATCCATTCTTCTTCCCACACGTTAGACCAGAAACTAGAGTTGACCCAATAATAATGATGATGGTGATAAGAATTATCATTTAGGGAGTTATCCTTACTACGTGCCAGTAACTAAGGTAAGCATTGTAAATGCATCATCTCCAGTTCTTACAAAGATGCAATGGGCAGGATGGTTACTGTCATTTTCATTGGACAGAAGGGAGAGCTGAGCTGAGACAGTGATGTTCAGTATCTTAGCTAAGATCCTGCAGCTGAGGAAGCAGAGAAGCGGGATTTGAATCCACCAACGCCTGCAGTTGGAATGGGAAGTGATACACTATCAATGGCAGAAGGCCCGAGATAAGAGGACAGCAGCTGTGATACTGTAACTCCCTGTTCTGGTGTGAAACCACAGCACTTTTATAAGGTGGCCCAGTTACTCCCTTTCACAGTTGAAGGAAATGGGGTGGGAGTAAGAGGAGTCACCCCCTAGGTCATGAATGGCAGCCCAGTGAGGGAAGGCATGAGAAACCATCATGGAAGCCCCTTTGCATGATGCTCAGACTTGGAGACAGAGCTGCTAACTTGGAAGTGAGGACAACTTGAACCAACAGCTGTTAAACTGGAACCTAAGAATCACCGAGGTGCTGGTTGTAGGAACAGATGCCTATGCCTCATCTCCAGAGGACTGAGGACCCTGGGTCTGTGAGTCTGCACGTTAAACAAGCTCTCAGGGGCTTGGATTCAGCGGGTCCTCATGCTTGGCTCTGTAGCTTTGGCTGTGCCTTAGGGTCCCCCAGGGGGTTAAAAAGCCAAGGCGGCCCAGGTCCTACCCTGGACCAGTGACGCAGACTCTCTGCGGTGGGCCTGGCCAGCGGTAGTTGAGTACAGACACACTGGGAAGCGATGCTTTAAGAAATGTTGGAAAGGCTTTGTTTTCATAACACTTTACAGCAGGGGATTATCGAAGCCATATCTGGATCATTTTAATCAGTGTTAACAGCCAATCTGGAAAATCCCAGGCCTTCTATTGCTTTCCGAGCAAGGTCCTCCTCTTGACAGCAGCACTCAGGCAGCTCCACTGCCCAGAGACTGTGGTGGCATCCAGCAGCCTGAGGGTGCAGGGTACTGGGTTACTGCCGGCCGCGGGGCCTCCAGCCTCTGAGCGATAATGCCTCCCAGTGCTCCCGCGCGCATTTCCTCTTTTGGTTACTGCTGTCATCCTGGAAGGCTTCGTGCCTACCCTCTGACTGTGCCCCGGCACAGAGCCTGGGGAGCATCCACTGCAGGGCTCCCGGCCAACATCGACCCGGGAGAGGCGGGGGCTCAGTGCACAGGACTCTGGGAGGAGACGGGCAGAGTCACGCAGAGCCCCGCGCTGACGCGCTGACAGAGGGGCACAGGCACAGAAGCTCACCGTGGGGACGGCGATGTCACAAAAGGCAGAGCCTTGGGACTCATTCTGTGATTTCCCCTGCTTTACTTAAAATCCGGAAGTAATTTCTCTGTCTATCCTGACTTTACTAGTGTGATACAATGTTAAAATGAGTGTCACAGAATAGCTAGGTACGTTTACATATGCAAAAACAAACATGTTTCTACAAAGAAGGAAACAAAGGGAGGCATTATATCAGCTGTTAGCAGTGGTTACGTCTGAGGGATAAGTTAAGGGACTCTAATTTCCTCCTCTTTCTGTCTGTCTGTCTGTCTGTCTGTCACTGTTCTTTTAGAGCCAGCATCTAACTGTGTTGCCCTGGCCACTCTGCACCATGCAGGCTCCAGTGAGCCTCCGGCTTCCCTCTCTGCAGTAGCTCTGATGACAGCTGTGTGCCACCGTACCCAGATAGAATGTTTTATTTTATATAATTACAGGTGAACCTTATTTCTTCATGTATTTCTTGGCTCTGCTGGCGACTGAAAGCCAGGCCCTGCACTCTCTAGGCAGCTCTGTCACCGAGCCACATCCCAGCCCTAAATGAGTCTCCTAAAGGGCTGGAATGGACAGTGATTCAAACTCACTTTTCTCTGGGATTCTGTGTATTTTTCAAATCAGTAACTCTATTTGTTTTAACTGTTCATTTATTCGAAAAACTATTATTTTGCCGTTATGAAGCAAGCCCCATGCAAACGCTGGGAGCTTAGATGCACCCCTGCCTCTCCTTTTTTTTAGGCAGGAGAGATGAGCTCCTTTTTCAAGTGAATGGAAGTTCCGTTAGCTGTCAGGGGCTGCAGTGCCGTTTTAGTTCAAGGGAGGCTGTGTGTGTATCAAAGTCACTGACAAGCAAGGTTCTGCCTAAGACAGCAAGAAACCCTTATCCCAGAGATCCTGCCTATCCTCCTTCCTCCTGGGAAGCAGCTCCTGACACAGTCATCCTCTACACAAGTACAGAGACCACCTTCGAGCAGAGGGACTAGGAAATCCATTCTCTCCTCACTGACCTTCCAACGTGCCTCTATCGTCCATGGAGACAGCCCCAACAACCCTCTCTCTGCAGACAGAGGTGAATGGTGAGGATAGTGACCCCAGGATGCCTGAAACGAGCCTCATAGGGCCCGAGCAAAGGGGAATGCTGGTTAACCCCACCCTTTGGCTGATCTCCAGGCTTCTCTAAAACTGTCAAGACGGCAGAGACACCAGAAGGATGTTCTGCACCCTGAGATCCTCTGAAGCTCTGTGAAGATTTGTGATCATAAACAGCTGCCTTGATTTCCGCTTCCTCTAAATCCAAGGCAAATAAAACCACAGAGCTTGACGGTGGGGGAAGAGAAGAACAGAATATACAGTGATGCTCTTTTACATTTTGGCTTAGATGCAGACTGTTTTACAAACAGTGGGGCAAGACACTACTACAACGTTTTCCAAAAAATTGCCTGGCAAATTTCTTGAAGCTCCACGTTGCACAAGAATTTTAGACATCCACAGATAAATTTATTAAAATATTTTCCCCAAGGCAGTCTGGAAATGCCTCCACTCTGAACTTAACAAAGCGAACCTCCCCAAGGCTGTGCAAGCATCATCACTCTGGTTTCCACAAAGCCTGTCTTTTCACATCCAGGGTGGTGAGTGGACTCCCATTCAGAATCTCCTGCCTGTTGGGATTTTAATCCTTCCCAACAGGAGACCCAGAAGGGCTGGGCTTGAGGCTGCAGGTCCACTATTCAAAGGCAGCTGGTCAGGAAAGCTGACTTCCTGATGAGTTATCTGAAATAACCTTCAAGATCCCCTTCCAGATGGGTTTTAGCTCTTTTCTTTCCTTGCCTTTGATCCTTTATCCTTGACTCTCAGCCCTGTCTGGATCTCCACGGCCCCATTTAATTTGGTGCTCCCTCCAGGTGGAACTCTGGCAGAGGCCCCTTGTCATTACCCTTCGCTTCTGGATTCCTCTCTGAACGGAGTGAAGAGGGAGGACCCTGAGGCTGGAGTCTGGCAGGTCTGGGTGTGAATCCTGACCTCACCTCTTAGTGGCTGAGCAAGGGTCACTTCACTTTGGCGATCTTCAGCTTCCTCCTCAGTAAAATGGAAACGATGCTGTTTCACAGAGTTATTGTGAAGCTCTGAGATAATCTCCATTATCTCAAGGCCAGCTGTGAGGCTGGAACCTTGCGGGGCCCTATACTTTGATTCACTCATCCATTGATTAATTCAAATAATATTCTAGTGTTACCAAGCGCCAGGCAACATGCTAATCATGGACAGTGCGGTGTTAGCGAGAATCAAAGTTCCTTTCTGGGGAGCAGATAATCAGGGAAACAGGCTGTAATTATGCGATCACACGGTGACGGTATAATCACTACGTGAGCCAAGTGCAGTGTTAGCAGACGAACAACCTAGAGCCGAATCTTCTCTGGAAAAGTGATGTTTGCGATAAGATCTGCAAGGTAAAGAGGGTGACCAGGCAAAAATGGGGCCTCCATTGCTGCCTGCTAGTGAAGGCTCTTAGAATGCAGACTTGGACAATGAGAAGCAGAGAGCTGGAGCCCCAGTCCCACACTTCTGTCTCTGCCCCGGGGGGTAGAAGACAAGGTCGGGGTACAGCTGCTCACCTGGGAACCATTTAGTGAAGTGGAAAGAGCCTCATACAAGCCCAGAGAGGCTTCATTGGCTGTGTGATCTAGGTATGTAAATACTCCAAGTCTCAGTTCCTCCCCTGTGTCATTCCTGGGACCCCCTCTTGGAATATGGGTGAGAAGATTATACAAGAGAGTCAGGACAGCAGGCCAGAGTGGCCAAAGGGAGGGAGGCTGACTTGGGTGTTGCACTGCCTGAGTTTGACGGCATGGATTTGAGCTCTGCCACTTACTAGCATTGTAACCTTGCACAGGGTACTTTATCTCTGTGTTTCAGATTTCTCATCTGTGAGAAGAATCATGTCAAGTGAGGATAGTAACAGTACCTCCCTCATGGGGTTCCTGGAAAGATTAAACAAATGAATATTCTTCAGCCCTAACTCAGTGACTGACACATCACCACTACCATTACAATCATCCCATTTCTTGACATACAATATGTGATCAAGCCATGGTTCCTTTCGCATCTACTCGAGGGTCACCACATAACCCAGGGTGCATCTGGTGCATGGAAATCCCCATTGCTAAGACACCAAGTGAAGGCCAAGGATTGGAAGCTATGAGCTCCCTCCCTTTCTGAAAGGGGTCACCGGTACCATCCTCTATGGGGGGGCTGATCTATATTCCTAGACATGGGGCATCCAGAACAGACTAGGCAGCAAAGGCGATGGGACCTCTCTATCCACACTTTCCTTGCAGTCCTGTGGGCCATGAGAGGCACAGGAAAGGCTCAGCTTCCCTAAGTGCAGCCTCAGACCACATTTGCCCACTCCTCACCTGGCCTCCTGCCTAACTTGATTCACAGGGAGGAGTGTGGGGAAGCTATGAGCCCTGTGCTTCTCCAGTACATCTATTCAAGGTATGGGGTGTCCAGTGCTGCTGCTCTCCTCCAAGGCTGCTGCTATCCAATATCCCCAAGATGCCCAAGGGCATTACCCAAAAGAGATGCCTCTTTTTGGGAAACAGGCTTGGCTTTCAGTGACCGCCTCTTCAGGCCAGTGTCTTTCTAATTCTTTTAACTCCATAACTAAATCAACACACTAAGACCAGCCTAGGCGCCATGGTAACCCAGGCAGAGGAAGCCAGAGAGACTGATGGCAGGGTATGGGGCAGAACCAAAGCGATTATGTGCCAAGGACTTTATCTCATTTCACTTCTTAAAATGAAGCTTGGAAGTAAGATTTCCCATTGTTTTACAGATGAAGAAACTGAGGTGCCTGTAGCTAAAGAGGTCATCTGCTCAAGGTCATACAGCTAGGAAGCAGAAGAGCTGGAATTCAAATCTTCAGCTGTCTGGTTCTGATTTCTATGCCTTTTCCATGACTCTCCCTCCGTTTGACATCAGCAAGCTGGCGCTGACTGCCTGACTTGTGTTTCTTGTTTGCTAAAGGTTGGGCAAATCCTTGCTCCTCCTAGGTTTGCTGTGAGCCACAGGACGGGGACCCTGGCTCACGCCTTCCTTCAGCTGGGGGTGGAAAGAGAGTCCAGGGACCTGGGAAGGGAGAGAGTGCTTCTCTCACCCCCACTGGGCAGGCAGCTAAGCCACGTCTGCTGGAGTGCAGGTATGGAAAGAGATTGTTCCTTGTGCTGCCCCCTTCTTTTCCGCCTCCTACACACATGCACGTGCAGGCACACATGCGCGCACACACACACAGCGTGCGGGCAGCTTGCCTGCCTCTGGCGGGGAGGCATGCCAGCTGAGGTGTTGAAATCCACGGAGAGTCATGCTTTGACACCTGGGGAGCACTTTTCGGCACTCTGGAATGACAGCTTTTTCAGCCACACGGCCCTTCCAGAAAGGCTGCACCAGCGCCTTTGCAGAGGGGGGAAATCAGGGCGAAGGCCTGAGTGGCTGAGCCAGGCCGGAGCTGAACTTCTCAACCCTGCTTGGTGATGACGCCGCGAGGCCTCACACAGGTAGCTCCTGCTCCTGGTCTCCCTGCTCAAACTCAGGCAGAGGTTGGGAAAGCCACCAACCCCCGCCAGAGCTCAGTTTTCTCATCTGCCAAATAGGGGTGTCACTCAGTGGCTCTCAACCTGGGCTCTCCGGACAGAGGGGATTCTGGAATCTCATAATGGCTTAAGTTAACCAGGCATGATGCCAGCTGCCACTTATTGACGGCCCCAAACGCATCTGGCAGGAGGCTTATGGACAATTTCCCTACTCCTTAGAGCACCTCTGCTATCCCTTTAGAGATGGGAAGGCTGAGCTTCATGGAGGCCAAAGGATTTGCCCCGCCCGAACAGTAGCACAGTAAGTGTTAAAGCTAGGATTCGAACCCAGCTCACGGGGATAACTATTACACCCCCATACTTCTGAGGAAGTGGCCTCCCCTGGGTGGGGCTAGGGGCTGGGGCTGCCAGTGCTTCCGTGGTCACCCCTGGGGCCCAGTCCTGAGCTCCGTGGTGAGCAGGTGAGCAGGTGCTCTGGCGGGATGAACTGAGTTGCTGGGGAGGCCCTGCAGCTTCCGGGGAAGGGAGGCTCGGACCCAGCTGCTCTGGGGCTGACCCCAGAGATGCCGACAGCATGCGAGTGCAAGGGTTCAGTGAGAGACGGGCCAAGGCCTTTGCATTCCTCCGCTCTCGGCACAGAGCTGCTGTCAGGGCCAATCCCCGTCACCGCGCGTCTGCACCTTCAGCGCTGCCATCCCGAGACTCTGACCTAGTTTTTGTAGAAATGTACCCTCCAGAGAACGCTCCTCACTCTGGCTGTCACTGGTGGATCATCTGCCGCAGAAAATCCAGTCTTCCGGGCTGGGTCTCCAAGGCCCTTCCTGCCTTGCCCTGCTGTCTGCTTCCTCTCCCTGTTCATCCCGTTAGCTTCGTGCTCCAGCCACCCTGTCTCAGCTCTCCACTTACGCAGAGGCAGGATGGATTGGAAGTTAGCACGGCTCACCACAGGCAGATCTCCTGTGGTGCCATTCTGTTTCCGCTGTGCCATGTAACCTTGGGCGAGTGATCCAAACAGCCTCTGCCTCGGTTTCCTCATCTTTGAGATGGGTACAATGGTGGCATCTACATTGTAGGATTACTGAGGATTATAAAAGAAAATAATATGTTAAAAATACTTTTTTTTTCAGTACCGGGAAATGAACCCATGGCCTTCACACTGAGCTACGTTCCTAGCCTTTTAAATTTTTTTTTTTAGTTTTGAGAGTAAAATCTCTTGCTAAGTCATAGACTTGCCCCAGTTGGGATCAAAATTGCCATCCCTCTCCCTCAGCCTCCGGAAATGCTAGGACTATAGGTGTGCACCCCAACATCAGACTTCAAAGTACTTCTCTAGGTACTCCCCAGGTAAGTGAAGAGCCACTGAGTTAAACTGTAATTCCCAAAGGGTGGAGAAGCTGTCTTACTGTGTTTTAAACCCTCGGTGCTTAGGTAGCAAGCACCAACACAGCACCTGGAAATAGTTCTTGAATGGATGATTCTATTTATTTGGAAAACTAACATACGCAAACAATTGGTTCTCCAAAGCCATTTATCCAACTACTACCAAGAGCCAATTTCCACCTAAGCCCAGCAAACCACAGCCGGGTCATTAGGGGGTTATGCTGGCTGAGATGTTAGACTGAGCGGGGCCCTGTCTGAGTAAATTAAATCCAAACTTAAAACTGACTCCCGGACAAACAGGAAACGAGGGACTGAATGAGATTCGAGTAACACACAGGGTGGGGGCTGGAGGCTCTGAAAAGAGTCAGGTTCTTGGGTAAGCTGGTGTTTGGATATTTACTTGGGTTTCTGGGGGTTCGGGCCAGGCTTTCAGCTAAGTTTCAGAGCCCACGCCAGGTTCCAACTTGAAGTGGACAAATGTGCTTCCTGTGTATTCACACCTAGCTCCAGATGGAAGCACTGCCAAGTGTTCTGACCAGCTGTACTGCTGGGACAGAAATTATTCTTAGCGCAATGGTGTGGGTGGTAAGCCTGACTTTTTTCTTTCTTCTGTGATTGATGTTCAATTCGACTTCCAAAAACTAGGACAGCATTTCTATGTATCTGGGAAAAGGCTGCCTGGGGCGTGACCCTGCATCTCAGTGACGTGCAATATTTCGCTTTTTCTCTGCGGCTCTGATGTCCTCGAGTCCTCTCCCATGGAGCCATAAGCATATGGAGTATACTGCAGTTCAACAAAGAGGGCCAGGTGCTGGTTTTGCATTGGTCAAGATCAGTGGAAGAAAAATAAAGAGGCAAAGCATCCAATGTTCTTTGACAGAACTCAAACGGTAACCCAGAAAGGAGAAAACTCTTCAAAACACCTGCCAGTAAAAGACACATATCTTCAGCTTATACCCAACCAAGACCAGAGCAGCTCAAAGTTTTCAAAATGCAAATAGTGGCCTGAAGTTAGCACAAGCAGCATTACAGGAAGCAATGCCAGAAAAGTCCGTATGTAGAGAGAAGGCTGGCCGTGAACGTTTCTCCAGCATCCACTCTGTGCTAGGAGCCTGACAGATAACATCTCACTCAGTCTTTGCAGGTTAGAGGACTGCCGTTCCCCATGAGCAAGTGTTTGGATGTTTGTACAAAGGAGTTAAGCAATTGCTTCCACTAGTAAGTGGCTGAACTGGGCTGCCCCCGGCCCACACTGGTTCAAGTTCTGGGCCTAAGAACTATGACCTAGCTCTCCAGTGGATTGCAAAATAAGGGCAGATAATTGACTGCATCTGGTTAGGGGAGTGAGTGAAGTGGCAGGGGTGGCAGGTGGTCTCTGCCAGGTGTTAGGATGCCTGGGACAGATGTCAGAGAGTATGCACTCCGAGTCAAGCCTAGCAGCGACAGTTTTGTTTTTTTTCGGACTGTGGCATTGCATAGGATGTCACCGCTGTGGAGAACAGCAGGTCACATCTGCCTCTGCTGTCCCGAGAGGGAAGGTGGCGGAGGAACACATCTGCAAATCCCACAGTGCCAGGTCCCAGAAAGGTGCCCTTGTCAACCGAGAAAGGTGCAAATGACAGCTAAAGTGACAAGGAGCACTGGCATGTGCTAATGGACTTTGACAAGCAATGGATGTGGGTTGCTGGGGTAGCACCACCCTCTCTGTCTGCAAGAACCAAGTTGGCCCTCAAGGCTCATGCTAAGGAATCAAGGAGCCGGGCACCACCAGCTTGACCCTGTGGCTAAGTACATGGAAATGACATTGGGAGGCCAGCATAGTGGCCAGTTCAGGATAACGGAGCTCTCTTTAGCTCTACCTGTGTGGCCAGAGCTGAGTTCCTTTCCTTCTTTGTTCCCACTGGGGACCACCTGTTACCCTGCGTCCTCTGAGTGCGACCCATGTGTCCCTGAGGCTCTCACACAGACAGCTGCCTGTGTCTGAGGGTTTGCTCTCAGGGCAGCTGAGGGCACGTCACACTGCAGGTGTATGAGAGCTCGCTCACCGGCCTTGTGGTGGGACACGCTCTGGGGCATATGTGAAGCTGCAGAATTCCCCACAGGCTGAGGCTGCGCCTGAGGCTACGCCTGAGGCTGCCTGATATCACATCCTTGTCCCTATTCCTGTCCTGTTCCCTCTCATCCTCAGTGGTTTTTCCTGGGATCGCTTTTTCACCAAACCCCAAATCCTCATCTTAGCACTGACTTCTGGGGAGATGGAGCCCAGATATCACCCTGCTGGGTTATTGTGAAGATTAAATGGCATAATTCATGGAAAGTGTTCCACTCAATGCCTGGCAAGCAGGCAGTGATCTATAATGGTAGTGGCTTCTTTTTAGAAGGAACCAGATGAGATTGCCAATAATGACTACTTTCGACTAAAATAAAATGGTAATTTCCTAATGACATGTTACCGTATGGGCTCCCAACATTGCCACCAGCTACCGAAGAGATCTTTCTAAAGAAGACCCTGGCGTGCTCTCATGAGTTTGCAAGTCAGTAACCTTCCTCACTGCCCTCTCTTTCCTATAAGAACACTGGTCTCCAATGCCCAACCCACCCCGCCAAGTCACTGGTACTCAGGCTTAGTGGGCTGGCCCCGGGACAGACACACTTGTTATTTAAGCAGAAAGCATACGAATCTGGGCCCCACCTAAAACAGAAGAGAGGGCAGGGGTGAGGGTGGGGAGGGCAATCAGTGTTTGTCAAGTGGAAAAGGACTGATCATAAATAGGAAACATGTTTTCAGCTTCTCCTAAGGCCAATGTTTTGTAAATATATTTTTGTTTCATTTTCCTCCAAATATGACTTTGGTGGCCCCTTAAAGCAGCCTGTTGTGAACCTCCTCTTGGAAAGGCCATGGCGTATTTATGGTACATTTTGGCTCCACGCACAGGACAAATGAGTACTGTGTGCATGTAGTGTGGCACTCCTGGCTGACCGAGCATGAAAGCGCACGGAAAATTGCTGTTTATGTTTCCTTTCGCTATCGCTGCTCCAACCTCGTGACGCTCTATCAGCTATCTCACCCAAAACACTGCATCCCCTTCCCTCCCATCACGAGGGGACCCTGTGGGGAGTCAGTAGAGGTTGGCTTCAAACACAGAGGAAACTGAAGGCCCAGGCAGTGGCCAGGCTGGTGCACGATGAGAGAGAGAGAGAGAGAGAGAGAGAGCAAGAGAGAGAGAGAAAGAGAGAGAGAGAGCAAGAGAGAGAGAGAAAGAGAGAGAGAGCAAGAGAGAGAGAGAAAGAGAGAGAGAGCAAGAGAGAGAGAGAGCAAGAGAGAGAGAGAGAGAGAGAGAGAGAGAGAGAGAATGAGTCTGAACAAACAGGGGCAGGAGGGCACCAAATGACTTGCTTAATTGCTAAGTCCCAGGTGAGCTTCTGAGCTTGGAGCTTGGTCTTGGGCAGGTCCCCTGCAGAGCCTGGGCAGGCAGCAAAACCTGTCCTGTTAGAGGAGCATCTCACTGTCTCCGAGTCACGTTGCCCTGTGACCTCGGTCTGCGGCCCCTCAGGTGCACAGCAGCTCTTGGAACAACTCGCCATCTGGAACCATTTACACACTGTTTGCTTGATTATGGTCCGTTCCTGCCCCTCCACCTTGCCTCAGCCTGCATGCATACACTCAGCATAAGCACCACAAAAACAAGCTTTGTTTTGCATGCTACACCGTCGGAGCCCAGCACAATGTCTGGCACATGACAGGTGCTCAATACACATTTGTCGATGGAACGAATAGGTTTGCTAGTCCGATCAATATGCAAAAATGTGTGTGGAGGCAGCTAATGCTACTGAGGCCTTAGAGAAGATTTGATTTTGCTCATTATACTCTACTTTGAGGTACAAAGAACTCAATCTTAGTTTAGAAGGATTTGTAACAATAAGAAGCAAAACAAAGAACCGGATTTTGCTTTACCAGAAAGTACCATTAATCAAAACATCCCCATAGATGTGGCTATTTTGTCTATAGATCACAGAGTTTTTAGATGTTTCCAGATATTCATATGGTGAGCATTAGGTAGCACCAAACTAGGAGCTTTCTCAGACAGAAGCAAGCAAAAGCAAACGCTGGTTTGTGTGCCAAACAGCCAGGCTTACTGGACGCAGGTTTCCAGGGAGTACATTTGAACAGACGCGCTGGGGGAGTCACATAAAAGTCACAGATCAGGGAAGATGTTTGTGGCTTTTTTTTCTGGCTCAGGCAAGACCCATGGCACCCCCAGCGAGGCCCTTGGCCAATGTGAGGATTTCTTCCAGCGACTCGACAGGCACGGCCAGAGCCGCCTGATGGATCCCATTGATGTCTCCTTGGCAGGAGAACAGCTGCCCCTGAAGTCACAGAATACCCACAGATGTCACGCTGGCCCCTGGCCATGGAATCACAGTCTGTGTCTCTGGAAGTCATGGCTGACCCCATGCAGAACTCTTCCAGCCACCCGGCCAGACAGTGTCCGGGCCTGAGCCATGTGGGAAGCAGTCTCAGCCTGCTCTCCCAAGCGAGGGCAAAACCCACAGGCTCCAAACAGTGAGTTTAATAGTGTGATACCGTAGTGCCTGCCGGCCAGGGAGCAGTCTAGAGCCAGAGATGCCCAGTGTATCCCAGAGAGGGACGAGGGCAGGTGGGCATTCGTTCACCTTGTCCTGATCTCTCTCTAGGATGCTGGGTTCACAGGACGCTGGGGCTGGTAGGTGTAAGGCTGCTGTTCCCAGGGCCGACTGCTGGGGTAAACAAGCGTGCAGGGCTGAGTGAGGCAGGCACGCCAAGGTGGGAAGAGCCTCAGGAAGAAGCAGGCTGGGAGAGGGGGGCAAGGGCTGGGATCTGCTACAAGGTGGCCCAGACCCTCACGGTGGACACTGCCACTGGCCGCTGGCCACGTGTGTGGAGGCAGACTGGATATGTGCGAGTCCAGACTGCGATACACTCTGAGTATAAAAATGCAACTGAATTGAAGACATTTCATGTCAAATAGCTTACTGATAATTTTTATACTGAAATTGGTTGAAATGGAAATAGTTTGGATAATTGGGGTTAAATGGAATGTATTGCCGAAGTGACAGGCATCTGTTCATCTTTTCTAACGTGGTGACAGGAAAATTTAAAATGACACATGGGGCCCTGCAGTTTATTTCTACTGGACAGTGCTGGTCTAGATCTTTTTTATCTACCTGTGATTGTCAGGGCAACAG
Organism: Dolichotis patagonum; assembly: GCA_004027295.1. Lineage (NCBI taxonomy): Eukaryota > Metazoa > Chordata > Mammalia > Rodentia > Caviidae > Dolichotis > Dolichotis patagonum. The sequence goes on along the minus strand of PVJX010000003.1, from coordinate 506,525 downwards.
TATCAGCTGGGAGTCTGTCAGCCATGCAGATTCCCAGGCTGCCCCAGCCCTACTGTAACAGTCAGCCCTGTAGTATGGGCCCCAGGGGGATTGTTTACACATTAAAGTTTGGGAATCTCTGGCCAGCTCATTCAAATCCCCAGGGAGAAAACTTCTGGTCTGCTTAGCGTTACAGCCAGAGCCTAATTTGGAAGTTGGGGGTTTGGGTTCTATTCCTGAGTCTGTCTGGAAATTTCTATGTGGCCTTGGTTAAGTCTCTACCCTTCTTTGGGCCCAGTCCCCACCTTACACAAATGTAGAACCTGGACTGGAATGCCTTCAAAGTCCCTGCCATTCATGTGGGCAGCACCAGTCCCTTTACCAACGTTCCCAGAGCCAGCCTGGGAGGTTTCACTTTGTTTTCATTTTGACTTTCGCATTGATCCCACGTCTAGCAGGGAGTCGATACCTATGTCCCAGTTGTCATTGCCTCCTGTGGGTCCCATGAACTTTACTTTAATTAATTAACATCTTTGGTACAGTGTATTATGCATCCATTGCGTGCTAGAACTGAGTCTACAGGCTTTACGACACCCTCTCATGGAATATTCACAATGACTCTGAGAGAGAGAACTCATGATAATGTTTTTATACAGGAGGAAATTAAGCAGAAAGAGGGTCATCAAGCTGCCTGATATCGTACAGTGGGTGAACCGTCGGCACTCAAGGGCCCTAGCCTTTGGCCATATGGTCATGATTGGAGAGGAAAGCAGGACAGCTTGAGGCTGTTAGGCGACAAACGTGGAAACGAAGTAAGGAAAACATTAAAATAAAGCGAATCAAGTCAACGCAGCGGGCTCTTCCTGCAGTGCTTTGCTGCATTTTCATAGGACGGCCAGTATCACCCATGTGACAACTGTGACGGTTTCTCTGTTCTAACCCACACCTGCATGAGGAGGGCCCCCACCGGCGCGAGAGACCCTGTCCGCGCGCTGCGCTGCCATCGGTGCCCTTACACACTCACTGGGAAGGCTGACGCCAGTGGGCAGAACGCTCGCTTGGATGCGGTCCCAAATGAAGTCATCTGAAAAGGGCTAATGCAGTTCAGAGCGGCCCTGTTCTTTTTTTCAAGATCAGTCTCTTTTCTTGTGAATAAATTTTTCTGTGAATCAGCTGCTTGGGCAGTAATGGCAGCAGAGCTCCCAGCATCAGAAACAAGAGAGAGTCTTGCTGATGGCCTGGGAGGGCTCATCCAGCCCGGCCCTGCCTCCTCCCTGGCTGGGCTGTGTCCCATCCTGTAGCTGTCCTAGGCCTCGGTATGCTCACGGCCTTTGACCTCAGCCCTGTTCCTACAACCTCCACTCCCCACCCCCCGCACGCCTCTTCCCAAAATCTTCCTTCCATTCCTGGTACCAGGTTTCTCACCTCATCTCTTGACTTACCCCTTTGCTGGAAATAAGTCCTCCGACTCAAATTGTGGGTGCAGACAGTGAAGCACTTAGACATCAAGGAATCTCAACAAGGCATTTTACTTCTGTAGAAGAGGGCGACCATGACCCTTCCCACAGTTTGAGTGGGGGACCTCTGGGGACCTCTTTCTGACAACATTGGAGGAGGCAACATTTTTTAAAAAATTTTGTGTGCCAAATTCCTTGACTATAATTTGCAATGTGGCTCTGCACAGTCCTGTTGGGTGACTGTGGTCTCCAGGACTCTGTTGCAGCATGGTCACAAGTCTTTGAAAAGAGCAAGTTTGCCTTGGCCAGGACCAAGGACGGAACGCCGAGAATGGCTCTGTGCGAGTCCCCTCCCACAGATCCCAGAGTGTCCTGGAGCGCCTGGTTGGTGGGTGCAGGGCTGTCCCTCTGCAGAGTTCTTCTGCTCTCAGAAGGTGCCTTAGCTCTCCTCCTCCAATCTTTATAAGAAAAAAAAAATCTGGTTTTCCATAACTGGAATAACTGTATCATTTTTTAGTCAAATTGGGTTTTTTGGCAATAGAAATAAATGCTATTAATAACTATGGCGAGACTACAGGCGGGACCTCGGACTGTCCCCGGCTAACTGGGCAGACACTGCCCTTCCTTTTTCTCAGTGATGCAGCATGTCCTTGTCACTGTTTCATCCTTGAGACACAATTCTCAACACCTGTGGCTTACAGGAGAGGTTTATTTTGGCTCGCATTTCAGCCCATGGTCCACTGGTTCCAAAGCCTGAGAGAAGGGAATGGTAGCTGAGCTGTTCATGGCACAGCGGACAGGAAGCAAAGAGAGAGAGATCAAGCGAGGAGCTGGGGAGAGAGATAAACCAGCCCAGGCCACGCCCACAGTGACCAGACTCCACCTCCTAACAGCGAGTCAGCTATAAACTGCCATAATTCAGTAGCTTCCCCAGAGTTCCACCTATGAGATCCTGAGGCTCTTGTGGGACGCCTAGTACAAGTCATAACACAGCCTGATCACAGCTCTATGCCTACGTCATGTAATATGCATTCATTAGTTCTGTCTTCGGTATCATTTAGACTGGTCCACAAAAGTACCCTGAAGGGCAGAGGAGAGCTGATGTGACTCCTGGGTGACTTTGGAATGTGCAGAGACCAGCTAGATCCTCCTACCACAAGCTTTATTCAAAATGGTCAGAGGTGTGAGGATTTGGCCATTCTACTTAATAATTATCGTAACTTAATTTTTTTTTTAACTGCTTACTTAATTCCTTATGTGGAAGACCTTGCACTTAACAATGAACCAAAGCCAGGGAAGACTGTCCTGAAGTGGGAGGTGCTGTGTGATTTTTCACCCCCATTTTCTCCCAGGGAGTGATTCCTGCAAAAACCAGAGGTGTAGGTCCTGCCGCAGGCAGAGGAGTCTGCAGCAGCTTCACCTAGATGAAGGGCGAGGAGGAAAGGCTGGGGTGCCAAGGTTCTAGATGAACCCGCTTGGCAGGTGAGCAAGACCTGCATCTCAGTGGGACATCACCTAACCAGAGAGGGGAAGATACCAATGCCAGGGACACCATGGTCTCCTTGTACTTCCTGTACCTGCCAGAGCCCTACACTGCTCACACTGGACAGACACACACACACACACTCACACACACACAGATGAACACACAGGCACACGTGCACAATACAATGACAATTTGGTCCAAGGACATCAGGTTACATTTCCTTTTTCTCCGGAACCTGCAACCATTTGCCATGCCGGAGGGTTTAGTAGGTTCTGTGAATTCCTCCCTCCTCCACCTCCTTCCTGCTGACTTACAATTTCCCCAGAGACAAAAAGATAATTTGAAAATTAACTTCTTACTCCTGTCTTCCTCTCTAGCTCCAGGGACTATTCTCAGATGGGAACACACAAGACTGGGGCGGTAACGAGGCGAGGAGGGCAGGACAGGGGCTCTGGATTACAGGTAGTGTCCTGGGACTTGATCATTGAGGTGCTTACCCAGGTGGGCTCACTTCGCGATAACTGGTGAGTCAGTGCATACTCTTCTGAATGTATGTAACACTTCAGTGGAAATTTAAATTTAAAATCAAGCCCAAGACTTAATTACAGCCAACAGGGAAGGCTGTGATCTAGACACCTGCTCTCTGCATGTGAAACACCTCCAGCTCGTTCTGGGTGTCCAAGGGTCCATGTGGAGTGGCGCTGTATGGCTGCTGGGGCTGCCGATGGCCGAGGGTTGCGAGACTGAGCCTGCACTGGTTCCCTGCGTCCAAGAAGAAAGCTTCTCTGGAAGCTGCGCATTAGTCTTAGAACTTGTGCAGCTCCTTCTGCAGCTCTGGGCAGACTTGTGCTTCTGGAATTACAGAGGCAGGGGATCCTTGGAGGGGAAACAAAGTGGGGAGGAGCTTAGCCTCTGAAGACAGACAAACCTATGTCCAAACGCTGGCTCTCCTGTTTTCTAGCCATGTGACCTTGGGAAAGGTATATAAACTTCCTAATCGCCAGCTTGCCTATCTGTAAAATGGGGCTAATAACAGTGCCTGCCCTGTATGGTTGCTGTGGGAATTACCTGTGGTGCATACAAAGGGTTTGGCCCGGGGCCTGCCAAAAACTGTAAGTGTCCATTAAAGACCGAATGCTATAATCCAGTGCAACACCCTCACTTTATGTGAAGATACCAAGATCCAAAGGAAGGAGTATCTTATTGAAGGTCCCTGGACTGGGATACAACGTTGACAAAGACCAGAAACTAGGTTTCATGGTGCCTTCAGATTATGCCCTCCACAAGCTTTGCTGCTCATTCACCATGCTGGGCCCCTAGAAAGCCCAGGATGCCACACTCAGCCATCTAGGAAGCATGGTTTCCTTTGCCAGGCCAGTGACTTTAGAAAGAATCCCTGGATAGATGAGAGCTAAAGGGTGACCACCCAGACCTGGAGCACTGGCCTGTAAGCCACCCCGGAAGTGAAGCCTTGGTGAAGCAGAGATTCGCTGTAGACACAGCATGTCTGCTTTGTGGGCAGGTCTGAGACAATGTGGGAAGAGAAGGCCCTGCCCTACCACAGCTCCCCAGCGGGGTGGCTGGGTGGAGAGATGTCCAGGGGTGATTCAAAGAGGAAGCAATGGGAACACAGCACAGGGGCCTAGTTCATCTAGAGTGCCAGGAAATGACATGGCCCCAGAGGCAGTGACAGTGACACCAAGGCTGAGAAGTTGAGTAGTGGAGAAAAGAGGCAGAGAAGAGTCCATGTGAAGAGGAAGGGGAAGGGGCTGTATTGCTGGAGTAAAGGAGCCAATCCTTAGGGCTACAGGACCGCCAGAACCATCGGGAACAATGGGCTTCTTTTCCAAAAGGATGTAAGAAGCTTGCATCAGGTTAAAAGTTGAGAGGCAAAATGAGATTTGGTTTTCTGAAAATTCTACAGCCTTGAGAGTCAGCCTTAGAGCAAAGGCTCCACTTGGTGGAATGGGGGGGGGGTGACAGCTTCGCCCTGCCCAGGTAAGAGCAGCAGGGGCGCCCTTAGAGGCTGATGAAATGGAAGCCAGAGACCAGAGAGGAGGAGAGACTTACCTGGTGTCATTAGAGACAGAGCTAGGGCTGGTTCCCAAGTCTCAGGAGCTGCTCATCCTGCAGTGCCCCTGGCTTGTATGGCCATCTCAGAGTTTGTGTCTTTTGACCCCGAATGGACCACCAGGCCCCAATGGGAAGGAAATGTCTTATGTCTGTGGTCACTAAATGCATCTCTGCAGAGTGAAGGAATTTAAGTGCACGACCTTTGATGGGAAGCCTGGATCAGCTGCCCTGTTCCTTCTCCTAGTCCTTAACACTATCTCGGGCCTTGACCTCACCTCCCACGCCCAGTCACACCAGTAGGCCTGCTCAATAAAGGTGCCCACAGGCCCTGATTTCATCACAGACTGCTCCAAGCCTGCTTCCCTCACCTCTACTGCTGGGTCTGGAAATCTCCAAAGCTTCCCCCCTTGAAATGACAGGAAAACACCCAGGGTTGGAAGTGAAGGTGACTTAAAGGCAGAGGGCAGAGCTGTTGAACCCAGAGGGCTGGATGAGCCATGTAAATGCTGTGAGCTGAGAAGTAGGCTGGGCAGGAGGGCTTCCAGGGAAGCCCAGGGTGGGCATCCTGACTGGGGCCCCCTCCAAGTGTCAGGATTGGGCTCAGCACTTGGGCTCAACTCTATCCTGCCCCAAGCCACCAGCAAGCAGTGGCAGTCAGCCTTTAGGTAGTTATGCAGGTGCTCCAGACCTTCAGGGTCACGTCTGAGTGGCTGCCCCTCTTCTGAGAAATGGGGACGAAAGAACACTTGGGTTAAGATCAGTTCTTCACCACTGGGGTCTCAGAGACGGCCAGCAAGGGAAGAGCTGGGTCAGCAGGGCAGCCTCCTCGTGCTGGGCATTAGCATGCAAATCAGTACCCTCAGAAATTCATCAGGAATGAGTAGGGGTCATGGGACAAGGATAATGTCCAATATGTAGATCCAGGGCACACTGTTGGTATGAAGAGGAAATGAATAGCTGTCTCTTCACCTCTCTGGGTCCTGCGTTCCTGAATTCAATCAAGAGAGAACCAAGCATATCTGGAAAATATATCTTGCTCTGTAACGAACATTTCAAGACCTTTTTTCCTTGTCATGATTCCCTAAAAAAATACAGTGCAACAACTATTTACATAGCACTTACATTGTGTTAGATAGTCTAAGTAATCCAGAGATGAATTAAATTATATAGGAATATGTGTGTAGGTTATATGCAAATGCCACACCATTTTATGTAAAGAATTTAGGCATCTGCAAGTCTTGTTACTTGGAGGGAATTCTGAAACCAGTCCCCAAGGAAGGCCTCTAATTCTATTTTAAATTGAGTTCAGGGACAAACAGATTCTATATGACCTTACTTTCCCATCACAGCACCCTACAAAGGAGGCAGAGATGATGTTATCCCCACTTCACAGATGAGCAGACTCATGTATAAGGGAGTTATGCTATGGATTACCAGTTTCTGGACTGCACAAATGATTAAGTTAAAGAGAATTGGGAATGTATGTGTGGATTACTCATTTTTATTTAATATTCTCAAGTAGGGAAATTCTTAAAAATTAAAAATTGCTTATACATTCACCATCACTTTGAGGTAAAATAAAGGATATTTTCATGCCAAATGAGAATCAAACTTAATAAAGATCAAATTTTAAACTTTAATGAAATTATATTGTTAAAGATTCCGCTTAAGATCCATGTTTTTCTCACTTCCCTGATGACTGTTGAGACACGGCTTCGCACTTGTGTGGAAGCTGTCACGCGGAGGTTGGAACGTTAGAGGCCAAGAGCTCATGGCCACGGTCACCTAGTCAGAGAGGAGCAGAGCCAGCTTACCCCACACCTGGCCTTCCTGGTGCCCTGCACATCGGTTCCACTGTGGTGGAGGCAGTGCAGGCCCATGGAGCCACCCAGCTATCCTCCAGGGCACGCAAGTGTGTGTCCAGGCTTCCTGGGACCTTCTCTCTCCCCGACGACCTGGATAGAGATCTCCTGTAACAGCAGCGCAGAGGGCTCCTCTGAGCACAGGATGCATGTATGTCTTTCTCGGCACTGAATTTTGGTCCAGAGCGAGTGAGCCCCTGCCGGATACATGAAGCTAGAGGAGGACAGGCCAACACAGCCTTCCATCTTTCAGGAAACACATCACAGACCCTCCTCCCAAGCTGCTGCCTGGAGGTTTTCCACCACCCTGATGAGAGGAAATGCGCTGAGCTCTTTGTCTGGGCTTGGCTGTTCAGCAGGCTTCTCTGGTTCCTAGAACAAGGCCACTGGTCATTTCCCACACTCGAGCGCTCGCCCTCCCTCAGACTCCTATGTCAGCACTAAGGAGCCACTAGCTCAACACCCTTTTTTCTTGTCCATCAAGCAAAGCCACCACGCAAACCTAAGGCTTCTCCCTTCTAGCCAGAGCCAGGGTAGCACAGCCAGCCTATAGATACACTTGGTTTGAACCAGGTCCTCCTGCATGCCAGACGTGCCACTCCAGGCAAGCCTGCATTTCTCTGAACCTCAGGGTTTTCCCCTGGAAAGTAAGCAGCACAAGTTCCAGCCTCCTGGGATTCTCATGGGGATCCAGCCGCCATGCATACAGAGCCCTGCACACTGCGCCCGACACTCTGCCCACAGGGCAGCTCAGGTTGTATTTCCTGCCTGTGAGGTTTACTTATTTCTCTAGGACTTGGTGTTCTCATCTGTTATGTGGGGATATTGGGTGGTAAGAGAAGATAGTGCACATACATAAAAGGTTTAGCCCAGTACTTAGAACACAGCAAGCACCCGGAAGTAGTCCGGGTGAGCCTATTACCATGATCAGCTCCTTGCTTCTGTCTGTCTACCTTGTTTCCCACAAGAGTCGCACTACTCAGTCAAGGAAAGTGAGCAGTGCGCTGGGCAGGTGGACTGGGTGACACAGGCAGGTGGGCGAGGACTGCCAAGGGGTGAGCCCACGCTGTCTTCGGCTCTGGTGGGGTCGGCAGTCCTGGAGTCGGCAAGGTGAGGTGCACCCTAGGCTTGCCCTCCCGAGTGGCCTAATCCGGGTCACTCGGGTAGCACAGCTTTCTCAACAGTCCAGAAATCTGTTTTTCCTGCCGAAGTGGAAGTGAAGTGTTCTGTCCCCACAGGAACCCCATTTACTGAATCCCGGTGGCTTCCCAGTCTGGAGGGCTAAAGGGAAGCTTTGAGCTCTGCAGACACATGCTGGGCATGGGGACTTCCTAGGCCTCTGGTACCCATGCTGCAGGCTGGCTGAAGTCACTCAGGCTGGAGACCCGTGGCATGGAGGACCCAGGGGCCTTCCCAAGGGGAGAGCTCTTGTTAAATCCCACCAGCCTGGGAGCTGCCTAGAAGGACAGAGGCAGGTCAGTGCTTCCCAAACACAAGGCCAGTCTGTTCTGCCACTCAGTCAACCAAGTGGCAGAACAACCCCAGGTCTGAAGAGAGGCCTTGGTGCACGGGCTGATTCTACCACTGACTCAGTAGACAGGGCCAACCCAACCCGCCTAGAACCGCTGTGAAAACTGAGCTGGGAAGAGCTGGCATCTCAGCACCTGCACATCATCCTTACGATCAGATTAGGACAGATTGATCAGAATGATCAGATGAGGCCAAAACACAGGCAGGAGGACAGCCAGACCAGGGGGTGGCCCTGGGGCCCACTGCTAGTGCAGAGCCATTTGTGTTCAGACTCTGCCTCTGGGTTCTGTTAGTAAGGCTGTTACCCTCTCTATGCCTCAGTTTCTCAATTTGTGGGTAAGTGGGGGTAATGATTAATTATTGAACAGAAAGCGCTTGTGACAGTGGTTGGCACACAGTAAGTGCTCAGTAAATGTTGCTGTTGGTAACAGAGGTAAGCGACTTGCCAGCAGCTGGGAAGCAAATTCCTGAAGTGCGGACTTCGGGGAGCCCCGCTTTTGTTTTAGCTTTCTGAGTGACAGGCGGGCAAAGCACAAAGCCGTGCTCCCCCACCTGCCAGAAGGGCTCATTCCTGATCAGAGAGCTGTGCTTTATAGTGAGTACCACCATGCAGTGCCTGTCACATGCAAGTGGATTTAAGAGACTTCATTTTCCATTCTCATAACAATCCTTCCATAGTAGGCATTACCGCTCCTATCTTAGAATAAGGAAACAGGTTCAGAGAGGGGAGGTGAGTTACCCAAGGGAACACAGCAGGTAGGCCAGAGGCAGGATTCTAACCCAGCCTGGCTCCAAAGTCAGTGTGCTTCCCCTCTCTCAGTTTAGGGGCTCCGTGTCCCTCCTTTGTGTTGGGTACCAGGTGTGTCTTGCAGTTCCTTAGCATTTACTCAACTCTGCTGGTGGCTATGATGATTGATATTTTACAAACTGGAGGGTAGAAAAAAAAACAAACTAAAAATAACAAGCAGTGATTCAGACTGAGTCCTCACTCAGGCGGTTACGGGAAACGGGGGGAGCGACAGCCTTAGTCACTTCGGAGTGGCAGAGCCCCTGACTCACAGGCAGCAGGTCACGCTGCTCAGGACCGAAGCCAACACCACTCTCGGTGCCAAAAGGGCAGGAAAACGCTCCGTGGAGGGGGAGGGAGGGAAGGAATGGGGAGCTGGCTGGGAGCCACGCTCTGTAAATGAGGAGCCAGCTTCGTCCCCGGCCCTGGGATGATATCCAAGCTCCCAGGTCTGCTGTTCCAGCCCCTACCTATCCGTCCTCCGCTCTCCAACCTGATCCTCTCTGTTTCCGCTCAGACAAGCCACGCTGTAGCCCAGGAGGGTGGGCCACTGTGCCCACAGCGCTCCTCATCCTCACCACCTGCAATGTCCCTGGCCCTCGCTCCAGGGAACTCACCCATCCTTGGGTCCAGAGTAAGGAGCTTCCCTCCTCCTATCCTTCAGCTGTAAACTCGGCCCTTGGTCCTCAAGGCCTGGAGCACATCCTATGTGCCAAGCTCCGAATTAGGTGGAGATGGTTTAAACCCGGTGTGTCACTAGGGAACACGGGTACCAAGAGGCACCTCCACCGCAGTACACCCCAGGACAACCGCCATGGAAATCAGTACAGAGATGCCTCAAAACACTAAAACTAGAATTCCATTCAACTCAGCTAGTCCCGTTTTAGATACTTTTCTAAGAATGAAAGACCTCATACTAAGCTTTACAGGCACACTCACATTTACAACAGCATAGTTCATAACAGCTAAATCTTGGGAGTGGCCTCTGTGTCCATTGACAGACACATTGGTAAAGAAAGTATGGTACTTACACACAATGGAGCAGTACTCTGCCATGAAGAAAGATAAATTTGGGTCATTTGTAGGAAGGTAGATGCACCTTGAGATCATAATGTTAAGTGAAATACATCAGACGCACAAGTTTAAATATTGCAAGCTTCTTTCCTATGAGAAATCCAGAGTATACATAATAGAAAGAGCAAAAGAAAAGAAAGACAGCAGGAAGCAAGAAGATAGATCTTCTGTAAAAAGGAAGGAAATCTAGAGATGGAGAGAAGGGAAAGAAGGGAAGAAAGAGGAAGAAAAAGGATGTGTCATGTACATGTGTCTACTCCCCACAAAGATTTTAATCATTGTGTAGCACAAACATGTAATAAAAATTAATTAGAAAAAGAATCTCCACCCCAAAAGGGATGCGAAGAGGTGAACACAGGGCCCAACAAGGGCCAGGACCCAGCAGTGTGACGTCCCTGGCACATGTGATGTTTGAGTCGCATCTTGAAGCACAGGAATTCATCAAGAGTTGGTGAGCTGGTGAAGAATAGAGAATAATTGCCTCCCCTTCTAAACTTGCCAAAACAAAACTGTAGGCCGGTAATACAAATTTATTGTACAAAAGGCAAGAAATGAAGAATAAATGGAGGGATGAAATAATCGCTTCAAAAATCTGTTAAAAATTTGGAATAGGGCTGAGGATTTAGCTCAGCAGTGTAAGTGCCTGCCTGGCAAGCTCCAGGTCATAAGTTCGATCCCAGGTACCCCCCCCAAAAAAGCAAAAATAAAAAAGTTTGGAATAATTCCTTCCAGTCCTTTCTCTGTGTATGTCCCACTCCTCTGTTATTGTTCCATGTTCATCTGATTGTTTTGTGACCTGCTGTTTACACTTAACAGTGTATCATGGAAGCTCCCCATGTCAGTAAGTTTTAGTCACATAATACAAAGGTTACAGCTGATCTGGCCTGACACAGCTGCAGGGCTCTGAGTGAACCTCTTCCTAGTTCTGGAGGATGCTCGAGTCAGCTGTCCCCAGGCCACACCTTGCCTTGTCCTCCATGAATCAGATCTGCTTCTCTGGCTGATCCAGGCGTTAGCACCTTGGGTCTCTAACCTTCCACAGCTCAACGCCAGAATACGACCTACCTTGATTTACGTGGCCTCTAACCTGTGCCTCTCTTTGCTCCTGCTGCTTCCCAGCACAGACAGTGATTGAGCACGCACTGCTGGCTTCTCTCACCTGAGGGCTCCTTACATCGTCATTCCGCTTCGATGCTTCCATCTCTCCCCCTCTCTCCTCTCTTCCAATATTGCAGAGCCTAGCACAGCTCCAAAGTGGCTCAGGCCCAAGAGGAGGTCACCTAGACATTTGATGAAGAGGTGAAGTGCTTTTAAATTTTTTGTTTTTTATTTTGAGACAGGGCCTTGCTCTGTTGCTCAAGCTGGACTTGAAGTTATGATCCTGCTGCCTCAGCCTCCCAGAACACTGGGGTTGCTGGTATGTGCCACCATGCTCGGTTTATACTTTGGATCTTAAGTGTTCCCCCAGGGTCCATTTATCTTCAGCGTGGTGCTTTTGGGAGGTGGAGGGAAGCTTTAAGAGATGAGAGCTAGTGAGAGTTTGTGAAGCCTGTTTCTGTCTCTTGTTCTTTCACTCTCCAGCTATGAGAAGAACAGTTTTGCTCTTCCCTGGATGCTCCACCCTGACATCCTGCCTCTTCCCAGGTTCAAAAGCAGTGGGGCCAATCTCCCACAGACTGAACCCTTAAACCGTGAGCCAAAACGAACCTTTCCTTTTTGCATGTTGGTGATCTCAGGTATTTGTTAATAGTGATGGAAAGCTAACACCCTGAGTTTGGCCAGGTGCTTAATCTTTCATACTCCCATTTCCCTTGCATGAAATGGGGATGCTAATTGTCCCATCTTCCGGCTTGTCCTGAAGGTTCAACTGTACTTTCAGAGATGAGAGTAGAACCTGACACATGGTCACCACGTTGGCTCTTGTGTTTATCCTGGTTACCTTGCTGGCCTGTGCTCCCTCCAAGGGTGAGTAGCAGTCAGCTGACCTACGAAGGAGGCTTCCTACTTTGTTAGTCTCCCCTCTTCTATTCTGGGGACACAGTGTTTCCCTGGGGACAGGTTTCTCTGGCCAGTCTCCAAGCTGACAATGGAAATGGATTCTCCTCTCCTCGAAGAGGAAGGATACTGGGAATGGGGCCAGCAGTTTCCAGGCCTTTGGAAAAAGCTCAGTGGGCTAGACCAGGGGCCAGAAAACCTTTTCTATAAAGGGCCAGGTAGTGATTATTTTAAGCTGTGCAGGTCAAATGGTCTCTGTTGCAGCTACTCAGCCCTGCCCTTAGAGCACAAAGGTGGCCACAGGCAACATGTCAGTGAATGCTCATGGCTCTGTTCCAATAAAGTGCTTTTGCAGCACCTGGTCAGCCAGCTGTGACCGACCAGCTGCAGTTAGCTGGCCCCTAGGTGGTACAGCCTCATGGGAGCCAGGGATGCGGTGTTCTTCCCTGCTCTGTGACCCTGACAAACTCTGTTCATATCCTGAACCTCACGCTTACTGTGTGTCAATTGAGGAGATTGGGATATGTGACTTTCAAGAGCTGTTCTGCCTCTCAAATAATCATCCTGTGCCTGGGATGCTGTGTGATACTGGGTTCAGCCTGCACTTCCCTGGGTCTGTTTCTTTCTCTGCAGAAACAGGGGTTCACTGTCAGCCCTGAGCCCTGATTGCCTGCGCAGTAGCAACCTGAGCTTCAGAGGCTCCTGCACTTGCTGTAACTCCTAGGGGCTTGGAGAATGCACCATGGGAGGTGCTGGCCTTTCCTGCCTCGAAAGCCGTCCCCCAGGCTGGGCCAATATTCAGCCATGCGCTGTGGTGTGGGCAGGTTGCTCTTGGCCCAGTGGCTTCCTGGGAATCACCCCGCAGCCAGCCTGTGGCAGTCAGTGGGACTGACACTAAGAGCACACAGCCGGCTCTTTCCGCACAGTGCCAAGGGCGGGGCAGGGTGGGCCGAGCACTATTCCAGGCTCGATCAGACTGCAGTGTGGACCAGGAGCCTGGTGTAGATGAGGGGAGCTCCACTTCACAGCCTCCTGGTGACCGGCACTCTTCTTCCAGCTTCTCAGAGGTGTACACAGGATTACGGGGCCTTGTGTGGCCTTTGCATCCCAGGAAATGTCTGAAAGATCTAAAGAGACTCAGGAAGCTCTTCTGACCCAAGACTATGCTGCTGTTACCCTCAGGAAAGGAATCCACTTCTCCAGCATGTGTGCAGGGAAAACCCCAGCAGCCCTGGGCCTGACCACCAGAGACAGGCCTGGGACAGCTGGGTCCCCAGAGGGCTGAGGAGCTAACACCAAGGTCTCTCCCCACCCCACCCCCACCCCCCGCCTGGGTGAGTCTGCGGGCAGAGGCCTCCACCCCACCACCCCACAGAGCAGAGCTGTGACGTCCACGCCCTCCCTGGGGCATCGGGATAACAAAGGCTGATCCCCGCACAATGTACAGCAGGGCAAGGCCGGAAGCCAAGCGGCAGGAAACCAGTTGCCATGGTTTCCTTGAGTGTAATGACTTAGATTGCTCTCTAAATTTTTTTATTTTTAATTTCTGTCTCTCCCTGCTGCCTCCAGAGAGAAGCAGGGAGGGAAACACTGATTTCAGTATTTACTGTAAGCTCAACACTGGGCGAGGTTCATGCACTGGGAGCAAACCACCAGCCCTGATAGCACAGTTGCTGTTTTGCAAATGAAAATATGGAAGCTCAGAGAGGCTAAGACACCTGCTCCCCGATGCACAGCCAGAAGGTGGGGCAGCCAGCTGTGACCTAAGGTCCTCCCACTTCACATGGCCTGGTCACTTTTCTACGCAGGGGGTCCTGCAGCCTGGAATATTCCTGTGATGAATCTGGGCTCTGGAACAGAGCTGGGAGAGAGGAGTAAAAGTTAGGGAAGACACTAAATGAGAGAAGTCAGACGCTGGGGGTGAGGACTCCAGTGGCCACTGTGTGCGGGGTCAGGGGGCACAGAATGTGACAGCAGAGGGCCTTCCGCGCTCCCAGACCAAGCCTCTGTCAATACATGTGTCAGGTGGGTGAGACCCCTACCCTCCTCCAGAGGGGTGTGAAAAGGATTAAAAGAAACCATTCCTATCCCGGTGGTTGGGATTCTTGCTACTGTTAACACTTTCCATCACTCTACTTATGAAAACAGACTTGCAAATTATGAATCTCTGCACAAATGTGTTTGAGGAGGACTCAGGCAACTTCAGGGCTCACCCAGTGAGGGAGTGAAGCTAGAACAGCTGGGAATGCCCGAGCCAGGAGGGCAGCTACTGTGTGCTGTGCACACAGCCACACTGTGGCCCAGATTACTGGGGGATGGGAGGGAACTTACTGCCCCTCTTGGCTCAGTTCATCCGGGAGGCCTGTATCACCCACGGGTCCTTCCTGAAGCCCTGTGCTATGTCCTGCACCCAGAGGTGCAGCTCTGCAGGAGCTCTGCAGGACTATTCAGCAGGAAGGAAAGGTACACACAGGAGTGGGCAAAGTTAGTGGTGTGCAGAGACCAGCAGCACATGCGTGTGTGCATATGCATGAGTGTGCATCACATGGGTCTCCGGAAGGACCCTGAAATGATGCCTTAAAAGCTAAGTAAGAGTTTAGCAAGTGAGAGATGGGATAGGGGCAGGGAGGGAGAAGCAAGGACAGCCTTGGTGTTTTGCAAAATTGTGATCAGAGTCGGGAGCATAGCCACGGTGCAGAGTTAAGGGAACTAATGGGGCAGCCGAAAGATGGGGCAGAGCAAGGGCCAGGGCCAAGGCGTGGAGGGTCTTGCACGCTGTGCTGAGGACCCCAGGGTTTCTGTCTGCTGATGCAAGGAGCTGGCTGTTGTGTCACTGGAGAGTGTGACTGGGAGGCCGCAGTGGCCCTGCCATGGTCAGCAGGGCTGGCCTGTCCATCAGTGCATCTGGCTTTTGCTCTGCAGGCCCCTGCCAGGCTCCATGCCTAGATTCCCTGCTTTCATCCTCAACCCAGTCTCCACAAAGTAGTGCTCCGCTCCCACTTGACAGATGGGGAAACTGAGGCTCAGCAGCACTCAGTGCCAAATCTGCCCACAGGTTGGGGGAGCTTGGTCACACAGCAGCTGTTCCGTAAGAACCCTGAACAGGTTCTCAGGACAGGAGGCTCAGGGTCTGCAGGGGGCGGTGGGCAGCGGGTGGACTGGGAAGGCTCGGCTCTGTGGGGGAAACCTGTTCTCCGGTGACCTCAGTCACAGACAATCAGCTGTCACTGTGCTGGGCAGCTTTCTCGTAGGCCTGGCTGCACCTTTTGCCTGGAGGAAAGAAGCCCGGCTAGGAGGACACCTGAAAACAAACTGTCCCTCAGGAAGGGGGAGGAATTCACCCTCTCTCTCCCAGGGGACTCAACCTTGAGTGGCACTGGGTGCTTGGCACCTGCCACTGAGAAAAACTGCCCCCTAGGAGCTGCAGCCCTCAGCCTCCAGTGGGCACTCAGAGTGGCGTGTACAGCCTCCAATGCTCGTCCTGTCCTCCTTCCTGAGTGGAAATAAAAACAGAGGGTCCAGTGGTCCTCATCCTGGGCTCGGAAGGTTTCCAGGGAGCTCGGGAAGAAGTGACCTGGTCCAGTGGTGATGGTGATGGGCTGGGGCAGTGGGAGAGGACCCAGGAAGAGCTCGATGCTCAGCGGAGTCCTCTTTCCACTTCCCCTGCGAGAGGACGGGAGCTGTTCTCCAAGCGCCCTCGCCCACATTGCTGTTACTTAATTAGCTCCATGGCCATAAAAGGCTGGCTCCGTGTGGAGGAGGGCCTGGCTGAGAAGCAGCAAACTGAAGTGTCATAAAAGCACAGCCTGGAGAGGGGGAAGGGAGGGAAGGTGGTGAATTCAAATCATCTAGGCGGTTACTGCTGACAGCCTCTGCCTACCATGGCCTGCAAGAAAGCTGGGCTCTGCCCCTCAGCCCCGGTTATACCCATGGCTGTGCCATCAAGGAAGGAAAGTCAGGGGGTCCCCAACTCCCCAAGGAGGACAACGCCACCAAGGGCTTTGGTACTTGTTTTGTTTAAATCAAACCAGAAGACAAAAGGTGCAGTACAGTCTACATCTCTGTTTCAGTCCATATCCGGGACTCCTGTAAGACTAGCAGTTGTGCCAGGCAGTGTCTCCCTTTCACATCCAGTTAGGACTCCAGTGTGACAAAGTTGTTCCAGAAGCAAAAAGGTTCACAGAGCGGTGAGAGAAGTTTGGAAATAAATTCCTCAGGGTCAGCATGCTTACTTGGACTCTTCCTAGCTATGACGTTAAACAGATCTCCTCACCTCTCTGGTCTTGGTTGGTGTAGTCATCTCCCAAGCGAGTACAGAAATAGGAGCTAGATCTTAGGATTGGCAGAATGAAAACTTCATGCATAAGGTGCCAAGCATAGTGTCTGCCATAAGTAGGTGCTCAATAAACACAGGCATCTATGGGTATGCTTATAAAGTGCATTGTGGTATCTCTAGGTTTCCAGCTTTGCAAATGGGGAAATCAATCTATCATCACAAGGCTGCCGTTTGGAATTCCCTTCCATGATAATGGTGCTCAGCCTTTGCTCCTATTAGTCCTATTTCCTTTGCTAAGTTTGTCTGGGGTTCTCAGAGCTGCAGAGTCCAGCTCTCGGGCTGTGCCACTTCAGACTCTGCCATTTTGGATGCATATAATTTGTTGTAACCTATTATTGCATCCTTTTCCAAGGCTAGGAGTACACAAACATGGAGAAAAACTGCTGGCTAGGAGAGACCTATAAGCACAAATCTATATTTCATGCCACGGAAATTCTTTCCTGTCCCTCTGCCTGGCTCTCAGAGACCTACATGTGATGGCTTGGATGGTGCCAGGAGCTGCCAGCTGGGAGCTGCCTGGTCGACTGGGTCCCCGATGTTCACGGGCACTCTGTCACCCAGGGGCCCATCCTGAGCCTGAGCTTCTCGGTGCAGGAAGTACCAGCCTCCGCTTCTCCAGGGCGCCTTCCCTAAACTCTCCGAGGCCACTGGGTCTGTGCCAACTCCTTCCATCCTGAGCCTCCTGCCTTTGCTGTCCTGGGCCAGCAGAGGGGAAGAATCTCACTGGTGACCATTGGTGGCCTTTGCCAAGAGCACACTGTCTGCAGAGTCGCCCTGAGAGGCAGGACCTGTCATTATGCCTACTTTACAGGTGGAAATTAACACCTGGAGAGGCAGAAAAACTGGCTCACACAACTTTATTTGGTGGCAAAGCCAAAAATAGAGCCCAGGTTGAAGAAGACGTGATCACGATGCCCCACGGACCATGGTGGGTTTCCTGAGGAGGCCTGCCTCACTGGGAAAGATTTGTGCTGGTCATGCTCTGCCACCAGAGTGAATCCACCTCTAAAGAGGAACCGGTTATGGTAGCTCCTAGTTCTGGAGATATCACTCCAAGATTGATTGGCCCCAGGGGTAGGTAGCATATGATGGAGGAAGTTGTGTGGCAGACAAAGATGTGCATGCCATGTCAGGGGACAAAAGATGGGGTGGGTGGGCTGGAGTCTCACAATCCCCTCCAAAGGAGCACTTCCCAGTGACCCTGACTGATGATACCAATGGCCTAAAGACCTCCCCCTCGGCCTTGCCACTTGAAGGTTCCGCTGTCTTCCAAAAGCAACACACTGAGGACCAAGCCTTCACCACATGGACTTAGAGGATACCTGAGATTCAGACTCTAGCAAGGCTGTCTGCAGATTTAGGCTCCATGATTTTATGAGACTAGAAAACATGGAGAGATGGAAAACATGGAGATGGAATTAATCAACCACACAAATCCCAAGGATTTCTTAAGCACTGACTCAGGACCTGGCATTGGGCTGAGGACTGTGGAGGAGGCTAGTCAATAAACCGTGCTTTAA
This sequence comes from Dolichotis patagonum, assembly GCA_004027295.1. Taxonomy (NCBI): domain Eukaryota; kingdom Metazoa; phylum Chordata; class Mammalia; order Rodentia; family Caviidae; genus Dolichotis; species Dolichotis patagonum. The sequence continues at coordinate 488,426 of PVJX010000003.1, read as the reverse complement.
CTGAGCACTTACTGAATGTCAGGTACCACGCTCAGTACACCCTACTTGGATTACCCAGGACATGCAGTACTGGTCACCCTTCTATGCCTGTGCCTGGCTTGCTGTTCCCTCTGTGTGTCCCCGTATCTTTCCTATCTTATTCCTAGATGCTCAGACTCAATTAAAAAAACCCAGGAAGTCTGCAGCCCCACAGTGCTCCCGTCACAGCAGTGGCCTATTTGTGACTTGGCTCCCTCTTTGCAGGGCACGCGTCATGCTTTATGCAGCCACGTAGAACAGAGCTCTGCAGCACCTCTGGCAGGCTTACCTGAGCCAGGGCTCGGCCCACTGGGCCCTTGGGTCAGATCCAGCCCTGGGCCTGTCTTTGTATGACTCTGAGCTAAGAACGAGTTTTATATTTGTAAAAGGTGGTAAACAAATACAGCACACGTGGGAATGCAACAGAGACACTGCACGAGCCTGCAAAGCCTGAAAACTACTCTCCCGCCCTTAATGGGAAAACATGGCCCATTCCTTCTCTAAGCAGAGCTAAGGGAAAAGCTGGGGTTCAGTCTGATGCCAAGAGGCCTGTTTAGACACAGGAGAAACACAGGAGCCATCAGGACAAGGGAAGTAGTGACCCTCTAGTTGAATGAGAGACAATTAGAATAGGGCTTCTGGAGAGAGTTGAATTCAAGGGCAAGAGCATATCTGGGGCCACCCTGATGCCTGTTATTCTCACTTAACGGCAGGGTGTGGGTGCCAAATGAAACACAGGGCTCTGTAGGAAAAAGTGTGTACCTGGAGACCATAAATTATGGAGAGAGGATGGCATGAGCGAAGGTGAGCTTGGGATTGTAGGTATAGGGAGAGACAAGTTGAAGGTGAGACAAGAACAAACCAGACAGTCCCAGGTCAAATCATAAGCACTAGTCAGAGAGATCCAGACAACAGCATGAACTGACCAGTACCTTCTTTTTAGGGTAGGCACCCACATAGCTTCAAAATGCCCTCAAATAGCCCGGTGTGGTGGTGCACATTTGTAATCCCAGCACTCTGGGAGGCGTAGGCACGAGGATCACAAGTTCAAGCCCAGTCCGGCCAATGTAGCAACTCAGCAAGACCCTCACTCAAAGTAAAAAAAATAAATAAAAGGAGCTGAGGATGCCGTTCAGCGGGAGGGTTCTGGGTTCAATCTCCGGTACAGTCCCGCTGCCCCCCAAAAACCCTCGAACCAAAAAAATTGCCACTCAACCTTATCCCTCCCTGCCACCTCTTTAGGATACAGGCAGGTGACGTAGAAGAGTTGTCATCCCTTGGCTAGATGCAGGCCCCAGCTTCTTTGTGCAGTAGGGGGTTGGAGGAGGAGCACTGGGGGCTCCTCTGGGGGACCAAGAGCTGGCAGGACCCCTGGGGCTCCTCTGTCAGCTGTGCTGGCGCTTCAAGGGCCTGGATGAATGGGATGGTGCCTGAAAGTGCTGAGGCCAGGCTGCTGGGGAAGACAGGGAGTCATTATTTATCTACGCAAAGTGCTCCTCGGCTGTTATTTCTTTATTAATAATTTCCTGTGGGCTCAGAGGTGCCCACAAGCTATGGCGTCACCATGGGCCACTCCTGCCTCCTCTGTGGCCCAGCTGCAGCTTCAAAGCCTGGGCCTCCCCTTGGGTGCCGAGGGACCAGGCAATTAGCACCGCCTCCACCCTCGTCTGCCCAGTGAGTCAGAAAGCTGCATGGTCAGCAGCCCCTGCTGTGGCCTGGCCTCTGAGCCCTTCAGACACTCTCAGGGACAGAATGTGAGTGGCCTCAGGAAAGGACCCGCAGTGGGGCTGCAGCCTCTTTGGTGTGCTTCCCCCCTGCCCCACGGCTCCTGGGCACTGCAGAGGAAGGGGTGTCACTTAGCGTGTGTGGAGCTCGTACTGCCTGGATATGCAGTGGGAGAGGCTGGGGCTGCCACAGTGTGGAGAAGAGGTCTTGTCACCATCCTCATGGAGCTCCAGGGGTCCCAGCCAGGCTGTAACCAGGAAGCGGGAAAGACCCAGGCCCTGTGAGTCAACGCAGTCTTGCAGAGGAGCCATGGCCCACGAAGAGGCCAGAGGGGTCCATGGGAGATGCCCAAGGTGAGCGTGTTACCCTGGGTCAGGTCCAGGGAGCCTGGGTCTTAGATCACGAGGTGGATGAGGATGTGCTGAGATGTAGCCTCTAAGTTCAGGAAGGCAAGGACTGGGTCCCATGGGGCACCATGCCAGCAGGAAGCACTGCGACTTGGTCCTGAATGCTCTGCTGTCCTACGGGGGAGTGAGGTGATTAGATTAAAATGTTTCCAGATACCCTGGATCTGGGTGCCCAGTGGGTATCCACGTCTGACTCAGGGGGCCCCATCCTACTGGGAGCCACCGTGCTGGGTAAGGAGAGCCTCAGAGGCACCCAGCCATGGAAGGGCATTGGATGGTCTAGAATTTTCTAAGAAAAGGAATTGGATCATGTAGGATCCTCTAACCACACTCAAGGCACTGAGCCAGGCATCTCTGCCCACAGGACTGAGCCTCCCTGCTCAGGTAAGGTGGCTGTCACCGGAGGAGGAAGGAGGGCACCATGGGCCACATGGCACCCTATACCTGGCACCTAGCAGGTGATCTATAATTGGCAAGTACACAGGGCTCACTGTGCCCAAGGCACCCTGCTTTACCCAGACCACCTCATTTAACTGTCCCCTGCCCTGTGAGAGAGGCACTGCTGCCATTTGCATGGTAAGTGATGTCACCAGTGGGACACAGGGAAGGTACGGACCTTGCCCAAGGCTGGATAGCAAGTGCAAGGTGGGGCCATTTGAATGAATGAATAAAGGAAGGAGCAGGAGGAAGGGAGGAGAAAGCTTGCCTGGGATTTGGGAATAGGGTTAGGGTTAGGGAAAGAGCCTGGGTTCTCAGTGGCCACAGCTTGGTCACCAGAAAAAAGTGGCTCAGAATCTGCCTTCAACTTCAAAACAAGGATGAGTCAAAGGCCCAAGTGAGGGTAGACAGGAGGAGCCCCTCTCTCAGCTGAGATGATGCCCGAGAGCCACCCTCAAGCTCCACACACTTCTCCAATCACTAGGTGTTAGATACCAAGGTTACTTCGTCAGGTAACTGATGGAGAAATAAAATTCCAGAAGAGAAATTCAGATCTTAAGTGATGACACACAAAGCGTTGCTTTGTACTTTCCAGAACATCTCCTTTTCTGCTCTGGGGGTTCTGATCCCTGCTTTCCTCTAGTTCGTCCTCTCCTAAGAAGACGGTGCTTTTCCATCATTGTCTCTGGTCGGGGAGGAGCAGAAAGGGGAGGTGCTGGGTGCATTGACCTAGGCAGGGGAATTTGGGCTGAGAGAATTTAGAAGAATAAGGGCAGTTTCTGGGGATGGTGGTGCACACTTGTAATCCCAGCACTCAGGAGGCAGAGGCACAAGGATCACTGCAAGTTCAAGGCCAGGCTGGGCTACATAGTGCATTCAAGGCCAGTGTGAACTACATAGCAAGACCTTACCTCAACAAACAGACACTAAAAATCAGAAAAAAAAAGAAAACAGTAGAAAAATTATCTTTAAAAAACCCCTTGGAATCACGTAACTGTGGACTGCAAGTCTCTTTCATGACATTTGAAAGATTTACATAAAGCACAGTGTTACATTAATCTTCGTTTTGACTTCTAGACTTTGTTCTTCTAATCATGACACTGTTCTAGGCCTTCATAGGCCATGCACTGCTTCACAAGCTGTTTCTTCAGCTAACATCATGGCAAAGAAAACCCTGAACTACACGTTGGCACTTGTGCTGTGAGGATCACTTGCCACATCCTATCATATGTTTGCTCGCTCAACAAATCAGAATAAGCACCTACTATGGTCCAGGACCCGGGGATCCTGGAGGGTTGCTCCCCTAGCACCCACCCCTCCTTGGGTCCCAGCCCTGGGCCCTCCAAACCACCGACTGAGTTGTTTCCTTTGTCTTCACTCTTTTCTCACCTCGCAGTGGCTGCAAAGCACAATCACAAGTATTGGCCACCAAGGAGGTGTCCAAAGGCCTGGAGAAGTTGCCAAGCGTCCAACTGGTGAGAGGTCACAGGGTAACGATCTGCTCTCACACCTGATTCTGGATGCCCTAAGGTCAGGGACCATGGCTGACCAAGCTGTCACTCACTGGAACCCAGCACAGAGCTGGCACAAAGTGGGCACCAGTGCCCAAGTGCTGAGCTTCTGGCCCAAGTGAGACCTGTTTGGTCTCATTCTGTCAGGAAGCAAAAACCACCAGGCTCTAAGAACCTAGCAGTAGCAAAAAGGACACTATCACTTTGCCCACAGAGCTGGCAGCTTTCTGATGACTGATGAGGCCAGGCAGGGAGGTTGAGTCTGGTCTGGGGGTGGGGTGAGAGGAGGCTGGGAAAGAGCTTCTAGAGGAAGTGACATTTCAGTCAAGGGGATTAGCTAGAATCAGCAGCTTTCAACATGGATTGTATGCAATAATAATAATAATAGTAATAAGCTGGAGGATGATTAAAAATCAAACTCAAACAAGACACTGCAGTTAGGCAATTCTGATTGCATTGTGCTGGGGTGGGACCTGACCAGCAGCATTTTGGTTCTACTGTGACAGGCCACGCAGAATCTCACTAGGCTGAAGGGAGGCGGAGGGGTGGGGAGCGGGGTGTGGAGCAAGACATCCCCAGCCAGCATGCGTGATGCTCCATAGTGCAGTAAGAGCTAAAAACACACAGGAAGGCAGAGATGAAGACAGGGACAAAGGGCATGGTCTCAGCCTTGGCCATCAGGGACCACCAAGCCCAGGCTCTGCAATCTGATGGAGCCTGTTTGGCTACAGGGGAGAAGCACAGAGTCAGGACTCGGGTTGCACAGGCAGACCATCACCCCAGTCTCTCTTGGTGATGACAGTGCTGAGAGGTGTGGTTCTTTACTGCTGCATACGAACTGCAGAATGAAGAGCTGGGAAGAGCCCCTAACCACATAGGAAGAGACATTGGTCCCTGTGAAGGCTTACTGTGTCCTTTTTATAGCATGTTGATACTGACAGATGTGCATCTAGCAACCGTGGCCCAGCCCAGACCAAGCAAATCAGACAGTGCAACAACCACTGGCGGTATCAGAAGCTGGCAGAGAAAGGGCAAATGGCAAGGATTTTAAAGTCAGAGAGAATGAGAGGCAAATTCTGACCCTGCCACTTTGCTCTTGGAACTTAACTTATTTGCAGGAGGAATTTGAGACTCAGTGTGCGATGGGCCCAGGGGCCTGGGATGCAAGGTCTCAGGATGATAGTGGGTAATGATGGTGAAGCAGATGCTAATCTTACTTTGTTCTTTGAAATTATGCTGTGATTCATAATCTGGGAATGAAATAATTTGCAGTTATGGTTGTAACTGATTTCACAGTTGGCTTGATTAGAAAAGTTCTTTATAAGAAGAGGACTAAGAACACATTCACAAGTCTTTCATTATTAAACTGTTCCAATCAGGCACTTCTGTTCTTCCAAGAGACACTGATACTTTGGGTGGTGAGAAGTTTAGATATGTTTGTCCTCAAATCTATAGATTATGAACCAGAAGTCAAGAGATGATAATAGTAAAGTCTGACTATGCAACTTGAAACTCTCAGGGCTGGCTCTTCTATATATTGAGATTAATACTGACAGCAATGCCTCCAGATGAATATTAATATCCCTACTGTATAGAAGAGCTAGTTCCTTAGAAATATGAGCCACAAGGTCCTCCCTGGCTGAGCCTCCTGCAGGGCCCCGTCCCTGTGCTTGGAGGAGGAGAGGTACAGGGCTGTCCGGAAGCTCGAGGAGGGATGGCAGGCACTGCCCCCTCAGTGCCATCTGCAGCACAGACTCCAGAGACGTGGAGGAGGGTTGGGGACAGGGAGCTGCCTCACCCTGACCAGCTCCCTCTGAAAATTCAACACAGGTGATGAGCTCCTTGGATTGCCAGTCTCACAATACCTGGGTCTGAATTCCAGTTCTACAGCTTACTCACTAACTGTGTGACTTGAGCAAGCGCCTACGTTTCTCTGAGACCTGCCTTTTCCTTCTGTGGAGTGCAGTGAGCTAAACCTCTGTTGCACCACTGCTCAGAGGATGGATGTGACAGTGGCTGGTTTAGTCACTTTCTTCCTCACTGGCACAAAATCCAGACACCTGCAACTTAAAGGAGGGGAGGTTTATTTTGCCTCATGTTTCAGAAGTTTCAGTCCTTGCATAGTCAGTGGCATGATGGAAAGGTCTACGAGGAAGAAAGGTGCTCACCTCATGGCAGTCAGGAAGCTGAGAGAGAGAGACAGACAGACAGAGACAGAGAGACAGAGAGAGAGAGAGAGAGAGACAGAGACAGAGAGACAGACAGACACAGAGACAAAGACAGAGAGAAGGGAATAAAGGTAGGATATATAAGCTTTCAGGTGTCATCCCCAGTGACCCCCTCTTCCTATCAGACCTGATTCTTAATAGCAAGTCAGCTATAGTACCCCCCTGGTTCAATCACCTTGCGGAAGCCCCATCTATGAGTGCATGCAACTTTGGGAGAGCATCTAGGTGTAAACCATAACTCTGACTATCAATATATTTAGCACATTGCAAACACACTGCAGGTGCTTGATAAAATGTCCCTCCATCTCCCTCTTTCTTGAGTGGGTAGGGCTCAACATCCTCCACAGAAAGGGCTTCCTAGCATCTTAGATTCCCAAGATGCAGCTAATGGGTCAGAGTCAGCGAGGCTGGGGTCCAACAGCTGGGTGGTGTCTGAGATTTAGCTTTTGATGCTTTTCAGAGTTCTATCCCCTGTTCTTAAAGGCTTGGCCAAAGCCATAAGGATGGCCGACTCCTCTTCTCTTGCTCTGGGAGACTCATTTCTGGGCCAACATTGCTACAGTCACATGGTCTTGGTCTGTGTCTCCCATGAATGATTCCAGAGGAAGATGGGACTCATGATTTCTCTATTAGTATCCCACAGACCAGTCATTACCAGGCAGGGAAATGAAACATGATGACAAAAGCTGCAGGATAGTCTGGGGAAACAGTCCCAGGAAATAAGAAAATCTGGTTTATCTTCAGTTGGTTCCTGATGGTTGTCTCCAGGACCAGCTGTGGGACCTCAATCCGTGAGGTCAAGCTCTGCCTCTCATTCAAAGGGCCTTCAACACTGAATTGTCTAGGCTGAAAAAGAGGGAGGTCCCATGAAAGGAATCAGTGCTGGTCTAAGGACTCCAATGGAGTCTGGCTTCCTCCCATGACTGAAAGTGGGTTTGCTTTCCCTCTCCTAGGTGGTCTGGTCCTCTCTTTGTAAAATCAAGAAACCTTACGGAAGAAAGCAGGAAGGTGTTGTTTCGTGCGGTGGACCAGATTAGCTGGTAGTGTCTTTCTGGTGCTCTTTGCTGTGCTCTCTGAAGCTATGTCTGGCTCAGCAGAAAGAACTGCTGTCATTAATTAGTGAGGTCAACCATGGGTATGGGAGTGGCGTGTGGCAGCCACATGCCACACAGCTGTCCCTGCCCTGCCCTATAGCAGAAAACATGTGTCTTAGAAGATGAGTCCATACACCTAACATCAAAGGTGTGCGGATACTATTATACGCGAGGCCTTTTTGTTCTGCCCAGAACTTTGATGGGCTCTGCGCTGGAAGAGGAGGTTGGGAGCAAAGCGTTGGGGAGAGTTGAACTTTCTGAATGATAAAAAGAGCAAATGTTGGGGTTCTCATGCTTTCTAGAAGGAAGGAGACGAAGTATTGAGAGTGAGAAGAAAAGAGAATATGTTGCTAGGTTAGTGTGAGGTTGGGGTGCTACGTGGTCAACCAGCAGACTGTGGAGAGACAGAGCTGGTAGGAGCTGGAGGCAGGGGACTGGAGGAGCAGCTGGGATTAGAGACTCTGAAGTGGGACAGTCTGAGTTCAGTTCTTTAATGTTGCTACTTCCCAGCTGTGTAAACTCAGAAGAATTTCTTGTCCTCACTGATCCTCAGCTGTATTCATAAATTAGACAAAACAGTAGTGTCTAAGTCGTAGGGTTATGGGGACAACCAAATCAGATAATGATTGTAATAAGATGCTTAGCACAATGCCTCTGATCTAATGAGCACCTCATTAACATTGGCTTTTGTTATTTTATTTATTGCACACAGGCTCTATCTAATATTTCATGTGAAAGTACAGGTCTTTCTGAAATACATATCTATTCTCCGTCTTTCCAGCGAATCTTTACTGCACTCTACACATTTTATTCTGTGAGAGAGACTGGGTTTCCCGCAGAGTAAATGTGAGGTAGAGTCTGTGACAGGGTGAAAAATGACGAATCAACTACAGAGGAAGAGTGTGGGACCTCCGTGCCTGGATGAATGGCTTACCCTTACCACCACCCCAGCTGGGAGTGACTGACCTGGGGAAGAGCTTTGGACCTCCCCAGAGCTGCCATGGGGCACTTGAGCCATACTGGAAAGGCTGTTGCTTTAGAGTGACTCTGACCATGGAAAGGAGCCTTCTAGTGTGGGATCAGAAGCTAGTCATAATCTTCATTTTAACCACTTTGGACAAGAACCTTCTGGTCTTTGATGGTAGGTAAACAAGAAATCTAACATTCATTGATTAATTTATTTCCATTATCTTTCTAATAAACATGTTCGAAAGCACCAACAGGGGATGATATTTTTCTTCAGAAGTTCTCTTAATAACTTAAAAGATGTTGCAAAGTACAAACTATCATTTAGGTGAGAGGTAGCAGACACATGGTTGCTGTGTACCACTTCTCATCCCCATACCAATGACAGACATTACTAATCAATCCCAGCATGATTTCCCACTGCTTTCCAGGCAGGTGGTGGCAACTGATTGGCTTGATGTAGGTTAAATGTGACTTGTTTCCTGATCATCCCTGACCTTAAAGTTAGGAGTTCCTAGCTGACTCCTGTCATTAATTAATTCAGTGCCTTAATCTTATCCACTATATGAGCTGGATAGATATGATGAAATAGTATGTAATCAGCAGCTAAATCCATTGAGCACTAAGTATCAGACTCTGCTTAACATTTTCACACTTGTCCTCTCATTTGACATCATAAAATAATTATCTACACTGGTCAACATATCCGATTTTACATATTCAAGATACCGAGACAGAAGGCACTAAAAGATCTTGTCCAAAGCACATAGTAAAGCTAGGATTACAACCCATATATGTCTGATCTTCAAATTCCTATGCTAAACTTTATACCTTCGTTTCCAAAGCCCTTTGACATATTAAAACACTGGGAAAACAGAAGTTATCCCTGTCTTTTACTGTTATGGTAATGTCTTACTTCAAATCATCTTATCTGACTATGCCGTAAGAGTATCACTGCAACAATAACCAAAACAATACAAGCAAACCAACTGTCTGTCAACAAATGAATGGCTAAACAAAATATGCAGGTTCACACAATGAGCTACATGTCGGCCTTAAAGAAGAAAGAAATTTTGACACATGCTATGGTATGCATGAACCTCAAAGGCATTGCACTAAGTGGAATAAGACAATTCAAAAGGACATATAGCGTGCGACTCCAGTTACATGGGTGCCTGAAGAAGTCAAATTTATGGGCACACGAAGCAGAGTCATGGATGTCAGAGGCTGGGGGTAGAGGAAAGAGTGGGCCATTATTGTTTAAGGGGCAGAGTTTCCGTTTAGGAAGATGAAATCCTTCTGGAGGTGAATGGTGGCAATGATGCTGTGACAATGTGACTGTGATTAATAACACTGAACTGTGAACACTGCTTAAACATGAGTAAAGTGGTAAATTTCACGTTATGGATATTTCACCACAAGTTTGGAAAAAGGGTGACAGGATACAAAAACTCCTTTTTCTTTCAATTTTTAGAATATTCACCCAGCAAGCTTGCATGACGGTTGTGACTGCTCTCATTGGTAAGGCTTGCATGTTCACAACCTTGGAGCAGCAGAGACATGTGGTTTAGACATCAGATGCCACAGTGTAAGTTCACATTTGGAAAGCAGGAAGTTACCTCTTACGGTCATACTGTGCCCTGTGAGAATCCTCCACGGCTGGGCCCATGGGCTCGGAAAGACTGCATAAGGATCTGCTGTCCCCTCCTGCCCAGCAAGCCCCGACCTCTTACACCCCTGACCCTGTCCCCTCTCCTTCATCTCTCACTGCTACCCAGCAGCCCAGTTTTGGGCCCTGTGAATCACAATGTCCAGGCCAGGAAGTGGTGAGTGATAGCGGTGACTCATCCCGAGCCACACCAGAAAAAACGACCAGACTGCACAGGTGACGGGGGCCCGCCCGTGGTGCACGGTGGCCCGATGAGGTCAGCGTCACGCCAGCCTGTTCTCGCCAGCCCCACAGTAGTGTTGTCTGGCCGACACTGCGCTGCCAGACCTGATTATTTTCTGGGGCACTAACCTGTGTTTACTTTGCACGGCCTCCTTTGCCAAGCTCACTCTGGGGAAGGGAACACAAACATGGGGAGGCCTGGGGCCTCCCCTCCCTAACATTTTCTTTCCAAACAAGGTTATTTACCTAGCAAAGCTCCATCTCCTAATGGGAGGCAGAGAAATGATCAGTAGATGAATAGTAACAGCAACAGTTCTTTGGCGTGGTGCTCACGGTATCAGACATTATTCTAAGTGCTTTGCGCAGAGGACCTCACTGAAGCCTCACCCCAACACTAGGAAGTAGAAACTGTTGTGATTTCCACTTTCCTGTTGGGAAAACTGAGGTTCTCAGTGCTGAGTCATTTCCCCAAAACTATACTGCTAGTAAACAGCAAAGTCAGGATTTGAACTTGGGAAGTCTGGCTTGGGACTCTGGTCTTCAGTGGCTCAAATACCCTAAGATCTCGGTTGGCAAATGAGGCTTCATTCCTCTGTCTCGCCTTGATGTCCGTGTCAGCCCATCAGCTCATCCGGTCAATTCTGCCTCTAACATGTAGCTCCAGTGTGTCCCACCGTAGTCCAGGTTACTATCACCTTTCAAATTTTGCCCTAATTTCTCAAATTCCTGCTTCTGCTCTGACCACCCTTCTCCCAGCTCACTTCCTATCCATGAGCCAAAGTCATGTTTCTATATCCAAAATCAGAGTGTACTCTGTACATGCCCAAGAAAAATCCTTCCACAGGGCTTTCCAAGGTGCCAGAGCCCTTCTCGTGGGCGCCGAGGCCCTGCACCTCCTGACCGTGGCTCCCTGGCCACTGTGTGCCCCATCTGTACCGGCTTCCATCGGGGGCCCACTGCCCTCTCCTGCCAGCCCTGGACTTTCACCCACATTCTGCCACTGACCTGAGTCTTGCTACACTGCTTCAACCCAGAGATCTCTGGGAAAATACCAGTTCTTCCCAGTCACCTTCCTCATTCCATTCCATAGCTAGATTCTCCTGTTTCCTTCCTATGATCACAATTTAAAATCATACACTTCCATTTCATTCTTTTTCTCATTATCCACCTTCCTCAGTGGACTAGAAGCTTCACAAACTCAGGGATATGTCTATTTAATTCACTAAGATTTCCAGGACCCCCGATAGAAGGGAAGAACATATGTGAGCCACTAAGCATGTATTTGCTGAATATTTGGGTGTATTCTGAATCCTAATACACAAATGTTCCAAGCTTCCTGACATTGTAACCTTTGTCTGGCATCCTTGAGTTTCTTGTCACTGAGGTCTGATCAGTGGTAATGGGAACACTGCCTCTGTAGAAAAAAAAAATCATCCCTAACCAATAGGGCCGGCTGATGGCTGTGGTGTAAATGCTCCCTTATGGCTGATTTTAAGCAACTGATGTGAATTCAGTAGAAGCCAAGCTGGGAAGAGCTTGTGCATGCAGTCAGCTCTTTGGAGCCAGTAAGAGTGTACCCCAGCACTGTTGGGGTACACCCACGTGGAGAGCCCCTTTTCTCCCCAGTGAGGTGCTATGCAGTTTGATCTCCACATCTCATAGGCATGGCAGGAAGCCCCTCTTTGCCAGGTCCTCCTCTGACCAGGCAGTTTGGGGTGCTGCTCTGCATGTCTGGGGTTAAGGGGTTTGGGAACTGGTCTCCAGCGTTCCCAGGCAGTGTTTTGGTTTCTGTGCTTTCCAGCTCTGCGACCATAACACATAAAATATCCTAAGGTTCACTTCCCTTGCCTGCAGAATGAAGAAAATAATGGCATGTGAGTGGCTGTTATCTATGCTGGATGAGTTTAAATGTACAAACTCATACAGAGAATGGTGGATAAAAGCCTAAACTCTTTGTTCTGGGTTCAAATTCTGACTGTGCCACTTTTTAGCTGTGTATTCTTAGGTCAGTTACAAAACTTCTCTGTGCTTCAGTTTACATTGTGAATGGGATGTGTACTTTCATGCCTCGTAAAGTTTTTGTAAAAAAATTAAGTCCATAAACGTAGATTCCAAGCACAATCTAACCTATTGTTTGACATTAAAGGGTCATTGAATCTAGCAGAGTCCTTAGCACAGTGTCTGGTTCGGAGTAAGTGTCTGCTAAACAGTAGCTTTTATCATTAATGATACTGGTTTTGGGGCCATGTTCCCCAGTCTAAGTCCCCACCTGTCCCTCAGATCTAATCCTGGGGACCTAATACAGGCCTCTGTCCCCAAATAGGTACGTATCCGTCAGTCTGTCACTGGGCTTCTCCTCCCTGTTAGGGCTCCTCTTTAGGAGACCCAGGGAGCCGCTGACCCTCCCTTGGGGGGTGGGCACAGCAGCACAGACTTTCCCCTAGCCCCTGCCCCCTATCTAGCCTATGCACTGGCAGTGACCCAGGCCACTAACTTCTCTGCTCCTGAGCCCCCGGGATGTGGGGAGGGAGTGTGTCCAGAAGGAAGCGGGCAGCTCTAGGACGGCGGGTGATGGGCCACTCACTACTCAGGCACAGGCAAGTTCCCTGCTATATCCATTCAGAGACCAAAGCCCCTCCCTGAAAGGATGGAGGTGTGAAAATTGACTTGAGTTCAAACCCACAAATACATATCTACTCTCTCCGATAAAAAACCCCAGTGGTGGTTTTTTTTTTTAAGGAGATGCAAACAAACCAAAACATGAATATGCACCTGCCTCAGACCAGATGCTCAGAACAGAGTAGCAATCACAGTAACCTTCCGAACCTACACTGGGAGCCCCTGTTTTGTCCAGATGTAAACGTTGGAGGCCAGGTCGAGCCTTGACATTCCTCCGCTCCAGCCATACTCCCTAGGAATCCTCAGGGATTTTAATACTCAGACTCATACCCCAACCCCAGCCTCTCCTGTCTGCTGTGAATCTGGGTGCGTGTGGCAAGAGCATTACAGGCCAGAGAGCATTCTCAGGTCTCCCACTTGTCCTGCAGGTCCTCCCTTCCCCCTGTGTCTCGCGTTGAGTCACTGGCACCTCCATTCACCTCCTTGGGCAGGAAGCCCCGGTGGATTTCCTGATTCTTTGCCCCTTCACAGGCCACATCCAAGCCTTCAGCAACACTGTCAGCTCTATCTGAGAAGTGTACCCCGAGCCCGATGGCCTCCGCACCCAGCTCTCGTGTGGCTGCCGGCTGAGTCTCTCCCTGGAGCGGCGCTCCTCCTGAGGGCCTGTACGAGCAGGCGGATGCTGAGCGGTCGTCAGGGCGGAGAACTGAGGGTCAGTATTTCCAACGTGAGGCCAGCTGGCATGGACACAGCTGGGTGCCCAGCTCATCCCTGACAGGTCCTCCTCCCTCCACGCTGGTCTTTTATCCACTCGTCAGCAACCAGAGCCAGGGAGGCTGCACGAAAACAGAAACCAGGTCCAACTGCTCCTCTGCTCCCAGCGTGACCTGACTCTGCTCCCTCCGCACTTCCTCCCTGCAGTGCTCCACTGTGCCTTCCCTCCTGTCCCTCAGACACCAAGCTGCCTCCAGCCCCAGAGTCTCTGCATGCGCTGGTCCCTGTGCCGATGAGTCCAGTAAAGCAGGAGCCCTGAGCTGCTAACACCACCGAGCCCCGGGGTGAGCTCAATGCCACCAATGACCCCTGCCCACCCTGTCGTATGCATCCAGGGCTCAGCTCTGCTCCTTCCCCAGCCAGGGGCCTAGAGGAGCCCTGGGCTGCAGACTGACTTATGCAGTCGACCCTAAAATCCTACCCTGTGTGTTCATCTAGGTGAGAGGCAGGCAGTAGAGCGGCTCTGCTGAGGAGCTGCCACTGACCCTGAGGTTCAGATCCCAGCTTCCCCTGTCTCTCCAGGGGACACAATTCAGCCCTGTAATGCTGTTCAGGTCTGTAACATTGATATAACAGTGATTCATTACCTCACATGACTGCAAATATGCTTGTTGCATACATGCTGAATTTAAAATGGTTCGGTGCACACAGCAAGTGCCTAATAAATGCTAGGCCCTATTGTCATGCCTCATCACTTCTGGTGACATCCATTCTCACAGTAACCAGGGCAGCAGAGTTGGATGCAAACACCATGGAGTTTTGCTACCAGGTGCATTTGGGTTTGAGTCTCAGTGTTGCCTGCCTGGCTATCTTTGTGCATCTCAGTTTTCTGATCTGCAAAATGGGAGTGTTACTAGCTACCTGCTGGGCACGTGCGTTTATCAGTGTAAGTTGCCTCATACTCAGTGGAGGCTTAATGAATTTAGTTCTCTCCCTCTTGTCCTTTATCTCCCTTTGAAGCTCGTCTCTACAGTCACAGCACTTCCCTCTCCCTTCCTTTTACTGTCACACTGAATAAATGAATACACAAAGCTGGTGTGAGCAGACCCTTTAAGGATCCAGGCTGGTACATTTCCCAGGTTTCGCTGGCATCCATGATAAACCCTTAACAAGAGCACTTAGACGCAGCCACATCAGAGATAAAACGAGGCTTCTCTGTGGCTCAGCGGTTCTTGTGCCAAGTGTCACGTGCTATTAAGGCCGAGGGCAGGAGGGGCTACGCTGAGCAGGGAGACACAGCGGGGCTGGAGAAGGAAGGAGGATCGAGCAGCAGTAGTGGGGGGAGCTGGGGTTTGCTGCTGGACAGCCTTCTACTTCCCCAGCGCTTTCAGAAATAAAACCCAACGCACTGCAGACTCAGAAGAGGAGGTAACAAACTAACCGCTCGACAGGGACCTGGCTGAGGAAACTGCAGACCGTGCACACCGTGGAACCCGCTGCATCCATTAGGAGGAAAGACGTGAATTATAGGTGCTGCCGCATGGGAAACTGCCAAGTGAAAAGGCAAGGTGGAGGTCGCTGCTACAGGACGGGTCCGTTTATGCTGAGAAGGCACCGTCGTCACTCACGGATAGACGCGCACTACATAGCAGACAGCTCGCTGGGGTCTCCCCAACAGGGGGAAGGGGCCTGGGAAGGCCATGGGGCGAAGGCACACTTTCACTCTTTAACATGTGTGTTTCCATGCTCGTGATGGCTTACATGTGTATTACTTTAGAGGTTAAGGGAGAGAAAGAAAATAAAGGGGGAAGAAAGAAAAAATGAAAGGAAAGGAGGAAGCAAGGAAGGAAGAGAGGAAAGAAGGAGAGAAGGAAAGAAGGAAAGAAGGAAGAAGGAAGAAGGAAGAAGGAAGAAGGAAGAAGGAAGGAAGGAAGGAAGGAAGGAAAGACCGAAGGAAAAAGTGATAGTTCTCTTTCCTCAAACCTACACCCCTCCAGTCAAGGGTACTGAGCTTGAGGAAGGTGTGATTCTCACTGTCACCACCATTGATGTAGAGAAGTTTCCAGACACGCAGCCCCCTCTGCCGATCAGCACCTCTGCAAAGGCTGCGAGCAGGGCCACCTTGACCCAGAACCTGGCCAGAACCAGAACCAATCTTACAGCTTTAGAAGGAAGCTGGTCTCAAGGAGGATGCTGACGGGTCCCCACCAGTCACTCCCTTCTTAGAGCCCTTGAGCCTGGGGAGGACGCTGAGTGAGGTCTTCCGACTGGCTTCATTTCAGTGTTAACAGCCTAGATTCATCTTGTGCATCAGGGTTACCAGGAGCAGCAAGGGCTGCTCCTTGCTCTGGGATGCTCAGGGCTGCCATTTCTCAGAGAAAGCTGTGCGACCTTCTTACCCTGGTGCTCCCGTCCTCAAAGACTCCCACCTAACGGCTCATCTTTCTAGGTTGGAAGAAAAAGCATATCCTGTTACACTTTGTGACTCATCCTTTCAGAAACATTTTTTTAGAAACAGATGCCATCTGTCAAGGCTCCCGTCTGTGCTGTCTTTGCTCTAAGGGCCAAGGTGGATGACAGGCTGATCTCCTCGGCTTTGGTGTTCTATTAGGACTCTCCATGGGCCCTTGTGTGAGGACTGGTACGAGTTCAAGTTATGAAACAAGTTCTCATGCATTGGGCTCTTATTTCATGCCAGATGCTGCTAGCTAAGTTTTTAAAAATCTAGATTATGTTACCTTTCTTTCTTTCTTTCTTTCTTTTTCTTTCTCTCCCTTTTTTAATACTCACTATGTAGTTCAGGTCAGCCTTCAACTTGGTGTAGCCCAGGCTGGCCTTAAACTCATGGTGACCCTACTGCCTCGGACTCTAGTGTTGGGATTAGAGTTATGCACCACTATGCCTGGCCACTTCACTTACTTCTTACAATCATATTTCAAAGTGGGCTCCTGTGCTCCCTTTACAGATGAGGAAATTGAGGCTCAGTAAGCATGGAGACCCTTGACCTCCTCAAGGCACACTCCGTTAAGCAGAGTTCACTGAGGTGGGCACCTCCACAGCTACAAAGGCCTGCTGGGGAGTGAGGCGAGGCAGTGCACTGTGGGTCTCATCACCTGTCAGGATGCCCTGCCTCTGCTCCCCAAGGAAGTGCACTGTCCCCTCTCCTTCTTCTCAGGGGACCCTGCAGGTTGAAAATGCTTGAGTGAGGCTCATGCTTAATCTCTGCTGAGAGGACCCGTGAGCAGAGGTGTCCCCTTTGGAGACTGGTGGTGAAGCACGCCTTCCAGGACAAGGCTCTCGAGGTGGCAGAGTCCCCCACAGCCAGCCCCAGCTCTGCACACCAAGCCCAGCAGGATGACTTTTCCTCCCCACAGCACCCTGCATCTAAGACTCAGACAGTGGGACTCAGGTTTAGTCTTGGCCATCGGAACTGTGACCCTGAGCAAATGCATCTCCCTCTTTAGGCCAACTTTATTCAGAAAGAATCTGCATAGAATCTAATGTATCTATTCTAAGCGTTGAGTTTAAAGAGATTTTGTAAATGTGACACTTTTCTAACTCCTCTTGCCACCATCCAGATATAGATTTTTCTCATTACCCCAAAAGCACCATTTTGCTTTTAGTTCAAGAGCTTAAATTTCCCTTTTCAAGAATACTGTGCAGATGGATGTATTCTATATGCAGTCTGTTTTTTTTTTTTTTTGGCTTTTTCCTTTAGCATAATGCTTTTCAGATTCATCTGCATTGCCGCATATATCAGTAGGTCGTGCCTCTTAATTGCTGGGTAGTATTCCACAGAGTGGTTACACCGTGATTTGCATATCTGTTTACTTCTTGCTGGACATTTGGCTTGGGGCCTGGGTCAGTGATGAATAAAGCTCCCATGATCACATGCAAACAAAGCTTTAGTGTAAGTGCAGGATTTCCGGTCACTTGGTTAAATACTTTGGCATGGAAGATCTGGGTCACATGGTGCATGTGTTCCTTTGCTAGGCTGCTATAACACAGTACTGCAACTGAATGCTTCAAACAACAGAAACTTACTGTCTTACTGGTCAGGACACTAGAAATTCTGAATCAAGGTGTTAGCAGAGCCCCACTTTCTCTCTGTGCCTTTTGCATGACATTTTGTGTGTATGTGTGTGTGTGTGTGTGTATTTGTATCCAGATTTCCTCCCCCTACAAGTACTGGGGATTGAACTCAAGTGAACTCAGGATCATCAAATCAAGCTATATCACCAGTCCTTTTAACTTTAATTAATTTATTTATTTTTGAGACAGAGTCTTGCTAAGTCACTAAGTTACCCAGGCTGGTTCAAATTTGAGACTCTACTGCCTCAGCCTCCTAGCAATTTAATTACATCTTCAAAGACCCTGTTTCCAAATAAGGTATACCAGAGGTCAAGACTTCAATATCATAAGCCCCTGACTTATGAATATTTGAGTTGGGAAATTTCAGAAGTGTACAGCATGACACACTTTGTTTGCTTACAAATCCAACTTGTGAACAATTATGCCAGAATGGAACTCATTTGTAACTTGGGGAATTTCTGTACACCTTTTTTAGGGACTCAATCAAACCCATGAAGTTATATAAGAGTAAATATATTTTATCTTTTCAAGAATGCTGGTGGCACTGTTACATTCTCACCAGTTGTTTCCTATTGCTGCCAACACTTGGTATTTGTCATTTGTGTTTGATTTTTGCATTCTAATGGGTGTGCAGAGGTATTTATTATAGTGTTTGGGTCTGAATGGGAGCAGACCCCTTATAAAAGAGGTCCCAGGAAGAGCCCTAATCTCTTCTACTGCACAGGACAGTGAGCAAGTGACTTTCTAGGACGCAGGAAGCAGGTCCTCCTGGGCACTCAATGTGCTGCACTTTGATCCTGCTCTTCTGAGTCTCCAGGTTCATCAGAATTAAATGCTTGCTCCTGATAAGCTGCCCCATCAAGGTTCCTCTAGTAGTGCACCTTCGCTGGGCCAAGACAGTGCTCCTTATAATCCATTCTGTCCAGACTGGATCCATGAGCACAGCAAACTTGGGCTTATCCTGGGAGAGAAACAAGGAAGGGCTCAGCCACAAGGCTGTGCCTCCTACTAGAGAAAAACTAGAATTAAGCTGAGTGCTCTAAACAGAAGCCCTAAGTCTATATGACAGAATACTATGCTGTCCCTAACCCAGATGCCATAAAAGTTAACAAGCAAAGATGCTCTTATGGTATAAGGTTAAGTGAAAAGAAAAGGCAAGTTATACAACATGCAGGGTGATAGTAGCCCTTAAAAATATTCACAATTAATATAGAAAGATACCAGGTAGGAAATGCAACAAGATGTTAGCAGTAATTGTTTCCAGGTGGTGAACACTTGGGTGATAGTCACTTCCTTTGGGTTTATCTGTATTATTGATTTCTCTTTACTTGGCCCGTAATCAATTATGCAAGTACTGAATTAGGTTACTGCCGCGATTTTCAAAGAATAAACATTTGACCTTACTTTTGCTATCCTGGAGGCTTTTGTGGAAGAATGGAAAAAGCGTATGTTTGTGCTCTCTTTGGGGTCCCCGTCACCAAGCATTGGCCCAGAGGAGTGTCTGAGCCACTTAAATCCTATCAGGCAGCGTTGTGCAGGTGAATGTTAAGCAGCTCTTAGTTACTTTCTTCTCCTTGCTGAGACAAAATACCTGACATCTCAAATTAAAGGGGAGAGGTTTATCTAGCTCAGGCCACCGTTGGTTGACTCCAGTGCAGGGTGGCATGAAAGAGGGGTATGGCAGAGGAGAGCTGCTCATGGCATGGCAGACAGTAAGCAGAGAGAGAGAGAGAGAGAGAGAGAGAGAGAGAGAGAGAGAGAGAGAGAGAGAGAAGAGAGAAGAGAGAAGAGAGGAGCTGAGGAGGGGAAAACCCTTCCAGGTCACAAGCGCACTGGGACCCCCACCCCACCTCCTAACAGCAAGTCAACTCTAAGGCCCCATAATCCAATCACCCTCCACAAGCCCTGCCTGTTAGTGCATGAGACCCTTGGGGGACAGTTAGACATAAACCATAGTGCTGTATATGGCACTGAGGAGAAATACTCAGAGCAAACCATTACATAGTATTTCCACCATAGCAAACAGTAGGGTTCAGTAACTTTAACAGTACAGAGAGTAGTGCAGTAATTAAGAAAGGATGAGTTTTGAGTATTCAATAGCCTTCATTTTAATCTAAAGCACTAATTATCAGGTTATACTCTATAATTTTGAATATTGACTCTTTAACAAGTATGTTTCCTAAAAAATGTACAGCTGACTCTGAGCCCAGCTCAAGCCAGCCCAGGACACCACTGTGTATGAGGCCCACCCCCTATGCACACAGGAAGCTATTAAACCACCTGGGTGTCAGGGTTGTCATTTTTCTCTAACACCAGATGAATTCTCTCTAGCTCACAGCACTGGGGAGAATTAATGTAAAAGTCCCAGTCCAGTGTCTGGCAAATAATAGGTGTTCAAGGAGCTTTAATTTCCAAACTTCTGAAGCAGATGCAGCCAGAAGAAAGGGCTGGAGCTCCCACCTCCTCTCCTACTTCAATCACAGAAAGGGGTGGACCAGAAGTCCTGGATCCTTCCCTCCATGCCACGCACATCAGTGGCTGAGCCCCCCATTCCCACGTGACTGGCTACAGCCCCTGCAAGGTGCAGGTGGCAAGTCCAGGCTGAAGATCTGGAAGATCCTGATGCAAGTGATGGTGCTACTTCTGGCTTGCTGCTGAAGCCCCACAGTTACCGAGCCCCTGTTTCCTCCCATGTAAATGGAGGCCACACTGTGCACCTCACAGAGATTTAAGGATGAGGGGTGATGCTGGCACTGGAGGTGATGGAGTGGGTACTACCCACCCAGCAAGTGGTCATTTAGTATTGCAGGCAGGCTTTAGATTTCTGGGCTTAGCAGGAGGAGGGAGGCAGCAACACTGCATGTCTTAGTCCCTTTCCTTGCCACTGGGATTCAATACCTGATACCAACAATTTAAAGGAACACAAGTTTATTTTAGCGCATCATTTAAAAGTTTCACTCTGCACGGTCTGCTAACTCCAAGGGAGAAAGGCATGATGGAAAGGCTTAGGCGGAGGAGACGCCGCTCAACTCATGGCAGACAGGAAGCGGAAATGGAGAGAGAAGGAAGGAGCCAGTGAGGGAGATAGACACTGCCAGGCCACACCCCCAGTGACCTAACTCAGTTCCTCCTTGCTTCCGTTATAAACCCTATAATGCAGTCACTTCCCCAAAGCCCTGCCTATAAATGCATGAAGTTCTTGGGGGCACATTTAGATACAAACCATAACACTGCAGGAAGCAACGAGTTGCATGAACCCTCAGTATGCCTGGAGTTTGCTCCTCGGCCTCCTGCGGGGGCATTGACTGCTGTGCAGCACCGACTTCTCCATGTCCAGTAGGAGCCCATGACCCCAGGAATCCTGTGTCAGCAGACACACTGTGTGCAGGCACATGCGTGCTCAGCCCTATCTCTGCCAGGCCTGCATCTTCTGTGCGTGGAGGGCAGCTCCACAGGGAAGTTTGCCTGGGCAAGGATGGCAAGCTATTGCTGCTCAAGCAGGTGACCCACAGGGCAAATACAATCCTGCCCCTGCTTGGTGCAGGAGGGGCTGGATTTCCTGGCAGTCTTGACACCTGCCTGACGGAGGGTGTCCTTCTGTAGAGTCTGAGGACAGGTGGGCTCTGGAATAGTCAGAAATGAGTTCATGACCTGGTGCTGCCACACTGGAGCCATGTGATTTTGTTCTGTATCTACATCCCTCACAGTGTTGCTGATAAGATTAAAGGTTTTATATTTAAAGCACCTAGCACAACACCAGGACCATAGTTACTATTTGAAAATCATATGATTCCCTGTCAAGTCTTTCTCTGAGTACCTATCTCTGGCCAGCACCCTCACCCTAAATAGACTCAAACATGACCCAGCCCCCGGCAGCTCCCTGGACCCTGAGCTAACTCTTCTGAGCTCAGTCTCTCTCCTGCACTCTGACTCTGGCAGTTTGGGGTACAAAGCACACAGCACTGCCTAGTTTCAGCTCAGCCATGATCATAAATCTACACTGTTGCCAACTACATGCAGCCGTCCCATTCTTGTCTGCAAGAAAGATAAAGAACAGGATGGGTCAGCTGACCAGGTGTCCCCTGCCCCATTTCAAACAGGCCTGATGTGCTGGTAAAACTATTTGTATTTAAAGACACAGTGCCTGTCCCACACCTCCATTCTTCTCAGTGGACTTCCCACAACCCGTCAAGGTCACTAAGGAGAAACAATTTGGAACGCAAACCACTTTCATATGAAGGTCCAGGCAGAGATGCTGGCTGTGCATTTTCTGGCATTTGCTAGGGAAGGCATTAGCATTTCTGCTGATGGAACCAAAGCCCCCAGCCCTGGCCTCTCACTCAATGGCCTTTGCAAAGCCAGGGGACAATCTGCAAGTGGGGTGAATCCAGAGACAAGCTCAGGGTCAGGCGCCACCATCCACCCAGTGAGTACACGCTTGTGGATAGCTGATCTCACTTTAAATAACAACACTGTGCTCATCAGAAACTACCCATGCTGAACAGCTGGCATTCTTATGCCTTCCAGGACCATGCCAGGATTCCCAATCAATCACTTCTCTTGTAGGTAAAATTAGGGCCCCCACAGACAGCCATATCCTAATCCTTGAAACCCACCAGTATGTTGTCTACTCCAGTAGAAGACACTTTGCAGGCATGATTAACTTAGGGACTTCGAGACAGGGAGGTCATCTTGGATTATCTGGATGGACCCAGTGTAATCACAAGGGTCCTTATAAGTGAAGAGGAAGACAGCAGTTAGCCGCAGAGTGATACTCTGTGAGCCTTACGTGGCCATTGCTGACCTCTAAGCCGAGGAACACTATCACCTCTAGTCTGCAGCAGGCAAGGAAATGGCCTGTCCTTGAGCCACCTGAAAGAACATGGACCTCCTGACCATGGGACATTAGTTCAGTGAGAGCCTTGCTGGCCTTCTGACCTCTGGGATTATAAGAAAATAAATCCGTCCTGGTTTTAAGCCGCTCAATTTTTTGCGATCGTTTACAGCAGCAATAGGGAAACTAATAAATCCACCTTCACACTCCCCACTGCCAAACGAACTTGCCGAGAATTTTTCTCAGTCCAACACTCCAGGCAGCTAAGAGCAACCAACTGTTGCAAAATGCCAGTGCAACCTTCAGTCACAGCCCATGGGTGCCACAAATAGAGAATGCACAAACTGGCTCATACCACAGTGCTCTGGTCATTTTGCTCTGGTGGGGGGTGGGGGGGATAGCGTCCGTGTCTCCCCAGCCTGAACCTTGGCAAGTGCGATCTCTGCTATTGAGTTTTGCTCCACCTGAGGCCAAACAAGCTGAATTCCCAACTGCAGCCAACTTGGGATCTGCTTTGCAGGCTCAGACCCCCTCACAGCTCCAGAAGACAGCCACGCCTTCCTGTCTCAGCAAAGGCCTGGCTCCTGTGGCAGCCCCGTGACCCACAGCTGAGGCACCCCACAAGCCAAGGAACCCACATAAATGGATGGATTAGACGCAGTATAAGACCACAGTCTTCCTCCCAGCTTCCACATCCTTCAACTTGAATCAAAAGCCCTTCACCACAGGGGGTTACAGGAGATGCATAAATTCATATCCATCGGCCTGGGGCCACCGGAGGAACAAAGGCTGCTTGCGGCACCAAGGAATGCTTCCTTCAGAGGAACAAAGGGTCTCAAATGGAGACATTTTTCTTTTACTTGTGCATACAGAGAAGTTACAGACAAGGACAAGACTCCCAGGGGGTGCACACCAAAGGGGAGCAAATAATGACTTACAGTTCAAAATGTCCTACATCAAACACCTTCTCTGCAGCATTTATTTCTCAGTTCACCCCATGCAAACAAACTTACATCCTTCTGTTGTGCACATACACCATCCCCCTCCAGCTCAACCCAACACACAGAAAGGCTACCGTGGGCATGTGTCCATGCATACATGCATGTGTGCACTGCTCTGACATGCCAACCCATTGCTATATGCATACACACATGTTCAAGCCCACAAGGACAGAGAACATGAAAGTATTGTATATACAGAGTGGTATTTACTTACTGACCCAAGGCACTTACGCATCTAATTATACAGAGGTGGTTAAATACCAAGTTCACGGCATGCATGTGCCCAGCTATAACACATTTGCTTAGAAGCAGAAACACATCCATCCTGTGGCATATATAGAATTGTGCGTGTGAGCAACACCTCAAAGCTATAGTGATTCCCCCTTCATGCACACACCCAAGGCCCACGCCAGATGGACAGTCATGAGAATGTATGCTGGCACTCAGTCTCCAAATGTCTTAGTGAAAACAAGCAAAAGCCAAGTAAATAGAAGCTAAGGCCTTTGATGTTTTTGGTTCTTCAACAGGACTACCACCTGAAGCAGGGCATTGACGGCTGCAGGCTGCCCACACTCTTGCAGCAGGTGGCCACTGTGAATACAGGGTTGGTGCAGGCTGATAGCATGCTAATCATTTCCTGGGGGCTCTGGTGCCCACACTAACACACACGCCCACACACACACACACACACACACACCTCTGACTGTTTGCAGCTGCCTTTTCTTTTAAAATCTCTCTTCCAATACACTTTGCAATCTGGCCCCCTCCTGCTCAGCTGGGTTAAACTATTTCGGGAATTGGCACAGATGCTGAGAGCAAAGATATTATTCCGAGATGCTCAACAGAGATCAAAGCTGCTTAATCAAAGCCGTCGACTCCGTGCGCAGCGCCTTGGCACACACATCCAGAGAGCCCAGGTGGAGGCAGAAGGCAAAGCAGATCATTTAGCAGACAGAGAGAAGCCAGGGGTGGGATTCCAAATCCGACAGGACTGCAGCAGCCAGGATCAGGCAGGAGTTGCTTAGGTTGTCTAAGTCCTCAGCTTGTTTCGTTCTCCAAATCCAGATGGAAGTCTGCTCCAAGCTGCCCCAGAAAGAGGAGAATCTCTCTACTTCAAATGCCCTCCAGGGAGGAAGATGGCTTAACACAGTACTGAGCACTCCTCACACTTAGGAAATGGCCTCGTCTCCTGGCGGAAGTCTCATGAAACCTCCCAGAAGTTACTTGGAATGATCACCTCCTTGGCAAAGAGAGCTGATCACCCAGGGCTGCCTGCCTGTGGCACGCTGGAGAGCGATGGCTCCTAAAGGGCTGTTTTCCTGGGTGGTGCTAATTGTCTCTGAGACACTTATCGCTTGATGTCTCATGTTGCTCCCTGGAGGTCAGAAGGAAAGGGCCAACTCCTGTCTCTGGGAGGGAACCTGGGAGAAGTATAGACACTGTCCATGTATCCCAGGTCATCTTTTTTTTCCAGGCTAAACACTCCTTGTGTCTATCATCACTTGATGCCCTTCTGTTACTGTTTATATCTAAAGGGCCCTTGAGAGCATTAATGTGCTCCCAGGAAGGACTTTTGGAAGGTGACTGGATTATGGAAGGTTATAGTTGATTTGCTGTTAGGTGATGAGGCCTGGCTGGAAGAGGCAGGTTACTGTGGGTATGACCTGAAAGTATTTATCTCTCTTCATGGCTCTCCCTCGAGGCTCTCTGCTTCCTGTCCACCATGCCATGAGCAGTCCTTCTCCATCATGTCCCTCTACCATGTTGTTCTGCCTCGGCATCAGTAGACACCAGACTGAAATGTGAGCCAAAATCAATCTTTCCTCTTGTAGCTGTGGGTGTCAGATATTGTGTCTCAATGATGAGAAAATGACTAAGATATATCTTCAGCTTGATGTCAGTGCCACAGTGTCCCTTCACAAGGACTGTGCCTGCTATGGGTCTTGGACTTCTGCACATTTGGGTCTAGAAAGTACCCACAGGACCAGAGGCCAGATGTCATCTCTCCTGAGCTTAAACACTTGCATCCCTTGGCACTTGACAACCCAGGACACTGGGCTGGCTAAACTTGATTGCTGAACCTATCCCTCTCCTTCCAGAACTACCTTTTGTCCTAAAATGTTCTCTTAGGCCAAGGGGATGGGTAACACATGCAGAGGTGTGTTTTCTGGAGTTATCCCTAAAATGAGAGTCCTACAAGACGCTGCACAGGAAAAGGCATCTGTTGGTAGACAAAGCTGGGCAGTGCTGTATACTGTAGTGTGCAGAGTTATGAATTATGTATCTGTATATGTGTATATATGCATGTGTGTACATATGGCACTGTATTGTACTGCAGTCTTCTCTTGGAGTTCCATGAGGCACAAGAGCAGGCTCTGAGAATCCCATAGGAGGGGCTTAAAGAGGGGTTTCTGGAATGAGATTGGGTAATGGAGGTTTCTAGTGGACTTCCTGTTAGGAAGTGGGAATGATACTATCAACCTGATTCCCTGGTGCATTGCCTACCTTAGCGACCAAAGCACCCTTTCTTCCCAGAATACGCGTAACTGGAAGCTCCACTCTGGAAAATGCCATTCCAAATGACTGAATTATGCAATGGATTTGTTCTTTGGGTTTCTCAAGCCCCAAATCTTCCTTTGCCAAATGTTTTCAAGCCCAAATGGCTGTTTTTGAATTCAATTATCTAGTGGGCTTCTCCTTCCTTTATTGGTACTTACAGAGCTGGCTTCACTAGGATACACAAACTGACTTTAATGGATGTGCAGGAGGCCAGATAAGTCACCTTGCTAGCACCCCCTCAGCTATGCCGATTCTGAATGAGCTTTCCTCTGGTGGCCACCAAGATCTTAGATGAAACTGAATGTTTATAAACTGCAGCCAAACTGTCAGGGTGGGAGGTTGGGGGGGGATTCCCAAAGTTCAGGCCTTTTCTCTATGTTTTCCCTGATTCCCACTGCATGTCCCTAATCACACTCAAAACTGATCAATGTGGGAGTCACTGGCGTCACAGGGCAGGTAGGGGAGGGCAGCAGTGGGAGGACCCATAGCCAAGCGCAGGAGCCAACCTTCATTCTGCGCGAGGCTGCGGGTGTGCATCAGGAACCACTCTTCCCCGAGGGGCTGTCCCAAGATCCCAAGCTGCCGCCCGCTCAGGCTCTACAGATGGGAGAGAGCAAAGTTCCCAGGGGCCACGGCAAACTTGGATGGAACAGAAAAACAAAAAGGCCCAGAAGTATTGCTACTGTGTACTTTCCAGCAGCCTGAACTTGGAACTGCTGAGTTACACTGGGACCACATCTGGCCGACTTGACAGTTTTCTGCTGTCAGCACTGAAGCTGCCTGATTTTTGGAAGAACTTCATTATCACATTTCGTGAGGTGCAAATCTATGCTGAGTGGATTCTGAGTTGGTCAGGTCTTGTGTATTAATCTGAAAGGTGGAAGGCAGATTACAGTTCCAGCATCCTTCAGAGTAAATGGAGGAAAACAGGGATTTCAGAGCTCATCTTTGAAATGTGAAATAAAGAACTGCTCCCAGGGATTCCGTTCCTTTCCTCTCCCTGTATGATGCAAGTCAGTGGCCTGCTAGGCTCCCTCCCTGTGGCCTGCAGGGCCCCTTCCTGGACAACGTGTCAGGTGGGGGCTTCTGAAGGATGGTGAGCTACAAACCCAGGGCCCGCTTTTAAGGATAGGGAAATCACTCTTTTCCCACCCGTGCTCAGCCTCAAGCCTTTTAGGCAGAATCAAGGGCCTAGAGACACAGACACAGAGTAGAGTGAGACTCAGGATAAAAGACACAGACATCAAGATATCGAGAGAACGACATAAATGTCCATGATTTCTCCAAATGCTAGCAAATGTGCTGACCGTGTTTATTGACCAGGGCTCTAGGTAAGTTTCAGACTTAGAGAAACAAGAGCTTCCAAATCAGCTGCCCAGTCTTGCATTGATTGTAATTGCATGAGCATGAGGTTCAATTAGCCATTGAACTAGAATAGATGAAAGCTATTGGGGGCTTTGGTGCGATGCAGACCCCAATCAATCACGCATACTGCCTACTAGGACAATTTCAACTTCCTCCTCTCCCTTCCAATACCTGCTGCTTAAGAGAAGCTGGGTCTGATGACTAGAACACTTTTCTGACTTGTTCTACTCTCTTTGTCTCTCTCCCTCCCTCCCTACCTCTCCTCTCTACTTTCAATCTATCCTCTATGCTGTCGGAATAAGTGGGCCATAGAGCAAATTTGATTATGTTACTATTCTGCTTAAAACTTTCTGATGATTCTGCATTATTTTCAGCATAAAGTACAAACTCCCTAGCTTGGCTTATTTTGCCTGCATGCTCTGGTCTGGCCAGTGCAACTGTGACTCCTGTCACTGTCCGTCACACAACTTTTGTTCCAAGTTACTCCAATTGCTAGCAACTTTTTTCATATAGGTAAAGGATGTAGTGTCAAGCACTCACCCCCAACCACTTTCCTTTCCTCCTGGGGACATAGCTAAAAGTGATGGGTTCGAAGGCTCTAAAGCATGGCAGTTGCAAGACAGAAGACAATGCCATCCCTATATCTGTGGGAAGAAGAGAGCCATCCAGAGCCTAGAGGGCATTATATAAAGTGAAATAAACCAGACACAGAAAGACCCAAGCAATGCACGCTCTGTCTCATCCATAGAAGAGACACAAGCAGAGCTGAACACACAGTGATTACTAGAGGCTGGGAAGGAGGTGCAGTGTGGTAGGTTGGATAAAGAGATTGGAGTTAATCGGCTCATGCTATACGTATGTATTGAACTATCATCCGAATACATTAACATGTACAATTAACTACTGCATGTTAATAAAAAACACTAAGAAAGAAGGTTAAGTTTACAACAGCCCTGTTAGATTGGCTGTGACTAGCCCCGTTTGGCAGAGATAGATGTGGCTGAGAAGTTAGGTGACTTGCCCAAGGACACACGGCTGGTGAGCGGCAGAGGCTGGAGCCTGACCCATGCCCAGCTGTCCTCTGAGCAGGGCCTCCATGTCCACCTGACCATGCCCTCTGAGCAGGGCCTCTTCCTGCTGTACCTCAAGCCTGATGTGCCTCTTTCTCCGTGACACCCAGTCCCCAGACCCCGCCCAGATATGCAGCTCAAGCGTCAGTCCCCACCAATCCACAGAACGCTTCCACTGGCAGTGGCCTGTCAGTGTGGACTGAGGGCAGCAGGGAGGAGCAGCTGCTGGCCCCAGCCTGGGCAGTCAGGCAGGCGTGGCCTGCACTATGGCCCAGTCCCTGTAGGAGCAAACACAGGGCAACTGGGTCAGGTTCCCACAAGGTCTCAGAGAACAGAGCCAGGCTGCAGCCAGCACATTTCTCAACCCCCAGGCAACTGCTGACCAGGCCTGCTGGGCTCTGGGCCTCTTAGTCTCTGGCTCCACCAGCAGCTGTTAGCGGCGCAGCCTCTTGGCCGACTGAACACCCTGCGGCCTACTGGCAGGTAAGGCCAGTGTCCTGAGTGCCAGGGACCACCCCCTCGTCTGGGAGGCCGATGAAGGAGCTCGGCCAGCAGCCCCAGGCCCAGGTCAAGCCTTTGCTTGTCTCAAAAACCTGGAAGCTGAGTAGAGGCCCCTGCAGTGCTGGCAGGGAGATCAGGAAGGCAGAAGTCCTGTGCCATGGCTCAGAGGAGAGGTAGTGGGGGGAGGCTGGGGGGAGTCTGGGGCTGAGAATGAGCTGTCTCAGTGATTATTACTTAAAGAGGGAACTCGGCCAGGCACTGTGACGAGCCTCCACAGCTCCAGCCCGCAAGAAGCCCACAATCCACAGGGGGAGGTGGATACAAGGCTGACAATCTCAGGACAGTCAGTGTCAAGGGAGGAAGTTTCCTCAACACCATTACTAACTGTGATTATGGGCAAATAACAACCTCTACAGGATTTAGTTTCCTGGCTTGTGAACGCTTGTGAATTGGGACTAACAGTGTCTACTTAGAAACGTGTGGGTAAAAGTACTGAGCCAAATGCCTTGTGCATAGAAGCTGGTTGCTAATGCTATATGGACCTCAGACCTCCCAGTCAGATGGAGTGTGCAGAGGTCAGCGTTCCGGGTTTATATTTCACCCATGGTTTTTTGTCTACTGCTGAGAACTTAGTCTTTTCCAAGTAGGAGAGAGGTGGAAGGCAAATCTTGATGATATTGGAACAACTGCCATCAGTAATAGCTTCAGGATGTTCCTCTCTCCTTACTGGGCTTGCTCCAAAACATCACCTCTTTGATCTGGCTAAGGGACAAACCACGGGACAGACAGCAGCGAGCCTAAAGAAGCTGCTCAATCTAATAATCTCAAAATAATGAGTCTGGGTAATCTAAACTTGAGTAAAGAAAGGCTCCTTGAATAATCAAGGACAGTCTGCAATTGTAAGAGTAAATCCTAAACAGGGAAGCACTTGCAATTTGCAAAACTATGCCTCCAACACTATTTCATCTGGGAAAACCTAATAGCCATGTGCCTGATAGCCATAGTGTCAAGGCACTATAGTAAGGATCCCGATTTCACTGATAAGGACGCTGAGGTTCAGAGAGGTAAATTAAACTTCTGGAAGGAGATGAATCCTATGTGATGTCAAACCCAGGGTTATTTGCACTGTATTACACTTTTTCTGTGAACAGATGGTAAAGGGGAAGGTGAACAGTCACGGTCCCTCCCACCAGGCAGGAAATACAACTAACATATCCAGCCTCTGTGCACTGGTCTTGGACATGGGTCTTTGAAGCAACATGTAGCAACGATTCCCTGCATCTCTGCTTTGCCCGCCAGCAGGCAGGGTCCCTGTGGGTGGGAACTGTGGAAAGATGAGAAGGGGCCATTGGCACAGCTGGAATGCAAGCAAACAGCAAGGCTGCAAAAGTTGGCTTGGATCTTGCTTGCTGATGGAGTGCGTGCAAAATACAGAAATAAAAATTTCACAACCGCGCCATCCCTGGGGAAGAGGAGGTTAATTAGAAGTCTCATAACACACAGCTCCTAATCACTGAGCCATCTCCACCCTCGGGTTGCAAATCCCAGCCACGAGTCAGGCACGATGCCCAATGAGACGGCTCTCTCCTGGGATGCCGACAGTCGCTAGGTGCCACACTGTGCTGGCAGTTTGCATTTGCCAGCTGTTAAGCCACTCCCTGAACCCCAACTGTGCAGATCATGAGTGTCCCCAAGTGCTGGCTGAGGAAAGAGAGGTCAGGGGAGGCTATCTGAGCGGTCTCATCTGGGGAAGAAAGTGACGGTGGTCAGCGGTTCTACAAACAAGAGGAAAAGAGCCCCAAATCCATAAAGAAGGAATTGCTTTTGCTTTCCGTCTTATATGGCATTTTATGGGGTGCAACAGATGGCTAATCCTACTTGGCAAAACTGGAAAGGCCCTTTGACGGCAAATAGGCCTTGAGTTTTAAAACCTTCCTCTCTTTTTTCTTGCTTTTTCCTCCTCCTCCTCCTTTCTTTTTTTTTAATCAGCAAAGCCCTTGTGTGAATGCAGTCTTGTGTGGAAGCACAGTAGATGAAACAAAGCAAGAAAAAGTTGCCTGGGACAGAAGTGAGGCTACATCTATCAGCCTGTCCCCTCTTTTCCTCTTGCCTTGCTTTTACCACTGTCACAACTTCTGGGGATCTAGTCTGAGAACCACGGTCCTTATTTGCTTCACTCCTCTTGTATCTGAGAAAACCAAGATCTGGAGTAGCTCATCCAAAATCAAAATACCAATATATGATAGAGGTAGAACCAGAAATCAGGCTTCCTATTGTTCTGCTTGAAGATTTGGGTCTGGCCACAGAGTCTTTATGGCTCTATACCATGATGTAGGTAGATATTGTTGGTTAAGCATATACACCCACCGGAAAGCTGATCTATAACTGGAAAGGATCTATGTCCACATATAGAGATGAAGATGGTATGTAAGTTTTGGAGAATCCGTTATACCAGGCCGTGTGGGTACACAGAATTAGAGCAACATGGGCCCCTTGCCCTGGCATCTCCCAATAGCATTAGAGAGACAGACAGAAGCCCTGGGGCTGCCCTGCCAACAGGAAGGTGGAGAGGATTTTAGTGGAGGTACCTGTGACAGTGACAGCCTGTAAGGACTATAAGGGTGAGAGAGAGTGTTCTGGACTGACAGATGCAAGGATTTGAGACGAGAGGACTCAGAAGGAGAGAGGAGAAGGGTAAAGGGAGACAGAGCAGGGCATGCTTTGGTGAAGACATTGGTGGATTCTTGTAATGGTTGACACAATGTGGCAACTTGGGAAGTTTAGAAGTTTAAGTAACTCAGCTGTTCTACATTCTAAGGTATAAAGGACATGCTCTAGGGTGGCTGTTTATGCTCCAGGATGTTGTAATGGTTGATTCATTGTGTCAACTTGAGAAGTTTAAAAGTTTAGCTAAATGACTCAGGAGGCGGCCAGGGTCCTCACTCTGTGAACATCCTGAGACCGTGCAAGACAGCAGCATGGAGGTGGTGTGAACGCCACATTCCAGACAGAAACCTCCACAAACTGTGAGCTAAATAAACCTTTCCTCCCTTAATTTTAGGAGTGAGGTATGTTGTCTCAGCAACAAGAGAAAAGTAACCAATACAGTTCTAAACAGTCCCTTCCTTATCTTCTTTTCTGACAGAATCTGTCTTCCCCTCTCCACCCCTACCCCAGTCTGGAGCTGTCTGAAGCCTCTAACTCTTGCTTTCCAGTAACTGTCCTGAAGATGGGAGGGGCCATAGGAGAGAACAGGAAATAGGACATGATTTCTGTGTGTGTTTGTGTGTGTATGTGTGTGTGTGAGAAAAAAATCACTGATCTCAAACATCTTCAGATATCTCATCTACCTCCCAGGACAAGCATAGTTCAGCACTGATGTTTTTTTAAACACACCTTCATAGTAATTATTATTCTTAGTCTAGGAAAAGGTCTTGACAAGTCTCTCAGGTCCCTAGTCTGGAAGGGGAAGAAGAAACAAGAGAGAGGGCTCTATTACTCTGCCTGGACCTGGGTGGGGTAGGCTGAGAGTGGAGTTGGGACAAGGACTCTGATGTGGCATGCAGAAGGGTCTGGGGGAAGATGAGGACACAAGCCCTGAGCAGAGCAGGAAGCTGCACTCTGTGGACACAGGACCCCCACATTTCTGAGAACACAACTGTCCTGCCCACTCCTGCATTTCAGCAAAAGGTGGCCTGAAGGGCCGTGCGTCAGTGGGCATTTTGGAGTGAAAAAGGAAGCAGGAGAGATGGATGCAGGCAGGTGTTTATCCCCAGAGGAGAAGCAGCCAGCCTGCAGGGGTTCATACCAAGGCAATGTCTGGGAGGGCTCGGGCTGCTTGGGTGGGTATTATAATAATGAATGCAGCTAACAGGCTAGACGACAAGGCCTGGGTATGGGTGTGGTATGCATATTTCTACTGTGTTGAATGCATGTGCCAGTGTGAGTGTGTGTGTGTGTGTGTGTGTACGTGGGGAAGTGTATGGGGTGCCTGAGTGTTTGGCATTTGTGTGGGTGTACATACGGAGCTTCTGGGCTTATCGGTTAACTGTGCAGAGAGAAGCATAGATGAGGGAACGGGTGAGTATCAGTGTCTGTGTCACTGTGTGTGTGAGAGGGCACAGGGCTATCTGTGGGGGTGACACTGCATATTGACCTGAGCATCCTGGCTTGAGCCAGGGTCTGAGCCAGGCCTGCCTCCTCCAGTGAGGGTCTTCTTCCTCCCGGGGCCTGGCCTGAGTGCTTAGGCCTGGGGCCGTGAAGCAGGCGGCTGTGCTGGCGTCCCCGCCCTGGAGCCTGTCCGTGCCCAGGAACGTCGACACTCTCCTGTTCCTGGAAGGAACATCGTGTCCACTGGCTCCTCTCCTGCCTGGCCGGTCCAACTCCCCAGCCACCCTGGGCTTAAGGCCCGGCCTGATGGGACAGAAGCATCCCGGCAGCCTGAGCTAGGGCAGAGTCGGAGGGAGAAACAGGGTTCTGAGGGGTTCCACACAGGAGGGGCTCCCCGGAGTGGCTCAGGGAGCTCACCAGGAGACAGCCCCAAGCAGGGCAGTTCACACCACCTCTCTCCTTTCCGTTTTGGCTTTCTTGTGGTCCTGGGTGGTAGGTGTCACCACTGCCCCTTTGTGACGGACAAGGAAGCAGACTTGGGTTGAGGAACTGACCCAAGATAGCCCAGTGGGATTAAGACTGGACCCAAGTGTCCAACTCTGGAGCGCCACCTTCCCTAGTGCAGTGGCTTCACCCTCTTTCAGTTGAGGACTCTAACTCAAGTTAAAGAAGTTAAAGAAGACATTTACAAGGCAGACACCACCACCACCGAGGGCACCACCCCAACTAGGGCATGACATAAGTAGCTGTTTTCCTAGAAATTCATGGCATTGCCTTCCTGGTCCTGGAAGAAAGCCGTGCTACCCAGTGACCTCTACTGAGAACAAGGGGACACAGAGAAGCTACTAGGCAGCTGCAGAGGACAGAAATCACTCGGGTCCTCCAATAAGCCAGCAATGTAATGCCACTCAACAGATTGACAGATGAACAGACTGCCACTCAGAGGTCAAATAACTTGTCCCTGTTTCAATGTCACACAGAATTTGTGTTGATCAAAATGTATGGTGAATGTTTCAATTTTTTTTAATAAAACCATCCCAGTAGAAGACATTGGAACGCACCCCTTCAGAATACTCTCCCCTCGCTTTCAACACATTTATGTCACCATTCTTGCCACTTTCAGAAGCAGCCTTGGAAGTAACCTTTTGAGAGTGGCTTTACGAGGAGTGATCAAAAACATGGTGAATGCTGCTGCCAGATACCACCCAAAGGCAATGCAAGCTTGTAAAAACGTTACCGTTTGCTGTGTTCTACCTTATTCACTGGATTTGGCACCATGCAACTTCTGAGTTTTTCCCAAAGTCAAAATGAAATGTGAATATTTTGAACTGATAGAGGGCATCAAGGCAGCCAAGACAATGCGGCTAGACATTCATGAAAGATGACTTCTAGAACTGCTTCTGGAGGTGGCAAGAACGATGGGATAATTATGTCTGAAGTGAGCTTAAGGGCAACGTGTCTTTTACTGTAACAGATTTTTAAAAATTTAGACATTCACCATAGTTTCCTCTTACGCTTCATATGTTTGGTACGCCGCAAATCCAGAAGCCAGACTTTGGTCTGCCCAAGGCCAAAGCCTGGCCTCTTTCTTCATCTCTGTGTTAACCCTACAGTCTCAATTCAGCTTAGAAACTTAGCTTTCTGAGGACTGAAAAGAACCAAGAAAAGGAAAACAAGAATAAGGAGCCTGGCTCCCTAAACCGGGGATTGGCCGGGAGCCCTCTGGACACCGGTGCCAGAGAAGCCATCCTGAGCCTGCGCTGCCCATGCAGGAGCCTCCTGTGCTTGGCGCCAGGGCATGTGGGGACAGGCTCGTCCTCCCCGTCACCAGGGCACTGGGAGCAGCCTGGGTCCAGCTTGCCGCCTGGGTGCTCTGCAGGGCGCCTCCGGCTGCCTGCCTGCCCGCTTTCCAGACTAAACATTGCCTCTCGGCTTGCCTTGCTCCTCCAGGGCGAAGTGTCCTGGGAGAGCCTCCACGACAGAAGTGAGGGATCGTTTACGAGTGTCTGTGGACACCCTTGGGAGAGAGGCAGACTGCACCCGGCTTGCAGAGGCTCAGGCAGGAGCAGGCCTTGGGCATTTGTGGGTGAGGCAAACCAGCCCATGGAGGCACAGACAGCACCAGCACAAATGTGCATGTCCATAGCAGAAGCTGTGAACGCGAAGAGAGAGGGGAGCACCCCAAAATACAGCCTTGGAGTGCTCCAGTGCTGCGGGCCCTGGGCTGCTGGACCCTGACCAGGACACGTGTGCTTAAATGTGGACACACACAGTCTGCTGGGCTGTACGTATTTTGGAAAAACTGAAAAAAACAAAACCAAATCTGCCAATGTTTCCACTGTGGGCTGCTTGTGAAACTCCCGCAGCCTAGCGGAATGGCCCTGGGCTGTGGGGCTGTGTGTGGGTTGTCAGATAAAGTGTGGCCATAAAAACAAACAGCTCATAAGTGGTATGGGGAGGCAGCACCTCAATTCCAGGAATAGGGTACAGTGCAGGACCCCAACAACTTGGTCAGAGGCAGCTAGGTCTGCCGTGGATGGGTTTATGGCTTCAGTGTCCTGAGAAACCCAAGCACGCCAGCCTCCATGGCTGCTTTGTCCTGGTTCCATGAAAAGCAGCACAGTGCTGGGTGGTGCAGCCAGGCACAGCACACATGGGTGCCTGGTAGGCAAAAGCTGTCACGGTGGGGCCCACAGCACCACAGGCCAATAGGCAGTATGTGTCACTCTGGTGCCACCTTCAGTGTCACCCCTTTCAGAGCTCAGAAATATTTTATAGAATATAATATGTGTGTATATAGACAGATGAGGTGCAATCCAAACATATGGTAAATGCACAGAAATTTATCACAGGAAAAGATACAGTGCCATGAATCCCCCTCAAATTACACCTGCTTCCTTGGAACACACTTCTGCTATGGTGCCTACCACTTTCTGCAGCAGTTCTGAAAGTCCTCTTCCATGGGTGTCTTTACAAGGTTTGATCAAAAATATGGTGAGTGCTTCTGCCAAGTGCTACCCAGCGGAAAAGCAGGCTTGTGAAAATGTTGCAGTACAAAACCATTCACCAGATCCGCTACCGTGCAACTCCTGGCTCCTCCCTAAAGCTGAAAGGGCCACAAAAGGTATGTGTTTTGAACTGATGCAGGATATTGAGGCAGCCAAGACACTGCAGCTAGAAATTCATGAAAGAGGACTTTCAGAACTGTTTCAGAAATCAGCAAGAAAGATGGGATAAGTATACTTGAAGTGAGGGGAAGTTTTTGAGGGAGGTAATAGCATTACACCTAGCGTAATAATAAATTTTTAAAAATGTAAACATTCTCCATAGTTTTTTTCTACTGCATCTTGCAGATGAAATGCACCTGTTAAATATAGCAATCACAAAACCAGCAGCAAACACTGACTGAATATAGACTCAGTGCTAGCCACTGTTAGCACTTTGTGTACTATATCTTGTTAGATTTTCCCCACAACCACAAAGGTGGTTTTATCACATTGTACCAGTTGTATGGATGAGGAAATAGAGGCACAGAGGACTTAGGCAAATTTCCCCAAGTTAAACAATTAGTAAATGGTAAAGTTTGAATACTAATGTGAATCATTTAATCATTAATTAAAACTAATTATTACAGATATAAAATCTATAAACTCCCCATACTTACTGCATATATATTTTGTATTTCACTGTTTTGATGATAAGCAGAGGGGATACAAGGGAGCACAGCTCTTTGGCAGTGAGCACAAAGCCCCACTTTGAGCTTTTTTTGGACTCGGGCATGCAGCCAACTACTGACTCTGACTCAGTTTCTCTGAGTCATTTGAGCCTGCAGGAATGGTCTTAGAGGTGATGCTACAAAAGCCTCCAAGAAGAGGACTGCACTGAACATTAAAAGGGAAAGTATCGGGCTGGGGATATAGCTCAGCAGCACAGTGCCTGCCTGGCAAGTGTGAGGCCCTGCATTCGATTCCTGGGACCCCTCTTGCCACAAAAAAAAGTTTTATGGTGGTCAGAGAGGTCTATAAGGAAAAGGTCCAGGAAAGAGAGAATGCGTGCAGACAGGGGAATTCCTGGCTGTAATCTCACTGCTCTGAAGGGCTTGGCTGTCCATTGTATAGAAACTTCTGGGGAAATTCCCAACAGAGGCTCCAAGAAGAGTAGAAAGCCACAGCTATAGAGCCAGGTGGCTCGGCACGACAAGGCCGCCTGGCCTGCGTCCAGATGTGCACCCCCCACACCACTGGGATGTGTGCAGAGAAAGTGTTGGGCCACGAGGGAACCCCAGCATCCTGCCTAGGGGTGATAATGATGCAATTTGGCAACCACGGTCCCACTCTGGGACAGGACGGTGATGGTGGAGGAAGCCATTGCACTTTATGCTCCAGTGTGCTGTGAACCTAAAACTGGAGCTCTAAAAGAAGAAGCTGAGAAAGGAAGAAAAAGAGAGAGACAGAGAAGCAGACAGAGACAGAAAGAAAGAGACAGTGGAGACAAAAAAGAGGCATAAGCCACTGCTAGGTCTGGAGGTCCCACCTGTGTTGAAAGCAGCTATGGGGCTCCTGTTTCAGACCCCATGAGATGAGGCCTTGGTGGGAAGAGTTGCAGGGACCCCTCCAGGTCACAGGGAAGGTTAGTGGAGGTGGTTGGGTTCAGATTTCAAGCCCAGCTCAGGCATCTTCCCACACCATCAAAACATCCCTTCGACAGCCTGGCAGAGTCAGCCCACTGCCGGACGCCTTGCAGCTGGCTCTCGACCACTTAGCAAAGGACAAGCCAAAGGCAGCCCCTCCCAGGAGACCCATCTGCATCCAAGGCCTGTCTGCCGCAGAGGTGCGGCAAGGAGGAAGAAAGGAAGATGTTCAGGACAGTGAGAGAAGGCAAGGTAAAGCCACGATCTCTCTTCCCAGTGCCTCCCATCTCATCCGTATCCTCAGTGCAGATACCCAGAGGATCCAAGCAATTGTGGAACTTTTCCAGGGGGCCCCTCGAGCTCAGGAAGGGGTCAGCCTGAGCCCACAGGGAGATGAGGAGATGCATCTGGGCTCTGACCACTACCTCCCCTCCTGCCATCCTCCTCCCCTGTCTCCATCCCTCTAAGCATTTGCTGCAATGCCAAGAGCAGTGCCCTGTTTCACTGCCATTAAATAGACTGACCTGCAGCTTTCTTATCTAAGACTGCCTGTTCAGGTTCTAGCTGCATTTAAAGCCGTAAGAAAGTCCTGAGACTTCAGGGAATCTGTTTTACAGACCTCCCAGAGCCACAGATGTAACCTGATCTGTGCAGCCGTGGATGTAATCAGATAACCTGCTCTTTTACTCTGACTTTCTCCGCCACATCTAGGTTATTGTTTTGTATTAACTGCCATAGCTTGAGCCTCCTGACATCCTTCTTGGAAAAAAGTTGAATTATAAAAGGAAAAATGATTCACATGTGGCTAAAACAGGAGGAGATTTATTTATTTCAGGAATAGAGTCAAGTCTCCAAAATGATGTTCAAGATTCCCTGTGGGTCACCCCCACCCGCATCCCTGGGGGCAGAGCTGATGGCCAGTGAAGGGTGCCGCTTTCTGCCCAGGGGATGGCAGCTCTTTGGGAAGCACCTCCCAGGCATTTTCTAGGCAAAGCCTGGCCTCTGTGCTGTCACGGTAAGCACGGACTCCATCGTCCCAGGCCTCAGCCCCCTTGGGAGAATGAGGTGACTGACCAGTGAGGGTTTGCTGGTCTCCTGAGTGGGTTTGTTATCTATAACTCTGTGCTGGAGCCCATGTGGGCAGAATCTTAAAACAGGGAGATTGTCGTGGACCGTGAAGGTGGCCCAGTGCAATCACAAAGGCTGGGTTATGGTCTAGATCGAGGACAGCTGGGATGTGTGCCCAGAGGCGGGGCTTTCAGAAGGTGATGGATCCCGGGAGTGCTACACTTCCTGGTGGACTCATCCACTCACGCGTGGGGAGCAGGTGGTCACCCAGGGTGTGACCTGGAAAGGTGCATTCTTGCCGTGGTCTTCCCTTTGCTCTCTGCTCCCTGACTACCTCGGAATGAGCGGCCCTTCCTTCCTTCAGGCCCTTTCTGCCAGCCAATTACGGACTGAAAACTCTAAAAACTGTGAACCAAAATAAATCCCTCTTCCTTTACATTGAGGGTATTCAGTATTCTGTCCTGGTGACAGCAAAGTGACTAAGACAGGCTCTTAAAGATGGAAGAGGGAGGGAGACAGACAGAAGGGGAGAGAGCACAGCAATGGAAACAGAGGTCCCAACATGCAACCGACGTGGATCTCTGGCTAGGGAACACGGAATCCCTTCAGCAGCTGGGAAAGGTGGGAAGGAAAGGATTCTGGCAGAAAGCAGCCTGTGACACCTTGACCTTAGAACTTGAACTCTAGAAGATAATGCATCTGCATTGTTGGAAGCCTTGGAGTTGGTGGTGATTTGCTATTGTTTCAGTGGAAATCAGCACAGCCGGCTCCGGAGGAAAGGGAGGCAAACCCTGTTCCTTAGAGAAGATTGTACATTTGCTAGTGTCGGTGCCACTGTTTCCCCACGTGAGTGACTATGCGTGCATGTGAGTGTGTGAGATGGGACACACCTGCATGGCATATGGGTATCTTTGGTCCCCCAGATTGAGACTGACACAGGACAAGTTTCCTCAAACCAAAGGGACGCTCTTGTTTCCATGGAACCTTTGTGAGGAGGTGAGTTCACTTGCAGGGTGGCCTTGGCAGACGGGCATCAAGGGCACCATTGTGTTGATGCATAATGAGCAGTGCAAGCCAGTTGGCTCTACTCTGCTGGGATTTTCCTTTCACCATGACATCTGCTGGGCTTCAGCCGGCATCCTGGACACCGTGCAAGAGAAAGCACGGTGGTGGCTGAGATGGGGGAACCCAGGCCTAAGGAAAGGAGCTCTGCCTGGCACCCTGCTATTGATAAACACACACGCATGGCTTATAGCTATAACACGGCCCTGCCCAGAAGAACCTGTACCTGTTATTTGCTAAACGGAGCTCGGAAGAGTCCCAGACAGCCCATGTGCTGTGCAGGGATACAGCAGGACATGGTGGTGCAGAGCTGAATGTGAAGTTGGCTCCTGCTGGCCAAGGGCCTGGGCTTGATCTGTTAGTCCTTGCCTGTAAAATGGGAGAATAGGGGTATTCTGGATAATGCATTTATATGTACTGCACAGTCCCTCAACCAAGGGAAGCACTCTGCCCACGAAACTGGAATTGCATTTATCCTCTTGGTCTAGCATAAGAGTGAAGAATAATAAAGAAGCAAGTCTAGGGTTCTGTGGCCAGTTATCTTGTTGGACGGATCTGCTGAAAGGGTTCCAAGGGCTTGAAATATTTTCCCTTGGTCCTCTTTCCACATGCGGCTCTTTTTCTAAGCTGTTATTAGAGGGCTGTAACCTAAGTTCTTGCCTTGACTTCTGCTCAATGGACCTGTATAGTTCTCCTTTTTCTTTACACTTTGTTCTCAGTCCAGGCATACTCAGAAGCTCCAAGGTCAAGGAAAAATGCGAAGTTAGGAGTGGAGAGGTGGACCTGCTGGAAGTCCCTGCTTGGATCTCTCTCTGGAGGAAGGAGGGCAGCCAGTGAATTGGAGAAAAAGCTGTGGCCAAGGCTTAGAGAGGACTGTAATCTTCCAGCTGCAACCTCAGGTGACAGCTGTCCTCTCTTGCTCCGCTGAGAAAGGCATTGCCTCTTCTGCTCGCCAGGTGGGGGTGCCAGCAGCACCCAAGAGCTCAGGATGGCAAAGAGAACAGAGCTCATCCCCAGCCTGGCAAAGCAGGGGCAGGGAAGCTAAGGACAAGTCATCCTGAGTGTCTCCGTTCTGGACAGAGAGGAGTCCAAGTTGCCAGGGAGAATAAGGTGGAAATCTAGGAAGGAAGAGAAGATTGGGGGGGAGGCAGTCACCCTCTAGGGACCCTTTGAGCAGAAGCTGAGGGCTTAGCTAGCATCAATGGCGAGAGTCATTTCCACGTGCCCTTGCCAAGCCCCCAAGGAAAGAACAGAGGGTGTGTACCCAGTCTGGCTGGACAGGAGATGGAAGGCTGAGCAGCAGTGGGCACATGCCTCTCTCCCCTGGCCTGGGGTGAAGGGTGCACACCAGCTAAATCAGTGCATCTCAGACCTTAAGGCATATGCTGTGAATGAACTGGAGATCTTATTAAAATGCGCATTCCATGTCAGCAGACCTACAGTGGGGCTGGGATTCTGCATGGCTATAAAGACCCTCAGTAGGGTTAGGGTAAGGGTTAGGGGTTAGGGTTGGGGCATGCTGCTGCCAGCCTCCAGAATTGCATTTAGCCCGATAATGCACAAACATAACAGATAATGCAGAAATGAGGCTACAGTCTTGCAGGCAGCTTTTCTTTCAATTTCCATAATTTTCTGGGTGCCATATCTCTCAGGAGAGGTATTTAGATTGCTCTTAATTCCTCGTGGCCTTTGGCATGCCCTTTCTGCACTTCTGGAGAGTACAGGGAGGCCAAGTGGAGCTTGGAGATTTGGAAGAGACTAACATTAAGTGCCTGCTCAAGTGACCCTAGGAACTGGGAGTGAACCGAGCTCAGGGTAACCACTGGGAGGAGTGACTTAGGGGTAAGCAGTGTCTTACTCACTTTGCTAAAACTGGAACACCTGCAACTTAAAAGAGGAGAGGATTGTTTTGGCTCACACTGTAGAAATTTCAGTCCTTGCATGGTCAGACTCCTCCCGGCAGAAGTGACTCAGTGGAAGTTTCTGGAGGAAGAAAGCTGCTCACCTCATGGGATCCAGGAAGCAGAGTGAACGGAGAAGCCAGGAAGAGAGATAAACACTTCCAGGCCACTCTTCCAGTGACCTGTCTCTACCAACCAGACCCCACCTTCTAACAAAAAGTCAGCTATAAGCCCCCATAATCCAACCACCTTCCAAAAGCCCCACCCATGATCCCAGGATGCTCTGGGGGGACATATAGATATGAACCA
The DNA here is from genome assembly GCA_004027295.1 of Dolichotis patagonum. NCBI lineage: Eukaryota > Metazoa > Chordata > Mammalia > Rodentia > Caviidae > Dolichotis > Dolichotis patagonum. The sequence continues at coordinate 446,313 of PVJX010000003.1, read as the reverse complement.
TCACAGGCAGTTATGGGACAGAAGAGGGGAAAAGAGAGGTGTCATTATGGTTGGATAAGAGAGGAACGTAGGATACCGCATTGGGGCTTCTTCCTGTATCAGCCCCAATCCCTAAGGCAGGCTGACCTTTGTGTTTATTGGTCTCTAAGTGAGTGGCACTGGTTAACATCCTCAATCTGAAAGTCTGAGATGCAAAATGCTCCAAAATTCAAACATTCTGAGCATGTGATTCTTTTTTTTGTAGATTTATTCTATTTTTATTTTTCAAAATTTTATTTAAAGAGAAAAAACAAAACAACCAAACAAAACAGAAAAAGGGTAGCAATAATACAGAATTCCAAAGGCAAAAAATAAAAGAACAACAACAAAACAAAAACAAAAACACTAAGAAATCCGCCACTTGATAAGTTACATACTGTCATCCTTGGAAATAGTTGTTCAAGTTACAAAATTAAAGCATACAAAGTAGACATTCAAACAGTGAGGCTGTTAACAGTTCTGCTAAGCAATCTAACAAAAACAGTAATGTGGTCATCTATCTTACACACTTAAACATACATGCAGTTATATGCTTTAGAGCACTTTCTTTTCCTCTCTCTCTCTCTCTCTCTCTCTCTCTCTATATATATATATATATACATACATATACATATATTTTATTTTAAGGGGGGTAAAATTAAACACAACAAAACAGAACAGAATGGGACATAAGAAAGCATAAATTTCAAAGCTAGACAACCAGGGATCTTTACTATCTGTCATATTGTCTCACATTCTCTTCCAAATGGTTGTCCATATCTTTGCATATGGGGAGCTCATACTAAATAACATATCAATCTTTTCACAAGATGTGTAGCTTACTGGCTCCCACTTGCTAAGGGGGGGGATACGGGACAGGGGACAGGACGACATGAGATGTTCGATTCTCAGCTCGCGCCTCACATCCACCCCTCAGAGAAGGGAGGAGCTCCTTGTTCTCCCAGCACCCCGAGTCAACCGCACAGTGCAGGTCCCGACGAGCCAGGGTCTCTCTCCTTCAGGCTGCCGAAAATCTGGCACACTCTCAGCCGCCCCCCAGAGAGGGGTGGTGCTCCTTGTTCTCCTGGCACCCCGAGTCAACCCCACAGTGCAGGTCCCAACACACCAGGGTCTCTCTCCTTCGGGCTGCCGAAAGTCTGCCACACTCTCAGCCGCCCCCCAGAGAGAGGAGGAGCTCCTTGTTCTCCCGGCACCCCGAGTGAACCACACGGTGGAGGTCCTGATGCACCAGGGTCCCTCCCCTGCAGACCCTCCAAAGTCCGCCATACTCACCTACTATTTCTTTCTGATGAATTGACCATTCCATTTCCAAAGTTCTGAAATGGCCAACAGACCACAGAAATAATTCTCTTTAGGCTCCTGTTTGAAACCAGCACCTACAGCGATCTGCTGGCCAACAGCGTGATTCTTAAAAAGGTTTAGACTTTGGCACATTGGAAGCAACAAACCTTAAGGACCTCAAAAAGCATCAGACTTTGTAGCACTTCTGATTTTTGATTTTTGTACTTGTAGAGATGCTCAACAAGTAAAATCTACATAAATATTTCAAAATCCAAAAGAACTCCAAACTCAGAAGCACTACCGGTGCCATGCATTTCCAATAATGAATACTCAATTTGTTTAATCTTTGAGCCTCAGGATTAGGGAGTGAAAACAAGAGAAAATGTGAAAGCATCCAGCAAATTTCCTGCCCCAGAATAATATCCAATATCTGATATATTCTGAAATAAAAAAGAGATAAGAACAATAGGTAAACTCAGCCTGCTCAGGGTCTTGTCAACTAGACAGAGGAGCTTGGAAGCCAGTTACGAACGATCCCTAACTTTGCAATAAAGCAAGCTCCCCTCGGGGATCTCTGCCTAACTGCCTTGGAGTAATTCTGAGCTCTCAAATGGAACTCGAACAGATAAAATTATAGCATTCAGAATCAGTCCTGAAAGCAGATCTCTCACTAAATCTGATAAATCTGAATTTTCTGGAACAGCCTGTCAGCTCTCCGTCTTTACTAGGCTGCAAGAGGAGCAGCAGGTTAGACCAGGCTGCACATGAACAGAGTAGCCAGCATGTTGGGGAAACCACACAAGCCCTGCCTACATTCTGTCTGGGCCTGGAATCCCACGACTTTCCAAACCCCAAACCTTGAGGATGCAAAGGGAAGAATGACCCCTTTTCAGGGTCCGTGGGGAAGCCCTTAGAAAAAGCAGCCTCCAGACTGAATCCTCTCTAGGCAAACAGTAAAAGAGTTCAGTGCAAGCCCTTGGCCTCAGCGAGGAGGGGTTCCCACTCCCTACTCTCCTGTCCTTGGGCAGGTGGGCTTTCTCTGGGCTTTGCAAAGCCTAGACTGCTGTGAGTTATTCTTATTTTAAAATAACATTTAGGAATTGGGGGCTAGAAATAAGCACTTCCACCAAGTCATCTTTTTCCGGCAATAGGTATATTTTTAAGTAGTGAGAGCAAAAGCACACATTTCCCGACAGACACGAGGCACACGTGGTAAATGCACTCAGGATCAGGTGCAGGGGTCCGCTTCAGCCTTTCTCGGGAGGACCTTAGATGGAGCTGGGCCTGTGATAAGTGCTTTCCCCTAAAGGCCGAAGAACCTGATGAGTTGGTCTAAGGGGCAGCCAGGGAGAGGCAGAGCAGGAGGGTCCGTGGATGCTTTTTTCCTGCTGCTTCACATCTTTCTTCACATCTCCCCTGCTGCTCCTCAACAGCAGACAGCAGTTTTGTGCTTTGTTAGAGACAGGAGGCCCTCACAGGTTGCCGCGGCTCCATCCCAGCTGAGTAACTCACTAACCGAGAGGCCTTTTCCACGTCCCGATCTCTTCCCCGGTAACATCAGGGAATGTAAGGGCCATCTCCTCAGGCTACTCTGATTTCCAGAAGGTGTGACATCTGCGCGGTGTTCAGGGCATTTCCCGACACAAAGCAAGGCACCATCGTGCAATGTGCTTCAAACGCCACAGCTAGCCTGACCCCAGACTCCCGGGCCACAATCTTCCCCACCTCTGTAAACGACAACTCCAGCCTTCCGTTGCCCCAGCCCCAGATCTCAGAGGCATTTTTGACATATCTTTTTCATGCTCCACATGCAATCCATTAGCAAATCCTATTAGCTCTGCTTTTAAAGCATATTCAGAAACTGGCCACAGTGATCACCTCACGTGACCACCCCGGGCCATGCCAGGACCATTTCTGCCCGGAGTATGGCTGTGGCCTCCTGCCATTCCGCTTTGTGCACACAACCTCGAGACTAATCCTTTAAAACATTTAAACCAGATAAAATATCATTGCCTGCTTAACCCCCAAAGGCCTTCTGTCTCACTTAGAGTGCAGCCGAAGGTTACTGGGGCTCAGAAATCCTGTGGAGTGCGGTCCCACTACCTCTGTCCTGCTGCTGACCACATCTCTTCCCCACTTCACTCTCTCCAGTCACATGCTGGGGACAGCGCCTGTACTTATGAATCGGTAAATAAACAAATGAAGGGACACACACCTTCCAGTTCGGTCTGGGAAGACCTCTCTTCAGGGTAGGGAGCCCAGACTAGAGCAACTGAGGAGTCGGAGGAAGGCAGCTCTGAGCCCAGGAGGGGTGCTCGGAGGGCTTCGGGGAGGCCAGGGAAGGAGGATGGTGGGTGTGGGGTTCGGGGCAGATGGATGAGGCAGAGTTGTGTGGGTGGTCAGCCTGAGGGAGCTGCAGCCCTGGGGACTGTGATAGAGACTGGGGCTGACCAAAGTGCAAGGTCCACAGGGCAGCTCCGGAGCAAGGCATCAAAGGGACAGTCGGGCCCGTTAGTAACTCTGCCACTTAGCTCAGGTCCTACCAGGCACTGTGCCCAAGGCCAGTTATGCAGAGAGCAGATAGCAGAACTAAAAGCCAGACTGAAGCCCCTGAGTGAACAAGACTGTGACGAGGGCCAGGAAATAGGCAGCACAGAACCCAAGCCTTGCGGGGTGCTGCAGAGCAAGCGCTTTCCTGCACGATAATGATAATGCGAGGTGTGGTGTGGTACCACAGACAGCCCGAGGCTCAGAGCCGCCTCCATGGAGACTGGCACCCGGCACCCTTCGATCCTCGATAACCTCCCTGAGCTTTAGTTTCTTGGTGTGCAGGGTAGTAACAGCCAGGGTGCCCTGAACACCTAGTCAATATCAGCTTCCATTGTACCTGTGTGTTACTTTATTGGATCTTCCAAAGCGACCCTGTGAAGCAGGACCTATTGAACTTGACTTTGCAGGTGTGCAGCTTGGAGAGGCTGAAAAACTGCCTGGTCACACAGCTACCCAGGCAACCTGGTGATTCTGGCTTCAGGGGCCATGTTCTTAGCCACAATGCTAGACTGCAGGTGACAAATGGCTGCCCTACTGAAAGACTTTGGAAACCGATGAGGCTGATACGCACGTGACTGGTTAGAGATTCTGTATAAATATTGATGATCACTATTTTGTCTGATGCTCACAATGTTGAAGCAATTGGTTGATCCAGGACATGATGTTGACACCCTGGTATCACCCATTGGGCTTACGTAGGGGGTCACATACAGACTGTGACATTGTTCCTATCCCTGGGACATGGTCACTGTTATCCTCTCAAGGGAGAAGGTGCTTGTGCATCAAAGGGGGCAGGCCAGATGGGATGGAGCACCCACTCCTGTTTCCTTACCCCTCCTCAGTGCAACATTCTAGGGTGTGTCCCACATGGTCCCTCAAATGGCCCCCCACAGGTTTGGGCCCCGGCTGTCCACACAGTGCCCACCACTAAGGCACCATCCCCTGGCTTCCTGCTTGCTGTCCCAGTCCCTCTTCCTTCCTCTGTGTTTGAGAACCCAAAGCAAGCCAGGGAGGCATTTCACTGCCAGACAGAGGGGAGGAGAGGACAGACCTGCTGAGGCTTGAGATTTTCTGGACAGCTGATTCTGGAGGAATAGCTGGGAGAGGCAGGGCATATACCAGCCGTCTTGGATCAAAGGATAAATTCCCAGTAACAGGAAAAGCAGACCAGGCCATCCACGTTTCACGTACTGTTCCTCAAACAGCACAGCCCCAGAGCACACATTTCACTTGACAATTCTGAGCAACTGACCAGCGCGGTGTCCTGCCAGAAGCCCTGATGCCTCTGGACTGGATCACAGGAGAATCCCTCACTCCTCTCAGACATGAGTGTAGAATAAACACAAATAAGCTCCCTCATCTAAATAAACCGAGGCTTGGTTTTACGAGGTGGTTTTCTGTTTCTCCCTACCCTCCTGACTGCTCTCCTCAAAGGCCACACTTGTTTGCTTGCTTACTTAATCCCAAACCCTTTACACCTTCAAAGGACCCCTTTGTCCCTGGGATAAAGTGGAGCATTTCTGCCTTGTGGACACAATTTTCCAAATGAGCTTCCAAACACAGGAGAGCCCAGATTCTTCACAATAAGACACCATCATGGTTTGGCCCAGTGGAAGAAATGAACAGGAGGTAAGAAGAAAAACACAAGAAAGGATGCCTTTTCAGCATGTTCCTCCAGCCAAATGGTTTGCAATTTCATTGGAAAGGATTCTTGGGGCGAAAGAGACCAAAGAACATAATAGAAAAGAAAAAGAAAGCAAATTACTGACTCATCAATGTGGCTTCTGCCCTTGACAAGTTGGTCATGAAGGAAGGAGGACAGGACACAGAAAAAGATGGAAAAGCTGGCCAGCATGATGGCAAAGAGGGCTTTGTCACCTCCAAACCAGGGTGGCCTGGTTCTCAGCCACTGGGTCAGGCTCTGAAGTTCTCCTGCCAGGAGTTGCAGAAATGCTAAGGACAGAGGCATCTGGCTGACAATGCCCAGAGGACACGCATGGGCAAAAGCTTTCTGAGAACACAGTTGGAACTAGACTCAACACAAGAACTATCCCTTCCCCCAAGCCCCATGAAAACTGGCTGTCAAAGAATATACCATTCAAGGCCAACTAAAGAAAAAGCCAGGGGAATAACTGCACTCTGATGGGCCCTGCTCCCCAAGGGGCCAATCCTCTCTATGAGAAGCAGGATAACCTCATGGTCTAAGGCTCAGCTATGGAAAGAATTCTCCTAGGTCTGCCCCGACGGGCTGGGTGGCCTTGAGCCAATTCCTAAACCTTTCTGAGTACCCCAATTTCTGCATCAGCAAATCAGGACTCAGAGAGTTGCCCTCCGGGGTTCTATGAGTGGGTGCAGGTAAATCACATAGAAGCGCACCAGGCCCACAGTTGGTACCTGGCTCATGCTAGCTCTGATGACTACACATGTCCGCAGGAGGCCGGACTGGAAGTATGGCTGAGGCTGGGGTTCAGCCTTGGCAGAGGAAACTGCACCATCTATCCCTCTTCAAAGCAGCTCTTGCGTGTGGCTGTGTCTGCTGTTGGCAGAGGGTGGTGGCATCTGTCTCTCCCCTGGTCAGTGACTGGGGCCTAGCGTGATCCACAGCTACAGACCAGCAGCCCCTTGACCTGTCTGCACTCCCAGCTCAAGGCAGAGGCCTCAGCTTTTCTTGTAGTAGTGTCCTCAGGGGTGTGAATGGCCAATGTCACCCACCCTACCTCAGGCCAACACATACACCCCAGTGAAATCCACAGCTCTCTGCATACACCCACCCCCACTCCCCGGAACCCCAGCTCCCTCAGCTAAAAATGCCGGTGCTTGTAGATTTCTGCAGCTTGGGAATGCAGCAGGAATTAGCACACAGACAAAGGGCCACTATCAGTAATTATTTCTGAAGTAACAAGCAACTAATTGGGACTTACTGTTATTAAAGACCTATACTGCAGGCCGTAATTAAACTGCAGCTAACGAGGGTTTCCACACCAGGCTCTGCAGCCGCCACACGACTATTCCCCACGTTCAGGCTGAGGGGTCTGCGCTGGAGGAAAGAGGTGGCTTCTCCGAGAGATGCTGGGTAGAGCTGAGATTGCTGCTCAGGGAGGTGAGTGTGATGGGGCATCAGGGCCACACGAGGCACAAGTGTGCGAAGCCCAAGCTTCCAGATTGGTGGTCACGCCCTTCAGGATGTCAGTGTCATATGGTGGTAAATGGCCGCGGACACCAAGTCAGTGGGAAAAGAGCCGGTTGGACTCTTTTCTAAATGGATTTGCTGCACGCCTCTTAGGTGAGATGCATTCACACACATGATCTAATTCACGCTCCCTAACAGCCTCAGCAAGGAGGGGAACTGATTTACAGAGGCGGGATGCTTGGCTCAGAGTGTGTGAGGTGGGCGGTGGCGTCAGTGGGCCAGGCTGGCTGTGCCCACTTTCTAGCTGCCTGGTAGCTCATCACTTTACTGAACAACTCTGAGCCTCAGTTTCTGCATCTGTGGCATGGGGCCACTGAGTCCCACCTGCTGGGATGCAGCCAGGACCACAGAGCACACTGTGCGCGCTGGGCAGAAGCACGGGGCTGGCTGTGGTTCTCTGCGCTGTGCAGGTGCTGCTCTCTGTGAGGCAGCCCTGAGGTTTGCTGAGCCCCACTGTCTGGGCATGGGTGAGTGTTTGTCATAGGGAAAGCCACAGAAGTCTCAGCAAACAGTATCTGTCTGCCCGTGTCCCTTGGGAAGGGGCAAAAAAGCCCAGCAGGCTGGCTGCACTGGGAGGCCGCTGCCCTGGTGTCCGGGGCAGTGGGAGGCTGGCCAGGCTCCCAGACAGCCTGTCTCGGCCTGGAGCACAGTGCCGTTGCCTCACCAGCTTGTAATGAGCTGCGTCTCCATCCTGATTAGAGAAACAATCCTCGCACAGAAAGACCCGGGGGAGGAAGAGCCAGCCTGGGAGGACAGGGCACAGCCTCGCCTCCCGAGGAGGAGCAGGCCACTTGAAAGACACAGCCCAAGACAGTGCCGGTCCCAGGGGAGCAGGCAGGCGGAAGCGCGACGGGCAGATCAGGGTCAGAGTGGGGAGCTCCTGTGAGGCACTGGGGGTCAGCGTGGGAGCCCAGGGGGAAGATTCTTGGGACGCTGGGCATCAGGAAGGACAAGCAAGGAGCTCAGCCTTCTCCAGGCACCTGCCAGGTACCAGCCCCGATGTGGGCCCGTGACACTGTCACCATCATCAGTACTGTCCTACCCAGGAGGGCGCTGGAGGCCCGCCTCTACCCACACTGTGGCTTGCAGCCCAAGTCTGGGTTAGCAAAACAGTGGAGTGGGTGACTAATCCCACTGTAAAAAGTAACATGGTTTCCAAAAAGAGGCAATTTCAGGGTGCATCGCCAACGGTAAGGAGAACACAGTTTTATGAAAATTTCTTTAATGTATGAGTGCATTTTATTTCTTCAGTATATGTGTATGGGCATTTGAGAGCTGGATTGGGATAGCCAATGTGGGTTTTTTGCTGTTGTTGCACTGTTATTGTTGTTTTTATGGAGGACTATGGTAACGATAATTCTTGACAGCCACATGTTAAAAATGCAGGTTTAGTGAGGTGTGATGCCACATATATGCAATCTCAGCACTCAGGAGGCTGAGGCAGGAGCATTGCTATGAGTTTGAGGCCAGACTTGGCTACATAGTGGCTTCAAGGTCACTGTGAGATCCTGTCTCAAAAACCAAACAGAAAAACATAGATTTGGAAAGCTGACTAGTTATGGAAACTTGGTCAAGAGATGAAAAACAAAAAAATTCCCAGTGCCTCAGTTTTCTCATCTGGAAACTGGGTATAATAATTGTATCTGTCTCATACTGGGTTGCACAGAGTAAGAGTTAATGTTGTAAGATGCTTAAAGCAGCATGGTGGTGGGTACTTCAATCTCAGCCAGCCCTGAGTCCCTGCATACAGCCTAGGTTCCTGCCAAGGCCTTCCTGAGTCTCTCCTGAGGATGCTCGCTGGACATGGGAAGGTGCCAGCTGAGCTCAGGGCAAGGCGAACCCATGGAGGAATGACTGCCCCCAGGTGACCCTTCACCTGCAAAGAGCGGGGAATGGCCTTGGACACTGCGGCCCCTCACCCTCTGCTCAGCCTTGGAGCTGTGTTCTCTCAGTTGGGGTGTAGTGGACTCGAGCCCCACTTGACTACCCCCTCGCTGTCTCCTGTTGCCTCCTGGGAAACTCTCCCAAATAAACTTCTAGCCCCCACATCCTTGGGTTGGCATCTCATCTTTTGGGTGAATTAACTGAGACAAGCAGACTCTGGCACCAAGTAGGAGCTCAGCAAGTGCTCATCGTTATTAACTGTGCTCATCTCGAGAGGGGCCTGTGCAAGCACTGGAGGTGCAGCCTCTCAATTACTCCTTGCTCCAAGCCTGTGAGATAGGTGGCTGGGCCCGGCTTCCCAGAGGGGGAAACTGAGGCACCTTGTGGAAGGCGATGCAGCCGGAATGGCAGGGACTACATGAGTTAGCAAAGCCCCCTTTCCATTGAATCTATCCCAGCCCCTGCCTGTTAGTGATAGTTGTTACCATTTCACAGATGAGAAGAAGGAAAGTCCAGGGACATAAAGCACCAGCTTCCCATCAGTTCCTTACCACACTGGGGCCAGCACCTGGCTTTTCTACTCCTGGCACTGTACTTCCCAGGACAGCAGGGTGCCACTAGGGATCGGGTCCTTATGTGTACTGGTGGCCTGGACTGTAGTCACCCCATCCCCTCCGCCAGCACCTCCAGCATTTCCCCAGGGTTCCCTGAGTCCTGTGTACCCTTGGTCTGAGCTCAGGCTACTTAAAACTGATTGTGATTCTCTCCTGAAGGTCTGCTGTGCGACACCACAGTGCAAGCCTCTCTGCGCCTCAGCTTCCTCATCCATTAAATTCAGACAGCCCTAAATATCTTCTTCCTGGTCTGAGGATTAGAAAAGTGAATTAGACAAACCTCCCAGCCGGCAAAGGACTCATATCTAGCATCTATAGAGAACCCTCAACACCACACTGAAAAACACAGATAATTGTTCCAATAAGAAGACCGGCAAATGACACGTACAGACATTTTATCACAGAGAAGAGGTAGATGGCAGTAAAAAATATATTCAACATCACAGCCACTGGGAAAACAGAAAGCAAGACCACCATGAAGTGTCGCATACGCCTATTAGAACAGCTAACATGAAAACTGGCATCAACACCAGATACTGGCAAAGATGTGTAGAAACCAAGCAGCACGTTGCTGGTGGATATGTAAAATGGTCCAGCCATTCTGGAAGATGGTTTGACTCTTAAAAAGCTAAAACTAGAGTTATCATATAACCTAACAGTGGCTCTTCTGGATATTTATCCCCCAGAAATGAAGACTTATATTCACATAAAATTGTACACACAAATGTTTATGGCTACTTTCTACGTAGTAGCCAAGACTTAGAAAGAACCCAGATGTCTTTCAATGGTTTGGACATGGTGTATGGATGGCAAAGATGACTCTACAGGATGTCCAGAGGGTCTATATCCAAAGATTCAATTTGGCTGGTATTGAAAATATTTTTTAAATACAAGTGACTTGCAGCTACTCTTTCATAGTAGGTAAGGAATTGGAGAGTGAGCAGATTTGCTATCTGTGGGAGGTCTCAGCAATGCCAGGTGTCATGGTTTATGTCGGTGGCCCCCAGGCCTCATGTATTTGCATTGTGTATTTGTGATTAGTTTATTGTCTAGTGCTTGCATTGGTGGTGTCAGTGCTACACCCTCCTAGGGGTGGAGCCAGGATGTGATGTAATGGCAGGAAGAAGGGGTATCTCTCTCTCTCTTGCTGGTTTCCACCTTGCTGTTTGCAGCTACCATAAACTGTGGCCCTGCCATGCTACACTGCCTTGGAGCCAACTGAGTATAGACTAAAACCTCCAAAAACTGTAAGAAACAAACCTTTCCTTTCCCAACTTTGGGCATCAGGTATTTTGTCTCAGCAACTAGTGAAAAGTAACTAAGACAGAATTTGGTACGGAGGAGTGGGGTCATTGCTGTGACTATACCTGACCATGTTTTTCAAGAGGCTTTGTAAATGGCTTGTGGGCAGTTTGGAAAGGTTCGGACATGTCGCCTGGATGCACAGAGCTGGAACAACTTAGGTTGTTCTGTAGAGGAGATTCTGGTCAGAGCTCAGAAGACCAGAAGGCTGATAGAAAGTCTGATGGTAAAGACCAGGCTTGGGAAGTTTCTGCTGGGAAGAAGGACTGCATTGGTTGTTGGACTCCCTATGATGTGTGTTATGGCTTGGCAGAAAGTTTGTATGCATTTTGCTCATGCCCAGAGACTTTGCCTGAGACTGAGATTAAGGGTAATGGACTGATTAATCTGGCAAAGGAAATTTCAAGGCAGTCAAATGTTGAGGCTGTGGCATGGCTATTGTTGGGGGCTTTTAGACAGATCTATGTTGCAAATCAAGAGCAAAGAGCCCAGCAGGATAATTTAAAACACTGTGAGTTTGGCCAGAAGGAAAACTCCAGTAAAGCTGTGGATTGTAAAGATAGAGCTGAGACTTTGATTGCTGAGAAGAAACAGAGAGATAAAAAAGATGGCCGGAGGGCATCCCAGGAAGCAGCGGGTCTCAACCCTTTGCAGCCCCAAAACTGCAAAAGTGAAAGAATTTTCTCAGATGAGAAAGCTTCAGAGCACCATGCTCTAGAATGACGTGGGAGGCCACATGATGTTCCAAAATGGTGGTAGTCACATGAGTTTCCAAAATGGCGGCAACATAGAAAAGCTGTTCTTCACAATCAGGTAAACAGAGCCCATCAATCCAGGCACTGGACCCCTATAGCCAAGAGAGAGAAAAGCCTGGCTACTGCTCTGGCTGGCAGCAGACCTTGGCGGCATCCACATGGTGCTGATTTTAGGAGCAAGAAAAATACACAAATTCTGAGGGTAAGACAGCTTCCATCTCGATTGTAAAAGGTCTGGGAGGCCAAGCAGTGTGCCCTTGAGAGGGCAATATATAAAGATGTAAGGGTAAAGCCAAAGGTGCAGTGGAGACCCCAAAAGTTTGCAAAACCCAGAAACATGGACCATCTAAGGAAAGCTGCAAAAACCAAGCAAAGAGACTTTAAGAGAGAAGCTACAGGAGCTGAAATCCCTAGAAGTGCAGTGGGGGTGGAATCACCCAAGCCTTTTGGAGATGGCAATCAGATTGCTTCAAATGCTGAGATGAAACTCTAGGACTTAATGTTTGCCCTGCTGGATGTTGGACTTGCTTTGTTTCCAATGCTTTATATTCCCCCGTTTGTAACTTTTGGAATGGTAATGTTTATTTTGTGTGCCTTTGCATTTCAGAAATGTTTAACCTTGTTTCACTTGTACAGGGGGTTATAGTTAAGAGTTTGCCATAGATATTGGAGGAGACTTGGGACTTGGACTTCTCAGCAATGCTGAAAATGTTAGGACTTTGGCAACTCTTGGAGATGGACTAAATGTCTTTTCTATAAAGGTTGTACATGAGTCTTTGGGGGCCAGGGGTAGAATGTCACGGTTTATGTCAGTGGCCCCAGGCCTCATGTATTTGCATTGTGCATTTGTGATTGGTTCATTGTCTAGTGCTTGAATTGGTGGTGTCAGTGCTACACCCTCCTAGGGGTGGAGCCAGGATGTGATGTAATGGCAGGAAGAAGGGGTCTCTCTCTCTCTCTCTCTCTCTCTCTCTCTCTCTCTCTCTCGCTGGTTTCAACCTTGCTGTTTGCAGCTGCCATAAACTGCGGCCTCGCCATGCTACACTGCCTTGGAGCCAACTGAGTATGGACTGAAACCTCCAAAAACTGTAAGAAATAAACCTTTCCTTTCCCAGCTTTGGGCATCAGGTATTTTGTCTCAGTGACTAGTAAAAAGTAACTAAGACATCAGGAGAAGGGAGGGGGATGACTGTGTCCATGGAATTGTGGACACAGTCCCTGCAGCGGGGACACAACCCCGCAATGGATCATCAGCACATGACTGGAGTGGGTTTTTCTAGGGCACTGAGTTTGAGGGTCAAGCCTGGAGTCGTTCTGGTTAGAGAGCCTATGGAAACAGATGGAAAGCATCTCATGGTTGCTGGGAGTGAGGGGTGGTGGAGAGCAGGAGGCTGGGACTAACCTAGGGGGACTTTCTGGGGACAGGACCATTCTGCATCTTGGTTGTGGCAGAGGTTGCACAAATCTTAACAAGTGGCCAATGGTGCAGAATGCTACATAGCCGTTGTACCGCTACTGCTTTCCTGCTTTTGATACTGACCAGAATTATCTAAGCTGTCACTGCTGGGGAAATCTGAGCGCAACGTACAGGGGAGCTCATTGTACTGCCTTCGCAATGTCCAGTACAATGATTTCAAAAGTTTCCAAAGAAATTTCTGTTTCTTTTTTGCAGAACTTGGAGATTGTACTGGAGGCTTCCTGTACGCTGGGCAAACACTCTACCACTGAGCTCCACCCCAGTCTTCAGTGTTCCGCAAGAGCTTCTTGTAAAGAGCAGGCTGCCGTGACTACTGATCAGCGCTTGATCAGTGCTGGTGCTCGTCGTTATATTGTTTTAATTTTCTTCGTACAAGTCCTCTTTTAGAATGGCATGATAAACTTGTTAGAAAAGAGATTTTTAGCTATACTTTAGAGGCAGGAATTGTGAGGCTCGGACCTACTAGGTAAATTATTGCAGAAATATACCTAGGAAGTGAACTCATACATTCAAGTATGGAGATAAGGAAGATTGAAAGACATCTCCACCCTCACCGAGCTTCCCAAACTTACCCTCAGTGCCAGTGTTGACAGCCTAGCCTCACCCTGGGTGCACACTGGCTGTGGAGAGGCTGGCTTTGTAACAGTGGCCATTCTGGCCCCTGGTGACTTCTTCCACCCTTTCACTTCCTGCCATGAGTGACACAGCGCCGGAGTCCCTGTCAGAGGCCAGCAGCAGGCTCTGCGACTTCTCTGACTCCAGAACCCTGGGCCAACAATTCCCCCAGCCTCCAGTCTGCTAGGGCAGCAGAAACGGGCCACGCAAGGCTTGGTTTCCCAACTTTTACCCACGGGAGCCTTCAGCACCTGCACAGGATCTGCTTGGTCACAGCAAATGTGTCGCACAGGTGACCGGGAGGCCCACGAATTTTTAAAAGTTTGTAAGTGAAACTAGATATAACGCAACTTCACTATCAGAAAAGCATCAAGGAAAAGACAGTTTTACTCCCTAGCCAGAATAGCCATGCACTTTCTTTAGTGAGTGACTGGAAGAAACAAGATCCCAAATGCTCCAGGAGATGGGGACAGGGGCAACTTGGATGAATGTCACCAGCATTTCTGTCTTCAGATGGTGATCCATGGAACCCATCAAAGAAACCGCCCAGATGGCCCAGCTTCTGCTGGTACTCGGCGCTCAGCATGGGAAACACTGACTCGGTTTGGAGCAGCTAAAATGCTCTGACAGGCAGAGAGGCGAATCTCATCATGCAAAATTCCTGAAATGATGATTTACATTCCTGCCGTTTGTAGCATAATGGTTGTACCCTGAGACCACAATGCTAAGTAAAATAAATCAGACACACAAGCTTCCCTATCACAGGGTTTGTCTTCCATGAGAAACCCAAAGTATAAACACAGTAAAGAGCAAAATGAAAGAGAATAGGAAAGAGGGCATTCAATCTTTGATGAATGGGAGGGGGACCGAGAGATGGAGGGAAGGGAAGGTGATGAAAAGAGCATTAAGATGTATGACCCACATGGACCAACTCCCCACAGAGTGCAATCACTGTGCACTGTAAACGTGTGGATAAAAATAGAATGGAACTTAATTTATAGACTCAAAAAGCTGTGCCGTCAGGATCGTTGCTGGAATAACTTCCTCACCTGCCCGGGTCCACTTCAGTTGGTTTTTGTTACACAATAACCCTGGGCCCGGCTCATCTGATGCTGCTGGGAAACGGATTTTGCACTGATAAAGACAGTTTTTCCAAGTGTCCGCTCAGACTCTGGGAGGAGAACTGGATTCAGAGGATAAACTGACAGGAAACACAGGCATCCTCTGGGACCCTGCTTGCCACCTGGCTTCTCTGGAGCCTCAGGTTCTTGTAGGTGTTCACAGGGGGACTCAGGGCAGCCCCAGGGAAGGGGACATTCAGAGACAGGGGTCAAGGTATCCAGCTGCTTCACCAGAGGAGCCAGTGAGACCCAACTTTCCACACAGAAGTTACATGAACGGTGGGGGAAAGTTCAACTATTTACATTTTCATCATTGGCCAATGATTTTTTTTTAAAAAGTAGCTCACTTTTAGTATCTTTTATTAAAAATACATCCTTTTGGGTATTTTATTTATTTCTATTTTATTTTGGTACTGGGGATCTAACTCAGGACCTCAAGCTTGCCATGCAGGTGCTTGTGCTGCTGCTAAGCTAAACCCCTGGCCCTTTTTGGTGGTTTAGTATGCACCTGCTTTAATGCACCAGATCATCAAACCCTAGAAGCAACTGGAAAATGCAGCTACCATGATCATCCTCATTTTATACAGGAGAAACCAGGCTCAGGGGTGGAGTGATTTGACCAATGCATATGGACCGTGAGCGACGGAGCCTGGCTTTGAACTTGGCCAGTGGGCTCCTGAGCCTGCACAACTTACCACCATGCAGGGCCAAGGAAGCTGAGGTCCAGAGAGAGGCCAGGACTCGCCCAGGCTCCGCAGCGGCCTCAGGGCAGAGCCAGGCTGGATGCAGCCTCCCGCTCCCCGCTCCATGCGTCTCCTGACATTCCCTTTTCTTCCCTCTCTCCTCCTCCCCTCATGCGCCTTCTGGAATAGACTCACAGCAGCTTTAAATAGAGCTTGCTCACAGAACATCTATGCTCCCTTGCTGGGAGAGAGAGATGAGAGAGACAGAGCCGAGAGAGTGGATCTGCTGGTGACCCTCGCTCTGTACACACGGGGCTCTCTCTTGGCCTGGTGACTTACTCCCATCCTGGCTCTGGGTATTGAGCACTGGACAGCTGTGGGTCTGTCTGGCCTCACCTGTCCACTCTTTATTGCACACGTGAGCCTGCTCTGTCCCTTTGCCTTGCTATTCCCTCTGCTGGGAATGCTCGTCCTGCCTCGCTGGCCTGCCTGTGGGCCTCCTCCTCAGATGTCCCCTGTCCACAGCAGATTATGGCTTCCCTGGTACCATAACCATGACCTGGGTGGTTACTTCACGTCCCTGATTAGATCCCTCACGGGTGGGCTCTTTAGGAGTGTTTCTTGTTCCTTGATGCTGCTATAGAACTGACAAAGCACTTTGTAATCAACATCATCTTAGAACCCAGGAGTGACAGGCCTTCCACCCTATAGGCACAGCTGGGTAGGGGCCATGCCTTGTGTGTCTCTGGACCCCAGCAGCCAGTATAGAGAGGCACAGATGGCCACAGATCCCAGTGCCCTGAGTGCCCAGTTCTCCAAGGGTGGCCTCCTGCAGTCCCGGGACAGACACCTCAATTTATGTGCTTGCTCCTGGCACATCACCTGGGGAGGAACCAGGGTGCAAATGAGACTGACCAGGTCCAGCAGGAAGCTGGCATGTCCTGAGTTCACGTCATGCTCCAGGCTCTGCCTCTGTTGCTTCTAGAAGATAGCTTCAATCACTGTTGAGAAGTTTTCAGGCCTCTGATCTCTTAAATTCTCCATTTCCAAGAAAATGTTCTAAAAAACAGCCTACCATTGTTTTTTGTGGTTGTTTTGGGTTTTTTCATTCTGTTTCCTCTGACCTCCTTGAGGCCCTCCAGTGCAAATGTCATGTGACAGTTGACTACCATTTTTCTTTGGGCCTTACCCCTATGTAAAGTATATGAAGATCTTAGGTTTGATAAGATCCAGTGAGTCTCACAGGACTCTGCTTATTATTGCCCTGACCCTTGCCTATGGCAGACATTGCTAATCAATCACAGCATGCTTTCCTCCAGATGCCAACTTCAAGCAGCCATGCTTAAGTGGGCTGGCTTATGAGCTGGGTCTTTTCCATAGCTGTAGAGCTCCCTGCCTGAGGAGCTCCAGTCAGAACATCTAGTCAGAAATGTGTGGACCCTTGAGAACAAATCTCGCATGTTAGATTGGTCTGCAGAGCCACAAATATATGTAATGTTACATTGTTCTTTAATGAAAGCAAATTATAAATTGGATATAGAGCTAAAAGTACTTGGAGTTTGGAGGGGACAGTTGATCAGTCTCGCATTCTGGGCTCAACAGGAAGTGGCCTGAAACAGTGGAGCAGGAATGTGGCTTTTCTATCAGGAGGCTCAGGTCCAGGAACTGGGGGGATAGTCATTTACTCACCCCTGCAGAAGCATGTACTGAGCACCTGCTATGTGCTTAACATCACTCTGATGTCTGGGGATTCACAAAGATAGAGATGATCTTTATGGTCGACCAGGTGTTAGATCCAATGGCTCTTTCTCCGCATATTACCTTTAGTCCTTCATAAACCTCAGTTTGGGTACATTTCCCTTTGTTAGCTAGCTGCCTTGCAAAACCCATGTTGTCCTTTCCTACATACAGTGAAACCATGATTGACTGAACCTGGCTTGCTGAATAATTGGGTAGGGATAGTCATCCATTGACTAGAAGCGTCAGCCTTGGACTATTAAGTGAATAATAACTGAATGTCTACTGTGTTCGAAGCTTGATGCATTTCAGGATTTTTTTGTCGTGGAAGCGCTCGTTGTCCTGGCTAACACACTATCTACGTGAAGTCAGTCACATGTCATCGTAGTTCCGCTGTTGCCCTCAAAAAGAGTTCTTGGTTTTGGATACTCGAAGGAAATAAATATTCATCAGCCAGGAGTCGGCCCCTCCTCAAAGTCAGCCGCCTTCAGCTCGAGCTGTAAGAAGTTTTCATGAGACAGACTACAAAGCTCTGATGAAAGGAACTTTCAAAGCTCTATAGAAAGCAGTAATACCTCACTGAGAAATTCCCAAGCACCATGTTCCTTTTCCAAAAAATCAGTGCGTGTGCAGGATGATCTTTGAAGCAGCCTGAAGCCCTGTGTCTGAGTTGGTACCAAGTGGCTGTGGCTCTCGGAGGGCACGGGCAGAGCCACAACAACCTAGCAGAGAGAAACGCAAGTAACGGAAGCCCAGCTTCCCAGCTGGGTCGGCAGCATGAGTCAGAGTGGCTCGGAAATGAATAAATCCCATTCATAAATTTCCCAGTTTAAGAGCTTTCAAAGTCATAAAGTCTGCATAAAGCCAGAAGACCTAAAATTGTCCAATTAGAGGTTTTATCCAGGAAAAGGCGCATTTTCAAGGACACTGTTTACTCCTTGTGCCAGGAGCGTAGTCGGGCTAGTTTGCTGTGCTGGGCCTTTGCTTTTTACAGCACTTGTCATTTCAGTAAGACAGAACGGAGGCCTTCGGAGATCTTCTAATCCCCAACTGGGGTCCATGAAGGGCCAGAGATACTCAAAGCTCATGAGGACTCCGAGAGAGCTAGGATCTACCACAAACAGTCATGTGGGAGGTTGTAACAGCTGACACTCATCAAATGCTAACCGTTTACTATTATCAACTTCCGGGTCCTGTTCGTATTTGATTGCATTTCATAATTATTACTGCTCTCCAAGGAGGCATCTGTCTTCTCCTCATCAGATGAAGAAAGCAGGAATGGAAAGGCGAACCGAGAGGCTTAAGATGACTCGGCTCAGGGAACAGCAGGACAGAGATCTACACACAGGTCTGCGGATTCTGAAATACTTCAACCTCCACATTCTGTCACCACCCAGGATCCCAAGGCCCTCATCCCTTCTCTGTACAGCCACATGAGCTATGCTGGGAAACACAAATGAGGACCCAAGGGCGTGCCATTTCTGATGCGAACCCACGTGCGGAGCCAGGCCTGGGAAAATCTCGGGTATCTGCTGGCCGTGGTGTTTACTTAAACAGCTCTGCAAACTAAGTATTGTTGCACTCATTTGACAACTAAGAACAAATGAGCCTCAGAGAGGTTAAAAATGTCCCAAAGGCCACACCACAAGGCAGTAATGCAGCATCTTATTCAGAAACATGCGGGACACGAAACTGGCCCAGCTGCATAGGCATCACTTTTATTCTTGGGAGGAATTTCTTTCTTTTTTTTTTGCCAGGTCCGGACTCTACCTGTACACAATCCATCATGAGGGGTGTTTGGGCCACTTACAAGCCCAGCAGTTATGCAGAGGGACACGGTTTCTGCTCTGGTGGTCTCAGCCACGGAGACCAGAGCTTGGCAAACTTTCCCTGAAGGAGCCAGAGTGTGGACCTGTGCAGCTCTGGGGCCACCGGTTTCTGCGTGACAATTACACTCTGCTGTCATGACATCAAAGTGGCCATGGACAGTATGCATGTCAGTGCCTACGGCCAGGTCTGGACATAGGCCCCTAACCTAACTGCCGAAGGGTTCTGCTCCTAAGTGCTACATTCTCTGGTGTAAGTGCTACAAAGTGAGGTGCCACGCAGCTCCGGCACTATACCAGGTAGAACTGACCTAAGGGAGGGTGGGTGGAGACCTAGACCAAGTCACCACAGGAGCCGAGCAGGGCCAGGGCCTTTTGCTCCCACGGTGGACTCACCCCCTCTATTCATTCCTTGGGCTGCTGATGTCCCTTTTGGAGACTCTGTGACACTGATAAGTAGCACTCAGAGGGCAGCTTTGGCGCTCTGTGGCGGCCTGGCTTAACCTCTGCCAGGGACTAAGAGGCTCCCAATAACAAACCACCGGCCGGGCCTCTCCAGCAGGGCTGGCTCCGCCCTCCCCTCTCCGGAAAGCCGTGCGCACAGCAGCTGCAGCAGCGTGCACAGCGTTAATTTATGGACCGCAGCTCCTAAAAAAGTGTGCGGCAGCGCTGGAGGAGGCAGAGGTGCTCGCGGTGATGCTGGATCTGCAATTCGCTTCTCTCACAGCCACAAAAGGAAATGCTGGCGAGGTCTTGGGAGAAGGGGTGGTTGGCGGGGAGGGGACGCTGCCCGGTTTCATAGCAAGAATCCTAGTCGTTTGTCTTATTGTAAAATAGATGTGTGTTTGGATGCAGAAAAGGTTCTGGCTCCTTTCTTTCCTCCCCTTGCAGGCATGAAAAGCCTTGAGCAAAACAAAATGCTGCTGATTTCGAGTCTATTTTGGGCACCGGTCGCTAATTGTCTGCTTCCGAGGCCTCTGCATGCCCTGGCTTCTTAAAGAATCCGAATGAATGAGCACCTTGCCTGCCGCAAGGCTGTCATCCTGCAGAAAGCGTCCCGAGGCCAGATCCTCCCCCACCACTGCGCCCACCCGTGCCCACACCCTCTGCCCACACCATGCCTGCTGGCACCCTAATGAGGCTGCCACCCCGTGCCAGGAAGCTATTTACCAAAGGAAATAACTCTGATAAAGGAGGTAAAAATAGCCAGCAATGATGGAAAACATTTTGTTGAGAGCTTTGTTGACAAGAGGGGAAATTGAGCTGTGAAAAAGATAGGTAGTGAGGGACCCAAAAGGAGATAGGGCCAGACGGTGACAGTCTAGAAAGCCAGGCAGGGCCAGAGGCCAGGAAGGGCCACGTGGACAGCTGGGCCCAATGGCAGGTCTCCCCTCTCCAAGGAGGGCCTTGGCCTTGTGACAGGGAGGAGGCCAGCCTGGAGTTCTTCATGTGGGACAGGTATCTGAGGAGCAACACCCTGGGAGCCGCAAGTGGAATGCAGGGCGGAGGCCAGCTCCAAGCCCGGTACTCGAGAGGTCCAGGCAGGAGAGCACTGCAAGCTTGAGGCCAGCCTCGGCTGCACAGTGGGTTTGAGGCCTGCCTCAGTCCTCTTCATCTTCCGCAAAAAGAGCTCAGCTCAGCGTTTGAAGCTCGAGGCCGCCACTGTTCTGGCTTTGCCACATTCACATATAGTGACTTTGGACAAGCCCTTATCTCCCTTGAACCTCAGTTTCCCCATGTGATAGATAGGATGTTGTTAGACTGATGTCAGAGGGCTGGCATGGTAATACACACCCTACTTACCAAAATGGCATTATTGGGCAGACATGGCTAAGGACTGTGTGCCAAACACTATTCTTGGCACCTTGAAAGAGCCCAAGACAAAAATCCTACCCCAAGGCACTCGCATTGCTTAGTGAAGGCAGCAGAGACCTCAGCTCCGTCCTTAAAATGTATAACGAGTACCCGAAAACAGCCAGATAAGGATGCATGCGCCATGCAGTTCTGTGCACCTACTATGCGCCACGGACACAGAGTGAATGGTGGGAAAGGCAGCCTGCCCATCTGAAGCCCACGGCTGGGGGGAAGACACAGAGCTAGCAGACCACGGCAGAGTTAGGCTCGGGGGAGGGATTCACGGGCTGTCCCTCAGAAGAAGCGGCCTTGGAGATTTTTGGGCACCAGAGCAGGGGAGTCTTTACAGCAAGCTAGTTTGTGTAAGTTAAATGTATCCACGTATTTTCATAAATGAACAGGCAGCAATTATACCATTGCAGTGATTTCTAAAAAATATGCCCTGCAACTATCTCCATATACCAAAATGTTAAGCATGGTTATTTCTGGGTGGCAGAGTTCTGGTTGATTTGTATTACCACCACCACCTCCCACCAAATTTTCTACAATTAGTATGCATTATTTTTTTTATTATTATAACTATTATTATTGCCTTTTTGAGACAGGGTCTCACTATGCAGTTCAGGCTGGTCTCGAGCTCACTTTCTAGCCTAAACTGGTCTTGAATTTGCAATGATCCTCCTGCCTCAGCCTCTGGAGTGCTGAGATTAC
The DNA here is from genome assembly GCA_004027295.1 of Dolichotis patagonum. Taxonomy (NCBI): domain Eukaryota; kingdom Metazoa; phylum Chordata; class Mammalia; order Rodentia; family Caviidae; genus Dolichotis; species Dolichotis patagonum. The sequence goes on along the minus strand of PVJX010000003.1, from coordinate 424,674 downwards.
AGGAGTACACCGCCACACCTGGCTTGCATTATTTTGTAACAGAAAAACAAACGAACAAAACCTGAGTAAGAGGATGCTGTCCCTAACCTGCAGATGGGAAGTCTGTGCCCTGGCCTGGAGTTCACCTGAGAACCTCCCTCCCCAATGCAAGGACCCTGGAATCATCCAATGAGGCACTGAATGTGCCTGACCCTTTATCTTCTAAGTGGTGTGATCCTGGGAGAGGGTGGAGGGAGGGAAATGCACCCCCAAAACGACCCTGTGCACACGGCTGGATTGGAGATCTCACTGTGCTGCACACTAGCTGTGAGATCTGGGACATCACTTGTCTCCTCTGGGACTCACATCATTTTCTATTATATCAGTGTTTCCTACATTTTAAAATGCTTATTTTAGTGTCTTGCATAGCATATTTTCTCCCCACCTAACTCTAACTAGACTTTAGGCCACGTCTTCAGGAATCTCATGTTGCTTACAGCTATATCCACAGTACCCAGACTGCTGAGTACTCAATACGAAAGATTTAAAAGGCAGGGAGAAAAATGGTTTTGACTTTTTAAAGTACACTGCTCTCTCCAGAATGACTTCCCTGTCCCCCAGCCCCAGTGCCTGAGAAGACAGCTCACTAAGCATAAGCTACACAAAACTTCCATGACAGAGCCCAGAATGTGGTTCCCGAGGACAACAGAAGACTAGAAACGATGCTTGACGGAAAGCAAAGGGAAGGAGAAGGGAATTCGTCTTTATTGAGCTCCTCCTGTGACCCTAATCTGCAGCGACTGACACTTCTCCTGCACATTCTAGTAGAGTGACTATACTCTTAACAATGAATAATAATAAGCGTAAAATAGCTAATGATTATTTTCGCACCTGGGCTAGGTACGTTGCATAAATTTTTCCAAGGAATTTAGGCGGTAGGCATGCTCATGGCTGGCATTTCTCAAGCGGAGGCAGGTGATGGATGCCTCCAATGTAGCCAGATAAGAACCACCCACAGAGGCCTCCCCACAGGCTAGGTGCAGGGCAGGGAAAAGGTGTCACTTTCTGTCCCTGAGGAGACAGCACAGTCTCTAGGCTCTGCCCCTATAAGGTGGTGACCAGATGTAACTAAGTCTCCCTGAGCCCTAGCTTTCCCATCAGGAGGGCTGCATGAGGGTGACACGAAATGACAAGCACTGCCCAGGGCTGGCACAGAGGGACAGCACAGGGACAGTTCCTTTCTCTAAGAGCTCATCGGCATAGGGCGAATTCTAAAAATGGATGCCATCAGCACATCCTCCTCCTGCACACATACTCACCCTAAAACCATACAAGGCATAATGGGAAAATTTAAATGAGTTAAATTTTTAAACATTTTTGTGATAGCAGAAGGCATGTTGGCAGTATCCTCTTCAAAATATCCTCCCCCTTGCCTTGAACACACTTATTCCGTCTTTCTTGCTTCTTTCTGAAGCAGTTCTGAAAGTCCTCTGTTGTGAGTGTCTTTAGTCGTGCTGTCATGGCTGCTTTTATGTCACGGACTGATTCAAACCATTTATCTTTCTTAGTCATTTTGACTTTGGAGGAGAACCAGATGTCACGTGGTACCATATCTGGTACATAAGGTGGATGAGGACACTGTCACATTTGCATGAGCTGTCTCTGTTGGATGGCACTTAGCAGACTCACCATATTTATTTTTTATCAGACCTGTTAAAGACACTCCTGAAAGAAGACTTCAGAAGTGCTTCAGAAAGTAGCAAACACAATGGGATAAGTGCGTTTGAAGTGAAGGGGTTATCTTGGGGGGGGTGGTTAATGGAAATGTAGCTGTTACTGTAGCAGATTTTAAAAATTTAAATACTCATCCCTTCCACATGTAAGGCCCCCATATTATGTCCCTGGTAGTGTCCTGAATCTGTAGAAAGATAATGAACTAAATAGTCAAAATCCCTGACCTCCAAGACCTAGTAGGGGCCAGGGCATAGACAGTCAACACAATACATAAATATACAACATGGAATTCCAGGTGGGGAAGTGCTGAGAACAAAGCAAAGTTGAGAAGGGACATGTGGATGTAGTCGGGAGAGACGGCAAAGTTTTGACAGGGTGCCAAGGGACAGGCTTACTGTGAAGGTGGCCTCAGAGCAAGAAAGTCGGGGAAGAGATGATGGCAGCCACGCAGATGTCCCTGGGCGGTGAGGGGACCTTCCACGTAGAGGAAAAAAGTCCACCAGGGAATGAGATTGTATAAAAATTTTGTGGCTCGTTTTCTGAAAGGCACGATGTTGGCCCCTGTTGGTCTCCAGGTCTGGTGTTTCTGGGAAGCTGTTCCTGCTAAGCTTCAGCACATTTACTAGGTTTCTCCTTCTCCAAATTACTATACTTGGGAATGCCAGTGGGGAGCATTACAGTCACTGTCATTTATTATGCCCTGGCCATGGGCCAAGTGCAATTGTAGAAGCTTTTCGGACGCCATTACTCATTCCATTTTACAGATAAAGAAACTGAGGCATAGAGACCAAGCCTGGGAGCCGAAGTCACTGAGCTCATGAAGGCAAGTACAGAGCCACACAGCCTGGTTCCAGTGTCTAAACACCAACCACCATGACAAATGCCTCAGCACTTTCTGAGACCTTAGCGTTGTCACATGCAAGAAGAGCTACCCAGCTTTCTTGCTCTTTCCCATCAGCCATGCTGCTTACACCCAAGCAAACACTTGGGAACTTCTAGTTTCACCTTTAAGTTCTTTTGTTGAAGATACAGAATCTTGAAGTAAAGCTACATTGCAAATGGACTACAGCAAAGGGAAGACAAACATTTCAATGCCTATTGCAGAAGAGGGTGGCTGAGCAAGGTTCACCGCAAACTGGGGTGCCTTCCCCGCTCCTGCAAGGAGGGAAGGGATGGAAGGCTCCCGGGTCTCCTCCAGCCCATGGTGTTGGAGTCAGAGGCACAGAACCTGGACTGTGACCTGAGCCACAGGGCCACATCTGGTGAGCCAGCTGTTCTGCAAGGTGTTGGGATGTGCGGATGGATAATGGCACCTAAGCTCACAGGCATGGTACTGTGACCTCACCCGAGATGGAGGCGGACAGTTCTACCTTCCCAGCAGCCCACCCGCAGGGTGCTCCTAAAGTGGTACAATCAGGAAAAGCCCAAACCTGCTCCTTCCCTCCTCTCCTTAATCTTTCCATCTCCACACTTCCTGTTTCACAACCTCTAATAGATCTTATCATTCAGCCTTTGGGAATAGTTGATTTCTAGCAGAAAAGGCACGTACCATAACAAATGATTGCAAAAGTACCGTGTGTTGGCTGTCTTCTCTGGAGACACACACACACACCCACACACACACACGGAGTTTTAAAGTTGAGATAAGCCAGCTGTGGTAGTGCACACCCGTAATACGAGGCTGAGGCATGAGGTTTACAAATTTGAGCGTTGCCTGGGCAATTTAGCAAGACCCTGGCTCAGAATAAAAATTACAAAAAGTGTTAAATTCACATAACATAAAATCAAACATTTAAAATGTACAACTGAGCGATATTTAATATATTCACAATGTTATATGACCATTACACTTATCCGGTTCCCACCTTTCTTCCCCACGCCGGGGATAACACTCAAGACCTTATACATATTAGAAAAGTGCTCCCCTACTAAGCCGCACCCTGAACTTCAGAACATTTTATAGCCCACAAAGGAATCCCTGTACCCCATTCTTTGTTCCCAGAAGCCACTAATCTTTTGTCTCTCATGGCTTTTCCTGTCCTGGGCATACAAGTGTATGGATCACACACCGTGTCATCTCTGTGTCTGGCCTCTCTCACTTAGCATAATGTCCACCGTGCTGTAGCATTTACCAGTCCTTCGCATCTTTTTAAGGGTAAGTGATATTTCAGTATATGGATATAACACATTTTATTTATCCATTCATCACTGATGGCCGTGGGTTGTTTCCATCTTGGGGCCATTGTGAATAGCACTGCTACAAACATTCATGTTCATTGTTTTATAAACACTTGCTTTCCATCTTTTTGGGTGTGCGACTAGGAGCTGATCCAGCAAGATCTCTGGATAATATAATAATAATTCTGTTTCAGTTTTTTGATGTACTGTCAAACTGCTTTTCACAGTGACTGCACCATTGTACAACCCTACCAGCATTTTGTAAAAGTTCCAATTTATCCACATCCTCACCAACACTTGTTATTTTCCTTTCTTTTCTTTTCTTTTTTTTTTTTTTTTTGGTACTGGGGATCGAACTCATAACCTCATGCTTGCCAGACAAATGCTTATGCCACGGAGCTAAATCCTTGACCCCTAACACTTATTATTTTCAAGTTTTTAAACATGGTACCCATCCCAGTGTGTGTTTTCAGTGTGGTTTGATTTGCTTTTCTCTAATGACTGCTGATGCTAAGTATCTGCACGTACTTCTTTGCCATTGGTACGTCTTTGGAGACACACAAACCCCAACTTGTAACTGAGCCTTATTTTAATTGAGTCTTCCATTTTAATTGAGTCTTGTGTGGTTGAGCTCTTTACGTATTCTGTTGAAATTTTTTAAATGGTCTGAATACTGGATCCTTATCCATATAAGATTTGCAAATAATTTCTCCACTTGGTGGGCTGTCTTCTGATACACAAAATTTTAAATTAATTTGTAATCCAACTTACCAATTTTTGTTGGTGTTTGTACTTTTGCTGTAACATCTAACGATCCACTCCCAAACCCCAGGTCATGAATATTGACTTCTGGTTTTTATTGTAAGTGTTTTGCATCCCATGTTTTACATCTGATCCTATTACAGTCTCTGAAGCACATACCATTATCATCATCCCTTTCCTAAATATTGAGGATAGGGCTGTTTGAAAAAATTATTTTTATTATTAACTATTATATCATAATTGTACATATTTGTGGGTTACATCATGACATTTCAGTACATGAATATAATGATCAAGTAGGGGCAATTAATATATCTATGTTATTAGACATATGGCATTTCTTTGTGTTGGTAATTAAAAATCTCTTCTCCATTTTGAAATACTCAATAAATTGTTATCAACTTGATTGCCGTGCAGTGCTACAGAACATTAGAAGTTACTCCTCCTGTCTGACTGCACCCCTGTACTCATTAACCATGCCCTCTCCGTCCCTCCCGCCTCATCCCATTCCCAGGCTCTGGTAACCACTATTCTGCTTTCTACCTCATTGAGATAACTTTCTAGCTTCCATAGCTAAGTGAGATCATGTGTTATTTGTCTTTCTGTTCTGACTTATTTCTCTTAACATAGTGTGCTCCAGTTCCACCCAGTTTTCCACAAATGTCAGAACTGCATTCTTTTTTATGGTTGGATAATATTTCTTTGTTTATATATACACCACAGTCTACCCATTCATCTCTCAATGGATAGCTAGATGGATTCTTGGTTACTGTGAACAGAGCTGACGTAAACATCTGAATGCAGGTGTCTCCTCAATATACTGGTTTCCTTTTTCTGAATATATAACAAGTAGTGGGATAGCTGGACCATATGGTAAATCTATTTCTAGTTTTTTGAGGAACCTTCATACTGTTTTCTATGTTTTCCCACCAAGGGTGCACAAGGGTTCCCCCCTTTTGGTTGTATCTGTGCCAGCATTTGTTTCATTGTGTCTTTTTGATAACAGCCCTTCTAACTGGGGTGAGATGACATCTTACTGTGGTTTTGATTTGCATTTCCTTGATGCTTAGTGATGTTAAACGTTTTTCATATTTCTGTTGGCTATTTGTATATCCTCTTGAGAAAAGCCCATTTAGACCATTCTCTCACTGTGAAGCAGCTGTTCCTTGGTGCTGAGCTGCTTGAGTTTCTTTTATATTCTAGATGTTAACCTCTTGTCAGATGTATAGTTCACAAGAATTTCCTCCCACAGAGGGTGTTTGGGCTGCAGAGCAGGGAAGCAGGAAGCAGGGTGCCTAGAACTGATGCACCTCATGACCTTGGGGAAGATATCCCTGCGAGCAGCATGGACAGAGAGAGAAGCAAGGGCTGGGAGAGGGTCACAGGAGTAAACCTGCAGGTCAGCCTCAAGGCACACGTGAGTGTGTCCACAGGCAAGCTTGCAAAGCCCCGTGATCCGGCTCAGAGCCCCATCTCTGCATCACCCCCACAGCTCTGGCCTCTACCTGTTGCCTTGGGCAAGTCACTTGCTCGCCTCTCTTCCTTTGGCTGCAAGAAATTGCCAGTCAAAAGTGAAAAGAACCAGTTACGCTCAGTCACCTTGTCCCTGGCAACAGCTGAAGAGAAGAGGAAAGGAAGTATCTCTGAAGCTTTCAGCAGGGAAAATCTGGCCTGTGATGGAGACAGAAATATTTACTTTGCAGGGATAAATATTACAGGAACAGCTCTCGTTCATCCAGACTCTGGTCTCACAAAGGTTTCTCTTACAGGAAGGTGTCCCCTTGCCTGGGACAGAAGTGGCAGCAGGAAGTGCAGGCCCCTTCCCATAAAACAGTGGAGTGTAAGCTGGTATGAAAAATGCATGAACTTGAGGAAAGGCCAGCTGCGTCGCCCCACACGTCCTTCCATTGCTCCTTGGGCTGTTACCTACCCTCTCCTGGCCTCAGTTTACCTGTGTGCTTGACAGAGCCTATGGAGTGTGTCCAGGATGATGTCTGGGTGGCTCATGAAAGTGGATTCTCTTCTTCTTGTCCTTCCTTTCTCCCTCCCGTATCCCCTACAGACCCAACACTTCTGAAATGTCCGACTCCACAAGCAGAACCCAGGCAAGGCCTCCTGTCACCAGCTGCCTGAGCTCCTTGTGTCACAGGCACAGCAGAGGCTGCTACAGTGACAGGAAGGCACTTAGTCATGCAGCCAAACGGTGCTCCCAGAACCCCTCAAGTTTACGGGTGAGCTTGAGGCTGGAGGTGGGAGTCAGCCACGGCTTCCTTTTGACTCACAGAGATCTTTACGGACCAGGGATGTGACACTGAAGCCCCGGGTCCGCCTAGGGTAGCTTCCAGGGGACACAGCCTCGCGTCCTGCAGCCCACCCCAGAGCCTCATCCAGGGGCCACTCACATTGCACAGCCACACGAAGCCATGTATATCTGTACACACTTGTGACCTGCACGGTCTCCAAAGCAGAGTGCAGATGGCTCTCTGTAGTCCCATCAGGACTATTCCAGTCACCAGCAAAGGGCTGGGCGAGGAGTGAGCTGCTTCCAGTGAGCACAGCTCTTCCCCCATGTTAGGATCCTGGGCCCCTAGGAGCGGCGCCTGGCAGGGAATCGGGCTTCAGGACTGGGAATTACAGGTGACCCTACAGCTGGGATGTGACCAAGCCATCTTGACTGCTTTTGCTAATGTGTTGCTGGATTAGGAGGGAAGATTCTGTTTTTATTAATTCATGTTTACAGGACATGATTACATTCCTCCTGGGGAGCTGGTACATGCATCTGACATGTCTTAATTCATTTTTATCTTTTTCTTCTCCCTCTCTTCTCCTTCCCTCCATCTCTTAGTGCCTTTCCCATTTGTAAAAGATCTAGCACTCTAGTTCCTATTATTATCTTTTATTTCACTCTTTATAATTTGGGTTTCTCATAGAGGAAAAGTCATATGATATTTAAGCTTGTGTGTCTGAGTTATTCACTCAACATTATGATCTCAAGTACATTCATTTTCTTACAAATGACACAGGTTTGTCCTTCTTTATGGCACAGTAGTACTCCCTTGTGTATAAATACCACATTTTCTTTATCCATTCATTTGTTGATGGTCATTTCCAAGATTTAGTTATTGTGAACTCTGCTGCTATAAACATGAGTATGCGTGTATCACCATAGTTTTGTGACTTTAACTCTTTGGAGAAGATACCTAGAAGAGTAATAGCTAGGTTGAATGGAATTTTTAGTTTTAGTTTTTTGAGAAATCTTCATATTGATTTCCACAGTGATTGTATTAGTTTATATTCCCACTGACAGTGTGGAAGGGATCCGTTTTCCCAGCAGCCTCAAAAAGACTTGTGAGTATTTGATATCTTGATGATAGCCACTTTTTTCTGCAGTAAGATGGAACCTCAGTGTTGGTTCAATTTGTATTGCTGTAATGGCCAGAGATGTTGAACATATTTCATGTACTCACTGGCCTCTGTACTTCTTCTAGGAAGTATCTGCTCATTTCAGTTATCAGTCAACATGGAGGAGGAGATCTCCATGGAGGCTGGCCACACCCTGAGCCCCCGAGTCCAGGCCAAGGTCACTACTATTATCCCATTGCTCCCTCACTGTGAAGCCACCTCCCCCCAGCCTTGGGCTCCTCCTCTGCGAGGTGCCCCTGGGCACCAGGTGTGAGGTACCGAGTAGGCGCTCCAGCCATGGAAGTGCCTTCCTTGATTCCTGGGCAATGACAGAAGGGAACCTTGGCTTGGGATCAGAAGGCAGGCCTGTTCCCCACGCCACGTTCCCACTTCCTGCTACCTGCACTCTTCAGGGAAGAAAGTTTGCAAAGTACAGTGAGGTCCTAACCCAGTTCTGCTCCTTCGAGTGGAAAAAAAGAACTCGAGGGCCTGTGCTAGGGCTCTGCCAAGAGTTCCTCAAAAAAGCACTGTGGCCAGCACTGTGCCCAGTGCCTGCCAGGCCAGCTGGGTGGTGACACCAAGTCAGCAGCTTGCAGGCGCCTCTGAGGCCTCAGGGAGAATCCAGCACGGGAGCAGCTCAATGCTCGCTACTGAGCACCCAGGGGTGTGGGGAGCGTTCCAGATTTCCTCTCCACCTCTGGGAAAGTGCCAGGACAAGCGCAGAGCCCAGCTCAACCCAATCCCCCAGACCCAGTCTGGGGGAGCAGCGGGCTGCGCTCAGAAATGTGTGTTGATGCTGCCCCCTGCCGGTGGACAAGGTCCCTGCACCCATAGACCCCGCCCACAGAATGGGTAAGCTTGGCTTCTCAAATCCTCCGTCCAGGAGAGGTGGGAGTTGGGGGTGTTGGCTGTGGGGTTCTCTGGGGTCCTGATGACAGGTAGCCTCCATGTGGTCAGCTGGAAACAGGGACTCTGAAGATTAATGTCACTGTAATAGCTAAGCTGTATTTGCTGATTTGCTTTTGTTTAATTTATTTGAAAGGTGCTAAGGCTCCCGTCAAGCATTTTACCTCCTTCGCCTCCTTTATATCTCAGTGACCCCATGAGGTAGGAATATTGATGGGCAATGCAGATGGGGAATGCAAGCAGGGCCAGGTCTGGATCCGGCTGAATCTCCCCTGGGGCCTGTGCTCCATTCTCCTGGGGTTCCCAGACTTCATGGACACACAATCAACTAGGGTGCGTGCGAAGATGCAGGCCTCAGGGCCCCACTGACCCCGGAATCTGTGGTCTTGGGTGAAGCCCAGTGATGTGCATTTTAACAAGCACATTGGTGAAATCCGAGGCCGCCAGCCCCAGGGAACCACCGTATCTGACCGGATCCTCGGCCAGTGGCTCCAGTACCAGCCACAATGCTGGGCTCACCGACAACTGTTCCAGGCAGGAACTGACTGCGGCCCGTGAAGGTCCCCATGTGTCAGAAGAGGTTGCGACTGAATTCCACCCTCAGCCCCCAGTTTATTCCTCAAATCTACCAACCGCGCTGAGCTCTAGGGGAGCAGGGGAAACGAGGGAGGCTGTGGGGACCCAGCCCTCATTGCTGGGCCTGGCAAACTCAGCCTCCTCCTTCATCTAGGTTTAACAGAAATGAGACAATCTCCAATCCTCTCGGAGATCTGAATGCCCTCTGTGGCCACGCTCCAGCCTTCGTATTTTCTTGGCCTCCGGAGCGCTCTGGCGGCCGTGGAACGGGGCTGTGCGATGTCTCAGTTCCTGGTTTCTGGGCGGGTGGGACTTGTGAGATTCAGTGGGCCGTCAGGTATTGGGGGAACAGTCAAGTGGCTGGACAGGGACCTCGGGACACCCCACTGGCCACACCACATACACGGATGTGTATGTTGGGCAGAGTCCGAGCTTGAGTAGGAAGCAGCCCTGTCTTTCCGGGCGTGAGCAAAGCAGATGACTAGACATGAGATTCACAGACTGGGCTCTCACTCCAGAAATGAGGCTCTGGGGCTGGGTGAATCCCTGGTCTCCATTCCCTCTTTGCAGATGAGGTGTTAGGTTTTGCTTTTCCCCAGCCCTTGCTTCCTGGATTCTCGAGGTAATTAAATCAGCCAGCTCTGGGCAGGCCTGTGGGTTAGAAGGCCCGTTTCCGCTGGAATCTCTCAGAATGCTGCCCTGCTGCTGATTTAGTGGCCAATGCCCACCCACGTTCCAGGGCTACCAAAACTTGATATTGTAAATAAGAAACAAACAAACAAACAAACAACAACAAAAACCTAGCTAGGGATAAAGAGGTTAATGCAGACCTAAGATCATGCCTCAAAGAAATTAGGCTTTGTAAAGATCTTGTTCTAACTTAAAATAAATACACTGAGGCACCCTGAAATTCCCCAAAAGCTTATAGGGAAGCCCCCAAGGCTCTCCATCAACCAATTTGGGATTTGACCCCAAGGGCCTAATAATGTAGTTGCTGTTAGAATTCTTCCCCACAAGGACCTGCTTAACTTCCCATATTTAGATGTCGTGAGGATAAACGAGATTGTATAGAAAACCTTGGCAAAGGTGGAGCTCCATGCCTGCCAGTTGTGGTGGGTTTTGTAAGCTTTTATTAGTGAACCTCAGTGTGGGTGTCTGAAAAATGGGTATAATATTAGGATCATCAGGGAAACAGCTGGAGGTGTGGGAGCACAGGGGAAGGAGAGGCCACAGCTGGACACATTGGAGACCTCCACTCACATCTGCTCCACCCTCCCCAGAGCTGGCCGCCTGGGCTGTGAGAAAGGGTCCATGTGAGCCAGGGCTCAAGGCCCCCCTGGACCCAGGGAGGGTTAGGGCTGTGAGATCTTAGCCACGGTCCACATCCTCTCTGAGCACCGACAGGGTTAGAACAGCATGCGGGGCAGAGAATGCGGCATCTGCAGGTGTAAGAAGCAGGCTATCAGGAAGTGATTTACACAGCCAGGGATGATGGGATTTGGGTTCATAGAGATGGAAATCTCAGGACATCACTGGGTGTGGTGGTACACACCTGTAATCCAGCACTTGGGAGGCTGAGGCAGGAGGATCATTATGAGTTTGAGGCCAGCCTGAACCATATAGCGAAACCCTGTCCCAAAAAGAAAAACAGAAGAAACCCCAAAATCTCAGGAACTCATCTGTCTAAGTGGGACATAGTGCTGATGGTCGGGTAAGTTCTCCATGCTGGGTAACAGTGGGTGCTCAGCAGTGGAGACTGAGACAGAGGGAAAGAAACCATTATATTTGGTGACCAAAAGATCTTTTTGGAAGCCTTAGGTCTCCTGACTTCATGCAAGTTATGCCAAGGTGGAGACCAGCCAACATGAGTCCAGACACTTTTCCTGGCTTCCCCTAAATAACAGATGGGCGCCGTGTCACCCTTCTCTGTATCCCCTGGTCCCCCGAGGCTGTCTCTAAGGATGGCTCAGCTTTCTCAGGCCCTCAACACCCGGGCAGCCGGCCCCGCTGGCCACACTGAGCTGATTATTGCAGTACCAGGACATAAACCCAGAGCCTTTACACTGAGCCTTTTTTTTTTGACACAAGGTCTTGCTCAGTTGCTCAGGCTGGGCTTGAATTTGCACTCCTGCCTCAGCCTCCTGAACACTTGAATTGCAGATGTACACTGCCATGCCTTGCTAGCTTATGCTTCTTAAAATAATACAACCAGTATTTGAATAGCACTTGAGACTTTTCTATAAACTTAACATTATGTCCTAGCATGCCATTTATCTACAGTTGTTAATGCTGAGGAAGTCATAGTCTGGCTGGGCGTTTAAAGGTGTCAGTGGCACGCTGAGGACCAATTTATCGCTCTCCTTATGAAGACAAGACATGAAGGCTCCGAGAACCTGGTTAATGTGTCCCGATCACAACACTACTAATAGCAGAACTACAATTTTTTTTAAAGGAAACAAAACAATGGGAACAATAATTGGTTTTCAGAAACAAGACAGTAGGAAATCAGCCATTTGACTGTAATGCACACTGTTGCCTCTAAATAGATGCTCAGGCCACCAGACACAGGCACGCAAAGTCAATCAATAAGCACAAGCACTAAGTGGTTTCTTTACTTCAGTTGCCGTCGTCTCAGATATTTCAGGTGTGTGGCTTCTAATTTCCTCCATGTCTATGTCTCCTGGACTTGTTCTGGGTGAGATGTAGCATGTAAAATTAATTAAAAATTATAAGCACTAACTTGTCTCTTTACTTCAGTTGGTTGCTATCATTTCAGAAATCTCAGGTGTGTGACTTCTACTTTGTTTCGTTTCTGTGTCTCCTGGACTTGTTCTGGGTGGGCCCCAGGTCTGAGGCTGCACCTAGCTCCTTAGTCCTGACATCTTCCTGGGTTCCCCTGGAATCAGCAGGTTGCTGAGTCCCAGGTGCCTCCTGCACTGGCTGCCCGTCCTGCGGTGCAGGGGACTGGGCCAGGCACCTGGGTTCCTCTGATCCAAGGTTCCCAGGGTGGTGGAGAGGTGCGGGGCAGCTGCTCATCAAAGTTCCCCCGATGGCAGGGGAACCCCGGGGAGTGGCTTCCCCTCCTCTGGGCCCAGGGCACCTGGCTCATCAAGGGTGTGAGAGCCACAGTTTGGAGCCCAAGATACACTACAAACCCTGCTCTTACCCGGCACCTGTGAAGCTTACTTTCCTGCAGCAGGAAGCAGAGGTGTGCAGATCCCGTCCTCCCGGGGCTGTCCCAAAGCACGTGATTAGTGGTCAGAATTCTTAGAAGGCACACCCTGGCTCTTTTAATTAATTAATTATTTTCACCTTAGTGGGTCAATAACCAAAGGAGGGCAAAAGAGCGAGATAATAGAGGCTGTTTTCACCAGCAGTTCTCAGTAAAGGCATGAGAAACAGCTTCATCCAAGAGCTAATTAGGAAGCCATAACTCATAAACCACCCACTGCAGTGCTGATGAGGATCCGAGTTAGAAAGCGCAGCTGCCGGTACCTGCAGCCTGGGCAGCACGGCGTGGAGGCTACAGTTAAGGAAGGGTACGGGGCAGGGGGGAGGCACCCCAGGCAAGGCCTCCTTTTGGGGGGCAGGAAAGCCCCCGGCATAGCCTGGGTTTGGAGGGAAGCAGCTTCCGGTCTCAGACCCCTCGGTGAGGAGATCCTGGGAGTTTCTTTGCTGAAGGGACGAGGAGGGTTTATCACTAACGCCACCTCCCGAGGGAGGGCTGGGGACATCTGTGAGTGGCCTGAGCACATGGGCCCAGTGTCCTCCCCTCTCAGCCCTCCCAGCTTCACTGCTAGTGCCAAGAAAGGCAAACACAAACTCGGACAAATTCTGAATGAATGGGGTTCAAATGAAAATCTTCGCGCTCCCATCATGCTTTGCGGGTTATAAGATGTCTTCCTGGGCATCTTCCCACGCGTCTGGGCAGTGATTCTCTGTGGTCGTTGTCTTTATCATAGCTACGTGGGTATCACTGTGTGAGGAAAACAAGGCTCAGAGAGGTTCAGGGGCTTGGCCAGGGGCGCACAGCTGATAATGGTGGTAAGTCCCTGAGCCTCAGGCCCCTCAGCTGTGGTAGTGACCACCACTAACAGTGGCCTCCCTGAAAAGAAAAAGGCCCCAAAGGCTCAGAAAATATAGAAAGGGGCTGACCTCTCAGAGGTGGCAGCAAGACCACCCCTCCTGACAGTCCCACAGCAGTAGCCCCTCCACCGGGGCTCGGGCCACACCAGACCAAGATGCCCTCTGTCGCGCTGGCTCTGTGCTGTTCCCAACTGCCCACTGACCACCCACACCTTCCTGTATCCGCACAGCCTGGGAATAGAGCTGGGGAACCTTCTCAACTCCCCCAGGCTTCCCACTGGAACTGCAGCCCCAGCTCTGCTGGGTTTGGACCCCATTTAGCCAAAGCCTGCCCTGTTCACTGCTTGGAGGGGAGCGCCCCCTAAAGCTTGAGTTGGGGTGATTCTAGACCCCTGCAGGAGAACTGGTAAACATCTGTGGAAATAAAATTTCCCTGCCCAAGGCGGTGGAGAACTTGCAGCAACCAGCGACCCAGTGTTCTCTCTCGTCTGGTGCCCAGAGCACCACCGACTGCCCAGGAATCGCCCAAGCTGGCTTTAACCAAAGGCAGCTTGAAATGCCTGGGTTTCAGCAAGAAATGCCTGGGTTCCAGGATGGCTCCCATGGCCAAAATAATCAAATGTACAGCTACAACACCGAGCATCCTCTGCTTCCTTGAGGAGTTAAAAAGAAGCGCACGTATCAGCGTACTGAAAAACTGTTCCAGTATTTGGACACCTGTGTTTCATTATCATCCTCTTGCTGTGACATTCTATGGTATATATTCCATGCATTAAAAAACTGACTTATTGAGCTAAGAGGGAGCCTAGAGGTTTAACGAATAGCCAAAGGGGTCCCTGGCTTAAAGTCCCTCTAGCCAGGTCCATGAGAGCCTCAGATTTGTCTGCCAGTCTTTCACTCTTCACTTATTTCATATTGTTGCAACCAGGCTGTACAAAACAATTTTGTAGACTGTTTTGTTGACCATAAACATAGTTTCATGCCATTTCTTATATAACTTTTGCTTTTATTTTATTACTTACGTTATTTTTATTTTTGATGGTATTGGGAATTAAACTCAGGACCTTCTCACCAGCCTACATTCCCCAGGCCATTTTAACTTTTTAAATTTTGAGACAAGGTCTCACTAAGTTGCTAAACTGCCCAGGCTGGACAGGAACTTTTGCAATCCTCCTGCCTCAGCCTCCCCAGAGTGCTGGAATTACAGGCATGTGCCACCACAACTGGCCACACCAAACTTCTAATGGTGCCATGCTAGTCTATTCAGTTGCTGCAGTCTAACTCACCCTTCCTCTATGCTTTGCCATTTAGCATGGAATGAATCTGTGACTTTTATAAATGACATCAGGTGACACCTTCCCCAGTGAGGATCTCCCACTTTTGACATGGTTTCCGGCAATAAGCTTTGCAGCAGAGACAGCAGAAACATTTTTCACACTCTGTCGGACACCTTCCCCGGCTCCTGGGTGAGCAGTAAGACAGAGGCTTTGAAGAGGGCAGAAATGGAGGTTGAGGAGGAGAAAGACAAGTGGCAAATGGGGTCTCCATGGATGGGTGTGCAGGTTGTGCCTGCTCAAGGGCACCTGATTAGATGAGAGGTGAGGGCTGGACTTAGGTTGGTCTCTGCTTCCCAGCCCTGCACTCAGCCAGCTGGGAACCCTCGCTGTGTTCCCTAACGGTGTCCAGGACCCCCGAACACCACATCTTCAGTGAATGCTAGGAAGGACAGGACACATTCTCCATCTGAAGTCACTGGACCTCTGGCATCCGGGAGGGCAGAAGTAATTGCTCTGGGGGGACATTTTACTTCCAAAATAATAAAAACCAACCACTGCCTGCAGTAAGGCCTTGCATGTAAAACCTTTTTAGGCTGAGGGTCCTTGCTGCCTGTGACTCCCAGGAGTACCGTAGCAATCCTCACGCACTGCCCTGCCTGAGACAGTCACCCTGTGGGCTGGGGTGGGAGACATCGTGGAGACAGCTGTAGCCCCTCACTGCACGGGACCCAGCAAGGCCTCTGTGGCACATGCACCGTGGCCTGGCCTCGCAGACCTCCGAAGCTGCCTTTCGGGGACCCCGATCTGTGGCAGTTACCCATCTTTAATTAAGCAAAACCAGGGGAAGGAAGAAGCGAACATAAACACTCAATCACCCCCAGCCTCCCCTAAGCCTTATCTGTGGGATCCCGGAGGGCGAGTGAGTTGGAAATCACACAGCCTGTGTGCACCAGACCCGGCCTCAAAGCCAGACTGCATCCCTGGGCCCCACGATGCCTCTCCTGGGCCTCCTCCACCAGGGACCCATGCTGGGGACCAACCAGGCCCCTGGTGGGCAGAAGCAGGACCGAGGGTGTGCTGGGCCCCGGAGCTGCTGGCGGATGGCTAGGTGGGTCTGCGATCACTGCGTCACCTCATTTTCCTTATCTGGAAACTCAAAATTCTAAAGCCGGGCTCCAGAGTTATTTTCTGGGTAGCATAAAAACCTACAGATGGATTTTGGAAGCACTGTTTTGGGCTCTTAGGAGGTGCTAACCCAGCAATACTTCCCTCTGGCCACCCTTATCTCACATCAACTCCTGGACTCTGAGCATAGTTTTAGAAAAGAAAGAGCGAGCTCGTCTAACTTTTCAGTATGAAATAACCTCTCTTCCCATAGCTCCGGCTCAGGGTCGCCAGCAGAGGGCGCCACCTCTCTGCTAAAACTCCCTCATCCTGAGCTTCCAGCGTGGGGCTCCTTCCCTGAGGCTCTCGCAGGGGCTGGCACTGCCGTGGAGCCTTTGCCGCTGGAGCCCCGCAAGCTATGCGCGTCTCCCCAGAAAGCGATTGGCCGGATCGGCAGGGCCTCCGGCTGGCAGCCCCCGAGACTGGATTCCAGCTGCAGGCCAAAGCCCATTTGGGGAACCTCTCTAGAGACTCTGGCAGGAAGTTTTCCCGGGTTGCCCTGTAAGGGTGCGGTGCCGCAAGGGCTGGGACAGCCTTCCTCACCGAGGGGCATGTTGGGGCACAGATGTGTCTTTGGGGAGCCTGTTACAGCCAGGCGTGTGCCCAGGCCGGGTGGCTGGGCTTGTGACATTTACTTATTTATTTACAGGGGCAGAGGGGCATTTGTGCTTTCTGTTCCTTTTGCTGTCCTGAGCAGGGCTGGTCTCAACAATCCCACACCTCCCTCCCTCTCTGTCTCAGCCTCTGTTCTGTTTTACATACACACATGTGCGCATGTGCTTGCGCGCGCGCGCACACACACGTGAGCACATACAAACTCACACTGCTCCTTGCAAGGTTCCTGCCGATAAAGTATCGATCCCTCCTGCCCAGGAAAGAGGGCCTTGGAGCAACAAGGGCAGACACAGCCCAGAAAATCCTGAGCACTCTTAGGCCGTTTCGTCTACAGTGCAGAAATAATCTTTCCTTCACTTTCTTTCCAAAACGCTTTCAATGTCTGTGAGGCTGAGTCGCTCACAGTTCTACCTGTCCTTCCTGCCACAAGCAGCAGGTCCCCTTAATGAGGCCCTGTGGCCTTGTGACAAAAGGAGCCCTTTCTCAGTTTGTTGACCCCGGGTGAGGGTGGTGGTTTCTGCCCTGCTGGGTGGGATGGGGGGACAGAGGACCACACCCTTGCCTGCAGCCCCGGGCGCACTGAGGCAGCCACATGGATGCCACTGCCCGCGGGTTTCTGGAAACTGATACCAAGAAGCTGACAGGGCCAAGCAGAGTGAGAGGCTGAGCCACGGTGACCATCACAGTGACTTCCCGGTGACACCTCCCATACCTCCCCTCCAGTGGCTCCACCATGCTGCGTTCCCAGTCACACTGGCTCCAGCTCTTCCCAGTCCCATGCACGGCTAGGAGCCCAGGGAATGGGGAGCAGTTCTTTCTCTTGCCACCTCACTGCCACTGCACCCCAGGGGGCTCTGCTGTGTCCCCTAAAATCAGCCAATCTCCAGGTGTGGCTCTGGAAACCCTAGCGCACAGCACCCCATCCATAATTCACGAGCTGTGCCTTCCCAGCAGACAAAGGGAGGGGACCCTGCAGGCCTCAAAAGCCCCAGGAGCCCAGGGCCTCGGGGATGGGGAGCTCTGGTTCTCTCCTAAGGTGGGAGAGAAGTGGGGAGGAGAGGGGGGAGAAGGAAAAGAGGAGAGGAGGTAGGGCCACAGGAGGAGCGAACAGGGACGGGAGAAAGAAAGGGCAAGAGGATGAAGGCCAAAGGGCTGATTCAGGCTGACAGTTTGGGACAGGTGGCCTCAGGAGTGCCAGGGAGAGAATGCGACATCTCTGCAGAAACAAGAGGACGCAGGACGTGGCTGGGCTCTGCAGACTATTTCTTCACCGTCTGTTTCGATGAGACATCTGCTAAAACTGCTGCTCTGAACCGCACCTCTGTAACCTCCGTGGGCTTTGCCAGTTCTGCTGTCCCGCAGTGTAACACAGGGGCCGCTGACACCTGTGCGCCTGTTGGGCCGTGAGGGCGGGCCTGGGGCTGGGGACAGGAGGGGACCTTCTGGGTGACGAGTGTGCATCCTTTCTGAGGCTCAGCCTGGCCTTCAGACTCCCTCCCCGCCGGGCAAACTGGAGAAGGTCCCTGCCGTCTTCACCCTCGCGGGGGCAGGGGCTGGTCACCTCCTCAATGGCTCAGAGCTTGGTCCCAGTCCCCAGGTGGCCTGCTAATCTCCTAGATTCCTGTCTCAGCCACAGCAAAGAAAGTGAGAGGCCACGGGCCCTTTGGGAAGAGAGCCGCCCTTGGCAAGGATCTATGGAGCGCCTGAAGAGTGTATGCGCAGTCTTTTCCCCCTGTTCGGCTCAGCGTCCTGAGTTCAAATCTCCTGATGCAGTATTCGCTGTGTGTTGATCACCCTAGGGCCCCTTGCTTAATCTCTGCGGGTCTCAGTTTCTCCATCAGTGGAAAGGAAGTGGCCACCGCTGCTCTAACAGGACCGGGTGGGGGACCTGGGGAAGTTTTGGGCAGAAGGGCTCTGAGGGTCCCTGTGCACAGTAAGTGCAGGTGGGACGTGTGCTCCTCACCTTTTCATTCCTTGTTAGAAATCAGGGGTGCGGAGAGACTCCAGGGGGACCTGGGAGGTCCCTACCTGTCGCTTTCCTTCTTGAAGCTCACTGATCAGCGCCCAGCGGGAGGAGCTGTCCTTGCTTTCTCTGGCCATGTCTGCAGCAAATCCCGGCACCTTTCTGATTGGCTCTGGGTGTAAGAGCATCATTTTGAGGTCAAAAACATCTGGTGCCATCTGAGCTGAACCTCGAAGCTCTTCTCCATTCCCAGTGTGTTGGAGAACCTCGGTCTCTCACTGGCCAAGCAGGCGTGAGCCACTGGGCTCCCCAGAAGCAGAGTTAGGGGACGGGAACCTCCACATGGCTCTCCTTCCCCATCTCTCCTCCAAGTGTGACTTGGGGAAGGGTGGACTGCTAGGGGGCCAGTTTTACTGTCACCTGGCTCGTGATGCCCTTGGCGTGCAGGCAGTGGTCCGGTGGCTGTTTGGGTTCTCGGGTGACACCCGCCTTGTGTCCTTTCTGATTCAGGGAAGCTCTCTGGGGTGACTCTTCATTCCTCGTCCCCTGAGCTGCCCCCTGACACAGCTCCCCCATGCAACTCCGCTGGGCGGGTCCTGTCCATGACAGCCGGTCCTCGGAGGTGGCCCTTTCAAGATGGCTTAACTGGGCCACCCTGTCAGCAGAGGGCCACTACTTATGGTCCCTCCTCCTTGTTAGGCAGCCAGTGGTGTCTGCTTCCAGCCGAGGTTTCTTCATCAGATGAACCCCTAAATTCCTGAGGACACTTGTCCTTCAGAGGGGACCTACAGAGTCCCCGCAGTCTAGGAAATGCCCAGCCAGGAGGGAGCCCCAGCCTCCTTTCTCCGGGCAGCCGAGGTCTCCCCAGGTGGCTCCGGAAGGACGTCCCTCCTCTCAGCCGCTGCCTTCCTTTCTTCGCCCTGGATGTGGGAGCCCCAGGACTGGCCTTGGCCATCTCGACGCTTTAGCTTCGGAAACTCAACCCAAATTCCAAAATGACAAGAAGTGTCCCCCAAAGACCCTGTCACAGTCAGGAAGACAGGGTGGCTCTTGGTCCCAGGGCATGAGGCTGTCCAGTCCCCATCATGGAGGCCTGGGTGGCCTCTGAGTATCTTCTTGCTTCGGAATGTAGTCATGTAAAGGGCTGACTTGTACCTTTCTTATCTGTCACTCGGCTTGGACAAAGGAGGGGCTGGAGGGAACCTTTCTGTCACTTCTACTCAATATAAAACATTATCTTTAAGGAGTGTATGAGCTTACAACAGAAAGTCTGGACGTTTTAAATTTTTCTTGCGAATGACACTGTATCGGCGAGGACACACTCTGGCTACAAAAGCAACCTGCAGGCCCGGACTCTCTAGCTCCTGAGTTCCCTCTGCCAGTGGCGCTCAGTATGACAATGTGCAGATGCCTGGCTGTCTGGGCCTGAGCCACTGTGTCTGTGGAGTGGAGACAGACCAGGGCCTGCCACCTGGAACAAGGCCTGGCACAGGAAGGGCTGCTGTGGAAATGCTCGTCACGGGAAGTGAAAGGCGGTGACCGGATTCCCTTGACATCTGATTTCCCTTTGAAGACGCTCATCTTCACTGTTTTGGGATTTCTCTTTCATTGCTGTAGCTTTTTCTTAAGTTTCTTTCATGTTCGTCTGGGAGCTGCTCTGTGGAGATACCCGTTCCCGACAGCTATGAAATCGGCAAGCAGCACACATGCTCGGTAAGCCCCTCCTCGGGGCTGAGATGCTGGTGGAGTGGTGGGGTGGGGTGATTACTTTGCCTTTATTACCTTTTATTACCATCTTATCACTATTATCATGGGTCTGAAGGACAAATCTTGAAGCTCAGCAGAAGGGGTCAGGCGGGGTCCCACTCCGCTCTCTGTGGTGCCCTCTCAGAGGCTGTTTCCTGGTCAGGTCCTGCTTTGATTTGGGATTTTTGTGGGGGTGGGCACAAGAAAGAATTGAAGTGTTTCCAGCACCTTCCAGGTCGGTGTCTGCAGGGCTGCCTCCGGCCCTCGGCTCTGCTCTGCCGCTGTTGCGGCCCCATCTACCCCAATTAGTTCTGGCCTTCCATCACCTGGAAAATCGGTCCCGTGGTGACAGTAGGGTCATTAAAATCAGGGCCCACAGCAGTGCCGCATGCAGGCAGAGGGAACTGGCTTGGCAGTGGGTGCAGGGGGCCCTGTGTCAGTATTTAAAGGTGGCAGGACACAGTCCCTGGGCACCCACCTTTGACCCTGCACTCCCCTTCTAGGACAGAGGTGAGAGACAGCATCGGAGCTTCCAGAATCCTAGTGTAACCGTGGCCTAGACCCAACCAGTGTCCTCTCCTACCCTGATCCAAACAGCAGCCAGAGAGGTCCCTGCTGGAAGGAACCCAAAGGCCTTCATTCATCCATGGGCAAGTGATTGCACCTTGAGATTGAGGAAGTGAGGTGTGTTAGGGATGAAGCTAGCTACGTCAGGTGCAGAGATGGAGAAGAAAGAGAACGGAGAGGAACAGAGCTGAAATGGCTACATTTACCATCAGGGAAATGCAAGAGAGACAGAGCTCAAATGCTGTGAAAGAAAATATTTTCTATATTCTCCAAGGCAATTTAAATAATAGAAAACAACTCCCCAAAGCCTAGGGTGATTACTGTGGGAGTTTGGACAACAGAGAGTGGTTGCCAAGGCAACCAGCCCATCCTCTGCACCCCCCCCATGACGTCACCCCACTCTGCAGGTGGCTTTGGAGAGCTGGGGGCTGTGAGAAGGGCAGTCAAGGCAGCCCAGCCTTGGCCACGGGGCCTCACACTCAGGGTCCCCAGCATGGCCCCTGACAGGGGCTCTTCGGCCCTTGGGACCCGCCGCACCAGCCAGTCTGCCCTTGGCAGGGCCTCAGAGGCTGACAGACCCAAAAAGCGGAGAGCTACAACCTGGTGTGTCAGCCAACCCCCATCATCTGCTCTTCAGAAACTGGTAGGCTTTTGTTAGAGACCCCAGATCAAGACCAAATGGGGATGAGAGTTCTTTTCAAGGAAACGTCTATTTATTTTCTTGTGGATGGACAGTTTGGAGTGGTTTCCTGGACCTTTATATTCTTGGCTTAAAACTGGGCATCATGGGGTGTGGATTTCTGAGAAGTACCTGTCGGAGACTTCCTGGTGGCCAGGGGGTCCCCCTATCTCCTGGGAGCTGCTCTCTGCTGTCACTGCTATTACAGATTGGCAGGTGGGAACTGCATAATACTTCTTTTGAAGGCAAACACCAGAAGAGTTATTCCCCTTGAAATGCTTGACAGCTCTTAGGCTGTTTTCCCAGCTCTGGCCTTTACACCCCTCAGAACACCAGCATCAGAATCATAAGCCCTCAGCTGCGAGATCCGAATGGGGCTTTACGTCACCCCTGAGCCCCATGCCTGGTTTACAGCATGGACCCCACTTTGCTTGTTGAAGGGTGTCCCAGTGACAGGAACTCAGGAGTTTGAGCCAGAAGACTGGGATCAGCATCTGTGTCCTTCCCCTGTGCCCTGGGCCACTTTGTCCACACAGCAGACACTCTGTCCAGGACATTTCTCCCTTGAAGAAGTAGTCACTCATCCATTCGGTCATTTATCCGCCAGCAGCTAGTGTCTGTGGGACAGCTTAGCGCAGAGCCCAGCTCCGGTAAATACTCAGCGGGTGTTAGCATCTTCCATGAGACCAACAGCAAGGTCCAGGGTGAGCTCTTCCCACCACTTACTGCTCTCAGGGCTGCGAGTCCCTTCCTTAACCCCGGGGGACTTAGCCAGAGACATGAAGATGAGAGTAATACTCCCTTACGGGGAAGATCAAATCAAGCAGACATTAAAATACCAAGCACAGTGTCTGACAGGTGATGGATGAGTGCTCTTTGAAGGGCACCCACTAGACGCTCTACGCAGGGCCAGACCCACCAAGAGCCCGGCAATAGCAGGGGGTCTGCATGGTGAGGGAGTGAGCTCCCCGTCTGTGGTGGTGCTCAAGCCCATCTGCCAAGTGTGATGGAAAGGTGCCCCCTACAAAGTCAGGGGTGGGTTTGCTGACCTCTAGGACCCCACTGGTCTTTGCTATGCTGTGGCTCTCGGTTTGAATTAACAGGGAAGACACTGATCCCGCAAATCGGAAGCAGAGAAATGATGTCCCAGCTTGGTTTTAGAAACCAAAGCCTTTTCCAGCCAAAGGCAATTACAGACTGATCCACAGTGACGCAGAAGCATATTTCAATTGAAAAATGGCATCTTCCTAGCTGCCACCATATGGAGCCAAGACACCAGGTGGCCCAGGGCTGAGACCAATCACAGGGTCCAATTGGAACTAAATAAAATGACCCCCTGGAGGAAATAGCTCCAGTGAGGCCCACAAATCCCCATGGCATGTCATCTGGCCAGGTCCCACATCAGCCGGAGTCTTGTGCTCTGCCTGACGCCTCAGGCCCTGTCCCTTCCCTCCAGTGGGACAAACAAATCTGTGGCCTCAGCTGTGAGTCCATCTCCTGTGTGGGAGGAGTCCGAGCCTCAGCCTGCTGCCACCGAGATGATGCCCCAAGGACAGCCAGCTTCGCAGGGGACCCTGTCGTCAGCTGCCAGTCCTCAGATGGGCCGCCTGACCCAGGGACTTCATCTATATTAACACCCCTGCCCGCTGCATTTTGGCTCCATCCCGGGTCAACTGTCTCAGCACAGCCATCTCTCCTTTCCTGTCTTGCAGAACAATTCCTCTTACTATGGGAAAGCAGGACACGGTTTGGCTCATGACATGCAGGAAGATGGGATTTCGTGCCACAGCTAGGATAACTCAGCTCTGACACCCTATCAGCCACTCCAAATCCAAAGTTGAGGTCCATGTGTCTGTCCCCGCCACGGGCTTCAGGCGCCATGGAGGAGAGAACCCGACGCATGTCTCACTGCCTCTAATTGGCTTCCTCCACCTGCTTATAATTTAGTTTAGTATCTAACAAAGCATAATAGGTTTTGTGCAAGAGAGGAAAAGAAAGACAGACACTTGGGAAACACTGAGTTAAGCAAACTTAAGAGGTTCCTTTTCTGCAGGATTTCTCAGAGTTTTTAATAAACTAAAGTTTGTTGAGGATTCCCAAGAATGGATTTGGGCCAAGGGAGTAGCAATAGCCTTCCACAAATTTTGTCTCAGAGTGTTCTGAAGGGAACCCGCTTTGGGAAACACTGATGTAACTCACTGCAAGGGACTTCAGAGACTGATGGCCTGGGAGGAGGGGACCCGTCCAGGCTCTGCAGCTTACAGATGCAACTTGCTTTGGACTCTGTCTCACCTTGTTTTATGGGGACTGACTACCACTGCCTTGCAGAATCGTCCTGAGAGTTGGTAACTAAATGCACTAATGCATACAAAATGCTTAATGCATGGGAAATGGTATGTGTGCCATAAATAATTTCAAGTTGTTTTGCTGGTGCTGCTGTGATAGCATTGTCGGAGAGTGGCACACACGAGGGTCCTTTGATTTGTCTTTAGAAGGAGCAGGGAGAGAGGCTCTTCTCTTGCAACCGGTCTTGACAGGACATTAGGAGGGCTCAGGAATAGGCTGTGCCCCTGAGAGTGGGTGGCGGTCCCCAGGCAGAGGAAGGGAGCTGTCACCCACTCTGCAAACTAACAAAGAAAGGGCTCTGAGGACTCAGCGTAGCCCTTCATGGATGGTGGCTGGGAAAAGCCAATCGTGTTTACCCCTCAGTTGCTGGGAACAATTGTCCCTCTTAGTTGGCCTATTGTCTCCCGTGAAGCAGGCACATAACTCCCATTGGCGCTGATGGGATTATATGCCCCTATCGGGAGAGAAACAGAGCCCAAGCTTGAATAAGAGATGGGGCAGCAGTGGGTCCCCCTCGGTGACCTATCTCCACACGGCCATTCGTTTGATTATCAGTTGAGCACAGCGAGGCCTCTTTCAAGAGAACTATTCAACCCTGAGCATTTGTAGCCTGGATGCTTCTTGATAACTTTTCAGGGAGTACACTGATGGCATCGAATGCAGCATGCAATGAAAAGGCCTCAGAATGCCCATGACATTAGATCTTGAATCAAAATGGCAGCTGATAATGGCTTTCCAAGTGGCTGTGTTTTCTCTGTGGCCTTCAGTCTTTTCGTTTCCATCTCCCCCAGAAGGATGTGAAAAACATGGGCTCAGCCTATTGTTAAAATATCCTAAGAGCTTTCTTCCTCTATGTGAATGGGTTTATTCTGAGTTAATGGGAAAAACAATTTTATGAAATGAAATAACATCAGGGTTAAGTATAATTTGAATGAACATTTCGTCATGTGATTCTGCAAAAGAAGCTAGAAATACCTTAATTGAACGAAGCACACCAAAAGTGAAAGAGATCATTTTAGCATGAATTTTGCCCAATATATCTAGAAAGAAATGGGAGACCTGAAAACATTCCCAATACCTGAGAAGAACCAGCAGCTTGCTCTGGTTCTACTTAGACTGCTTGCTTTGTACCCAAGCCTGAAGACTACGTTTCTAGTGCCCAGCCTTGCCTGCAACAGGACTGGGCAGCCGAGTAAAGACTGGAAACTCTGTGTGTGTCGTACTCCTCAGGTAACCACTAAAAATGGCTCTCTCACACCAGCGCTACCCTGGGGATACAGCTCGGTGGCACATAGCCTGCCTGGCAAATGCGAGGTCCTGAGTTTGATTCTCAGTACCCACAAAAACAAAGAAACAACAGAACCAATACTACAATTTATTCCTTTGTCTGACACCTCTGACAATTTGAAACCCCAACTCAAAAAATCCAGTGAGATTTGAGACAGGGAAGGCGTCTATTTTTTGTCAGGAGAGAGGAGGTCCTCTGTGAACTCTTCTTGGCTAGATCTCCTTGGTCAGGTTAATTTTGGGAAAGAGTGGAGAAGCAAGCTGAGTACCTGGAAATTGATTCCCTTCAAAGTATTCATGCCTATGTACCCCTTTTGAAACCCTTTGATACCCCTAATCTGAAGTTCTAGCTGATCTTAAGGAGACTGAGTACACAGAAATTCAACAATTCTATAACTTTTGCAGGATAAAGACCACCCAGGCATCAAAGTGTCACTTAGAGATGGGGAAAGAGATAAGAAATGACCCCAAGTATTATTATAAATATCAGTAGTATTGTGCTGAACAAGATAAAGTCCTGAACTTTCATCCCTTAAATTATGTGGAGATATAGAAAGAAAGAAAGAAAGAAAGAAAAGAAAAGAAAAGAAAAGAAAAGAAAAGAAAAGAAAAGAAAAGTCATATTCCATTTGTGATACTGCACTCTGGTTCTGAGACTTGTTACCACTCGGGAAAACTGGGTACCTAAGAGCTCTTCCTATTATTTCTTATAATAGACTATGAAACTATAATTATCCAAACTAAAAAACTTAATTCAAAAAAGCACACCAATAAATAAAACTCAAACTCCACAGACTGATAGGAAAGCACATAAAAGCAGAAAGTTCTCATTACAATATAAAGGAAAGAGCTAGAAAAGGAGCCGTGAGCGTCCCCACTTGACAGGTCAGGGAAGGCCTCTCAGGAGAGGGCACCTGCAAGCTGAATGATGCTTGGCTATGGTTTATATCTAGAACTTTCCAAGAGCCAAATGTGCTTGTACATGGGCTACTGGAAGGCGATTGGATGATGGGGGATTGTTGTTGACTTGCTGTTAGCAAATGAGGTCTGGTCAGGAGAGGTAACCGGTCAGTGGAGGCGTGGCTTGGAAGGGGGGTCTTCCTTCCTTCCTGATCCTCCCCTCAGTCCCTTTCTGCTTTCCACCCACCATGATGTAAGCAGCCTTTTCTCCGCCATGCCCCTCTACCATGCTGTTCTGCCTCAGACTCAGCTGAATCTGGACTGAGATGTGAGCCAAAATGAACCTCTCCTCCTTTAAGCCATGGGTATTGAGTATTGTGAGAAAGTGACTAAGACAGCCAGGTCACACTAGAACTGTGTCACAGAGTGCTGGGTGACTGGACCTCACCACAACCCTTCCAGTGTCTTATATTTAACACTTTGGAAACAGCAAAACAAAACCCACCTGGAGACCACTGCTCCGAGCTGCTTTCGGGGCAGCCTTTTCACACTGCTGCAGAGACCAGAGCTACAGAAGATGCGGGGAGGTGAGGGACTCACGCAGGCCCGGGTTCTGGACCATCCTCTTCCCTGTGGCAGCCTGGTAACCTTGGTGAGTCACGCATTTTTCTGGGACTCAGGTGCTTTCCCTGGGTTACACAACCTTCAGGCCAACCCCTTCACATTGTTTCACCTCTTAATCCTCGTGACACCTTGGAAGTTAGGTACGGGTATCACTTGCATTTCACATCCTGGAACCAGGGCTTAGGAAGGTTAAAAACTTGTGGATGTCACCTAGAATGTGGCCAAGGAAATTAGGACACAAATGTAGATCTGTTTGATTTTAAAAGCGCTTAGACGAGCTGGGATAAACCCGCGAGCTTGTGCTCAGGGCTCAGTGAATCTGGATGCAGACACTGAAGGTACCCGTGGGTGGAATTCACTTCAGAGCAAGAGGAAAAGATGGCCCCCCGAGGGACGGCCAGTTCCAAGGTGACCGCTGAAACACTTCCAGCAAACAGGGGCTAAGCAGCAGGAAGGGCACGGTACTGTGAAAAGAAAAGGGGACGTGGGAGATTTGGGCTTTGGATTCAGGAGTGGCTTTCGGCAAGTTACTTAATCTCTCTGAGTCCTGGGCTGTAAAATGGGAGAGATAAGGACAGATCATCCTCAATAGGGAGGCTGGTTTAGAACACCACGAGGCGTGCAGTTTATTCACGTTGGCTGATACCATCACCAGCACCATCGTCATCACCATCATCGTCGTCCTCACCACCATCACTGTGAGCTGCTGTTGTTATAGGGCAGCTGAGATTGAAATAAAATACCACATACGGCAACACCTACATCAACATTCTCTGCAGTTCTCCTGTCCTTCTTCAACAGAAAGCGGAAGTTGTTCTAGGTCCCCAGAGGCCGTTTTCATATCCTCACCCCTCTGTGGATCTCATGACGTGAAAGGCATTGTCTCCTAAACAAGTCAGATGTTTGAAAGCTAATTAATTCATGTCTCCTCTTTTCATCAATCAAGGGCAGACATGATTGCCAATCTGAACCCCTTGTCTCCAATAAATAACCACAGCTTCCATCCCGGCCTGTTGTAATTCTTGCCAAAAGCGAAGCTGCTTATGCTCAAGGTCACATAACTACAGTCTGACTGTGGCAGAGCAGAATTTGCTTGCTGAGCTTTGGGGAACACTGAAATGGCTCCCAGTCCTCCTTATCACCTTCTTGTGCCTCACGGATGGCAACCTGGGAATACAGGACTACCTTAGAACCCAGCTTCTGGAACTGCAGGTCAGGACCGAGGATAAGGACCCCATTCTGATTCTGCCCTTGAGCAGGAATATAACCCTGGACAAGTCTTTAACTAGTCTGCGCAGTGGAAATCATACCTGGGAAGGCTGGTAAGAGTTAGTGGGCAGTAGGTGCAGCACAAACGTCAGATCTCCAGGTTGTTTTCCAAACTCTAATGAATATTTGCACATCTTGGGGATCTCGTCAAAATGCCAATTCTGATTCATAGGACAGGGCTGAGAGTCTACATCTTTGCCATGCACCTGAGCGTGCTGTGCTGCAGGGGCCTCGACCACACTGAGGAGCGGGATCCAGTGCACCCTGCGGATGGAGCTTAGCAAAAGTGCAGCTGAGGCCAAGCTGGAAAATCTTCGTTCTAACCCGGCCGGCATGGTGCAGGGGACAGAGAGGCCTTTGAAGTCCACAGGCCTTGACTGGAATGCCAGCCGGACCTTTTACTAGTGGGGTAGCATTAGGGAGGTTGATTAATTTCACTAAGGCTTGTTTTTCTCTTCTAGAAACTGGAGAAAAAGGGACTATAGTTCAGTAGATGGTTTGGAAGATTAATAAGGACCATAAAGTACCTAATAAAGGATATGGCACATAACAGGTGCTAAGAACGTGTTTGGTTTCTGTGGATGCCTAATCTTCCTTACACGATCCTGATCCACTTACAAAGCCTTTCTGAGCCAAGTGGCCCATGGGTTTGCCTGCATCTATTTTGCTGAGGTACCCAGGCCCTGGATGTAGCTGTGGCCTCTACCTTGGGCCTATGTCCCCAGTCCTAGGAACTTCACCAGGATCTCTGTACAGAAGAGGTCCCCACACTCCTGACCTCTGGAAGCCCAAGTGCTGCTCGCTCTCTTGGGGCTCAGCTGGCACAGGACAACGACAGAGTCCCAAGTTAACTATGAACCCCAATTCTCAAACCCTACCTCAGGCCTGGTTGGGCCCCTGGCACCCTGACTGTCAGCAGAGAATGGGAGTTTAGCTCAGGAAAGATGAAATTCTGTGATCAAAAGCAGCAGATGAAAGTGTCAAGAAATAATTTATTAATAAAGGATAAATAGAATGCTAATTAAGGCAGAGCTTGCAAGGAGGCAAATTCCCAAAGTAGAACTTTAAGGAATGCTCAAATGATTACCATTTTAATTAAAAGTATATCATCCGATACAAATAACAAACCACCCCTTCTCACCACGAGGGCTATGAAAATGCAGAGCTGGCTACCTCCTCCAGGTGCGCAGGCTGTGAGCTGCCAAGGGAACCCAGGTCAGGCTTAGCTGTGGTCTCCTCACGCTCCTTGGAGTCTCTCGTGCTGATCAGGCTTGGGATCCTCTTCTACCCACTATACCCTTACTCTGCAGAGCATGGCACAGTCTCCTGTCACTAAGGTTCCTTCAGCGGCGGTTCCAAGTCCTAGGATCCACGCCTCCCTCCTTGACCTTCTTTTTTTTTTTCTCTTCTAGAAGCTTTCTGACTTTTTTCTGGTTCCTGTCTCATCTGCTTTCCCTGGGCCGTGGCTGAACCACCCTCCACAGTATTGCCTGGGTAAATCTGTCACTTCCCACGATTGCTGGGAAAAACCTCCCCTAACTCCTTGTTAATCACCCCAATAGGAGAAGCAGAGATTTACTGCATAATCACCAGGTTCCAGGAACTGTGATAAGCTTTCATTTACCAATCCCTTGTAACAATCCCACAAGGTTGACTTTAACCTCATTTCCAAGATGGGAAAAGGGAGGCCAAGAGCCATGAAATCTGGGGGCCAGTTACACAGTCGCAGTGGCGGAATGATGATTTGGGCCAAGATGTGCAGCTAACTTCAAAGTTCAAAGCCCATGTTCCTAACCACTACTCTACACAGCCTGCGTAGCTGCTGTCTGCTGCAGGAGGAGGTCTGAATTTCTGCAATGGGAGGTATGTTCTCTGAGTTGGCCTCCTTAGCTGTTATCCTCACTTCCTGCTCCTTCATACCTTGTGCCAGCACTGTGTGGCACCAAGCCCTGTGCCATTGCTTCTTCTCTACCTGCTGGGACTCTCCCATGATCCCCCATGGCTCCTCTTTCTACCTCTTCAATGCTGTGTGCTCCCCCTTTGCCTCCAACCACCTCTCCTTCGCCTGCAACCAAGCGCTGAGAACTTCCCTCAGCTGCCAGACCTGTCCGCACCCTGCTGCCTTCTATGGGCACCTGCACCTTCCTGGCCCGCTTCCTCTTCTAAGCATCTCAGTCGGGACCACAGTGCCTGGCACAGCATAGGTGCTTCACACATGTTCCTCACAGTCACTTGGCCAATGATTAGCCACGCACTGAGGTCTGTGCTGTGGATATGGCAGGGGATAGGCTGTACCAGGTCCCTGCCCCTACGGAACAAATGGTCCGGTGTGCAAGACAAGCAAGAAATAAATAAGCAAATAAATGAAGACGATGACACTGAAGGTGGTCGATATTCTGAAGGCATTCATGTCCTTCCTGACCAAAGGAAATCCATTCAACACCACTTCTGGTGGACAGTGACCCTTGATTTGCAAATAATATGGTCACATAGAGCACTGAACTAGGATGGGATACGAGTGAGCTCTCCTTCGACTCTGGGGGTCACTCCATTCCCACAAAGGCTCGAGAGCCCTTGAGATGGATTAGATGCCCTATTTAACTGCCTAAGTTGCCTTGTGTTAGGAGAAGCTGTGGCCCACAGGCTCTGGCAATGAAATCATTCGGTTTAATTCAAGAACCCATCAATCCCAGCAGCGAGGCCAGGGGTGTAGCTGAATCCAGAGCTGGAGTTCTTAGATAACCTGCTTAGTGACCAGGCTCCACTATGCTAAGCAACTTTCTCTTTCCTTGGCTTCAGTTGCCTTGTCTGTGAGATGGGAAAAACTACTAACTCACATGGTTGCTCATGGTTAATGGTTCTATGATTCACCTAGGAGATGCTGGCTGGAGGTATCGTAGCTTGCATTGTTGTTATCAGAAGGCCTGAACTGGAAAAAGATTAGAGATAAGCCCAAAGTCTTCATTTTACACATGTAGAAACTGACGACTGGAGAATTACACATTGGTTGTTTTCGGAATTTTGAGGTGAGAGGACACAGTGTATCCACATATTGCGGATCAGTGAATTCAAGACAAGCATGAGCCGGAAAGCCTGGCCTTCCTGGACAGTGGTACACAGTGTCATGATGTCATGGGTTACAAAGCTGGCTGAGCCCCTAAGAGCCCTGCTTGCTCAAAAGCTCCACAGAAA
Source organism: Dolichotis patagonum (assembly GCA_004027295.1). Classification (NCBI taxonomy): domain Eukaryota; kingdom Metazoa; phylum Chordata; class Mammalia; order Rodentia; family Caviidae; genus Dolichotis; species Dolichotis patagonum. The sequence continues at coordinate 393,422 of PVJX010000003.1, read as the reverse complement.
AGAGCTTCCGTGGCTCAACTCTGCATTTGGCTGGGACCAGAACACCAATGCTCCAGCTTGAAGGTTTGCAGTCTTGGAACTCAGCCCTTCTTCCTCGACTGTCACACACACTCTATCCCTTACCACTTCCTTGGTAATTTTATCTATGTCCACAGCTCTTAATACCATCCATTGCCTGGAGACTGCAAACTCATCAATACCCCATTCATTCTAAAACTTACCCTTTTCATGTTTCAATATCTCCAAATTCAGTGTGTATCTTAGTTTATCTGACAGTGCTTTTCCTAGGCAGTGAATAACATAATGCTGGTCTTACAGTCAGCAGCAAATTACATTTGATGAAATACTGGCTGTACGCACGCCTAGAACATGCCTTTGAATTCCAGACTCAAAAATAAAAATGTAACAGACACCTCAAATTTACAAATGAGTAAATCTGAATCCCAATCTTCTAGTCTTCATCTCAGCACCAGGGAATTCTAATCTTCCAGTCATTCAATTCCAAATCTTGCGGTCACCTCTGACTCCTGTCTTTCTCTACATTCAATCTGTCAGCAAATGTTGCACGCTCACTTAAAAATAAATCCAGAATCCAACCACTTTCCACAAATCTGCTACCACTATTCTGATCCAAACATGTCTCCCCTCTTAACGAACTTGTTTCAGCTGCTTCCTTCTGGGGTCCCCACATCTCTGCGGACTTACAGTCTCAACTCTGGCAGCAGTCAGGGGTAAAAATGTGTCTAAAATGGACCTCCTGATTGTCTCCATTCCCTGCCACAATCACCTCTGACTTGTCATACTATTTATCAATATAACTTAAATTTGCTGAAATTATATGCATTTACTTCTTTACATATTTATTATCTGATCCTGCCAGCAGAATGTGAGCCCCATGACGCAAGGATTTATCTCTCCCAACCCTCACCTTTCTTCTAAATCATGCAGGGCTGGGGATGTAGCTCAGTGGCACAGTGCCTGCCTGGCAAGTGTGAGGTCCTGAGTTCAATTCTCTATGGGGGAAAGGAAAAGCCAAATAAAACAGACTGTATTAGGTGTATAGTAGGTACGCAACAAATGGTTCTCACGTGCATTACTTCTCACTAGATGCTGTCTTTAAGGCAGCATTGGATTGCAAGTCAAATCCATGGCTGGGAGAGTGGAGAGAGGCATTTCAACTGACTCTATTTCCCCTCTGTGTTGGGGAATAATAACTGTTAGGGGTGGTAGGAGGTTAAATGAGTTAATGTGCATAAATCACGCGCCCAGAGCCTGACACACAGCAGGTGCTTGGCGAGGGTCGCTCCTTACTATTATTACTACTGTTATTCCAACGTGTAAATGTAGCCACAGGGCTCTGGTGCCTGTCACAAAACCAGAGCACATTTTAGAGTGAGGGGAGCTCAGAGCAGAAGAGCAGAGGTATCCATGGACTGGGAGTCAGCACACTTGCACCCAAGTCCTCATGCTGTGTCACACTGTCATACATCAGCAGTGTGACCTTGGGGACAACATTTAACCCCTCTGAGCTTCCCGAATCTTGTACATAAAGAGGAGATAATGGCTACATCTGTTTCACATACTGCAGTAAGTGCTGTTAGTACAAGTGATACGCATGGAAATCGGATGACACAGGCGACCCTAAGCAAATACTGCCTTGCATTGTCACCATCTAATCCTGCAGGGCTCAGTCCCTGGCTCCTGAAGTCCTTGACTGGATGCTAAGGAAGCTCTGGTTGAATTCCCCCAACACTCGCCACTGTCAGTGGTGACAACCAGGTGACAACCTGGCCTGGTGACTTGTGACTCTCCTGCTAACACCAGGGTGCTTTGCCAGGCCGTGGTTCCCGCTGTGGGGAAGGGAGTTGGACAGCAGCTGATTCTTTTCTCATTTCGTCTCCTTCCAGCAATCTCCGTGCTTCTACAAAAGGAGGTAAACAAATGGTAGAAAACAGACAGTTTCCCCCTTTCTGTAAAGAAACACTGTGCTCCACTCTAAATTATCTTCCTGACTGCTAAGCACATGCCTCTAATCCCAGCACTCGAAAGGCTGAAGCAGGAGGCTCACCATGAGCTTTGAGGCCTACCTGGGATACACAGCAAGGCCTTGTCTCAGAAAAACAGCAACAAAAAATTATCTTTCTGATTGGAAGTCCACGAATTCAGAAGTCAGAACATGCATGTGGGACAAGACGCCCTTGATCCCCTACTGAACACCAGGGGACTTCAGGCAGTTACTCGGGAGGTGAAGAGCAATGGGGTGCAGTGTCTACACCCAAAGCCTGAGGCTCCCATTCTGCATCAGCCACCTGGGGACTCCCGTCCCCCTCTGCTGGAGCTCTGGGCCGCACCCTTAAGGGTTCCCTTCTGGTTGGCCCAAAGGGGGATGCCAAGGCCTTGGCAAGGCGATTTCCACCAAGGTAGGGGCCCCAAAGGGAAAAATGAGTTTACGTGTTAGAGAGCTACTGGGAACAGGCGGTGACTCATTTGCCACTTTACGGGTGACTGCAGAGGACCTCATAGAGGAGACGACATTTCCTTATCTCCCAGTAAGGAACGCTGAAATCAGTCACTGAGAGGAAAGGGAGCTGCTGGCACAGCTGAACCCCTGTTTTAACTTTGCGCCCCAGTAAGTACCGCTATCTTCAGCTTTCTGAGCTCTAATCTAAGGAACGGGTTATGGGGCTTGCCAAGAAAATAAAACAAATAAGGAGAGCACTGGGAGTTTTTGCACAAAAGTCTGAATGTGTTTGGTTTCTGGTCTGTTTATTCTGAGATTAGCTTTCTTCCCATGTGGGGCGTGACTGTGTGTGCTGTAGTCTCTGCTTTTCCACAATGGTGGTGTGGGAAGTATTAATTTTGCAGGTTTCTTTTTTCCTTCAATGCGCTTTCTTGACAAAATACTTTTCGCCCATGCTTAAAACATGTTATTGACCTGAGGACTCCAGAGATCTGGGAAGCACTGCACAACAGTCTTTCTACACAGCAGGCCGAAGGCCAAAGGGAACAGCTCCTGGTTGGCCCAATTCCTCCCAGGCGCCTCTGCTCACTCCCAGAATCCTTCGGTTTGGGGATTCAGGCCTTTTGAAGTCAGTGTGTGTAAGAAAGAGAATCCCCTGCAGGGGTAGAAAAGGAGAGAGAGAGAGAGAGAGAGAGAGAGAGAGAGAGAGAGAGAGACTGACTCTCTGTAGGGTCCCCAAACAGCCAAGAGAAAGACCAGGGATCAGAAAAAGACAGTGTACTGCCCAGAGTCCTCTAGGCTGGTTTATAGGGCATTACACAAAGGTCTTCCTCAAAATCACCTCATTTTCTGCTGCCTGTGTTTTGCCTTTCCCCTGCCCCTTCCCAGCCCCTCCCAGAGGGGAAGGAGGCAGCTGGGCTGGCAGAGGCCCTGCGTGTGTGGTGTGTGCTGTGCTTCCTTGCAGTAGAAACTGTCACTCCTGCATGCTTGCTACAGCACGCAGAGCAGGGAATGCATGTGACTTCACGGGGTTCCCAGGGAACTTCTGCTCCAGGTGTGGCCGCCTGCATGGTGTGTGTGTGTGTGTGTGTGTGTGTGTGTGTGTGTGTGGAGATGTGCCCAAGGCAAAGTATCTTTTCTTTAAGAGGAAGGTTAGGGTCTCTGTGCTCAGGCTGTCCAGCAGCCACACCCAGACTGACAGGGGAGACACCTGGCCTGCAGAATTCCCCACCCTAACTGCTCCCATGGGCCACGGCTCCATCCAGAGGGACCAGTCAGAGCGGGTCCCACCTGTGAATCGGCACCAAGCAGCAGGCAAGCGAACATGAACTCCATGGATCTGGGACTTTGGGGTGGGAATGCTGGCCCAAAGGGGCAAATTGGACCACAAAAAAAGAGTTACTGCTGCCTTGCTTTCCAGGACTTGTTGGTAAGAAACGGTGTTTTCCAGATGCGAGCTCTCTACGAGAGAAAGAGCTGGTCCAGGAAATGAGGGGGCCTTGGCCGGAAGTCTACAAGAACCTCAGGCTTCCCAAGGGGCTGCCAAGCCAGTGGAGACCTGGGGACTGAGAGCAGGAGGAAAGCACTGCAGGAGAGAGGCCTCAGTGAGCTCGGGGATTGACAAAGCGAGAAGGAGCTGAGGGCAGAGGAAAACTGCAGAGATGCCGATGATGTTGTGTTTCTCTTGAGGGCTGGACTTGGTCAGGAAACAGGAGGAGCTCTTCCGGTAAGCAGGCAGCAGCAGCAGAAAGCAAGCCCAGGGCCCAGGGGCAGGGTGGCAGTTGTGCTGCTAACTGTGGCCACGCTGCCAGTCAGAGGTATTAGCGCAAGCCATGGCGGCCACCTCAACAGATGGACTCTGTGGCTCAGCTCTGGGTGGCCCTGGATGGGTCCTGGCTGTTCCCGACCTCCCCATTGCCTGCTCAGCCCTAAACCTTACATCCTTGCCTTCTGCCCCATGTGACTGCCCTGGCTCATTTCCCACTGGAGATACCCTGCTCACAACTTTACACAGGTGGGAACATGTGGCCAGGTGACTGGCCTGTGTCCCTTCTCTGTCCCTTCTGGACTTGGACACATGTGGAACACAGTGACTATGAACAGAGGTTCAGGAGGTAGACAGCATCTTGCTAAGGGACCCTGGGCCATTGATTTCCTCATCTGTAAAAGGGATCCACCAATACTCTGAAGGATAATGTCGGGATTAGAAGGGATTATCACATTCAGAGCTCGGAACATGTTACTTTGCTTAGTAATAATAAATGTTCACTAGTAAAGCAGTGAAAGTAACAGAAGTGATATAGAATAGAAGGAATAGGAATACTGGTTGAGTGAGCATCCCTTAATCCAAAAATCTGAAACTTACTGAGTATCTACATATTATTACAAATGGAAAATTCCATACCATAAAACTGCTTTGTACATAAAAATTATCAAAAATATTGTATACAATTATCTTCAGGCTATGTATATAATATGCATGTGAAACATAAATAAATATCACATTTATTTTGATCCCTTTCCTAAGATACCTCATTATGTATATGCAAATATTCTGAAATCTGAAAAATATATGATATCAGAAACATTTCCAGTCCCAAGCCTTTCCGATAAGGACTATTCACTCAGTCTGTAGTAGGAGTTCTAGAAGTAGAAAGCTATCTCTGTGCTCTGTGAAAGAGGTCACTTTTCCTGGAAAAATTTGCTGTTTCAGGGTCTCTTTGCCACACAACGTGGCAAAGGCTCATCCCATGCCTTAACAGAGCGTGTAAGTCAGTATTGAAAAGCACAAAATGTGACATTTGTGCCGAGGTTGGAATGAGATACAAAGTATATGCCCATGTAAAGCCTGGAAGAAGTCATCCTTATGAGGTAATGAAGGAGTATTTTCCCCAAAAAATTCCCTTGTTATTCTTAGATCTCAACAAAACCCAACCTGGAAGGTGACCAGAGGAGGCCACGGCCTCCATGGCCCCGGGGTTATTAAGAGACAAAGGTGGGAAGGCCAGGAGTCCCTAGCTGAGGAATGCACCCTCCTCCCTGGCTCACATATCACAATGCCCCCCCTCTGCCTCTGCATCCTCCGACAGTGGGGTGTGAACATGATTAGAGACCAACCCGTGGGTCACCAAAAACTGCGACTTGAGGTCCAGGATCTCAGTCCCAGCGTGTCCCCCTTCTCCTACTGAGTTTGGCTACCCACAAGGCTGAATGGTTTTTTCTGGACCTAGGTTCCTTCTCAGCAGCAATCTCTGATGTACCAGTGTCCAGGACTGTGGTCAGGGAGAAAGGAAGGGAGGTCCCCACCGCTGAGGGAGGACAGCGGTGCCCAGGAGCCATTCCCCCTCGGCACCCACTGCCTCAGCTCTGCCCACGGCTCCAGGTCCAAGGCACGTGACTGCATGGCAAAGGTGCCAGCTGCCCCCCACCACAGGGACCTTCTGCCCGCAGCTGACATGCTTCTCCGTGGCTCCAGGAGCCCTGGGCTTGTCGACAGCTCTCTAAACAAGACGTGTGGTTTCCGTGTCACTAACAGCAGGCTACAGGCCTGGCCTCCTCAGCGCCAGCTTGCCTTCTGTTTCCCTGAGCGGCCTACCGAGGAATTCATGCTGCCGAGGCTTGGGGTGTGCACCGAGCAAGGCCTGGACGTTTCTGATGATCTGGAACACGATGAAGTGAGGAGACTACTGCAGACCATGATGCAGTTTCAACTCTGCTTCCGGGTCACTTCGTGACCTTGGGTACACCCCTGCGCCTCTCTGGGCCTCATCTGGCTACGGCAGAATCTAGCTCTGATGGACTTGAGTTCTGTGAAATCCACACTAGCTAAAGAGGTTGGACGTTGGCAGTGATTTTAATGCCAATTGGATATTTCTTTTATGGAGGAATAAGTAAGACTCCCGGGATAATAGCCAGTCAATTCAAAACAGGGATTAACAGGAAGGGAGTAAAACGTGTCTCTAAACTCACTCAAATGAAACCGTGTCTGCACAATATTGATCTTACACAACTCAAACACCAAATCCCTAAGCATCTGTTAGCTGAGGCCAGGGGGTGTGGTCACCATAATTTTAAACAATTACGGTAGAAGGTCCAGCAGCTTCTCTAGAATTAGTAGGAGAGAGACACCAACTCCTGGGGAAGTCCAGAGAATTTAAGAAAATTTGAGGGTGGGACTTGAGGCCTCCCAGTATGAAATTCAAATCTTAAAAAAAATAAAAACTGAAGCGTCCCAGGTTAAGGCAGGAATAGGACACCTTCCCCACCTCTCTAAGAGCCTGTTACAGGGCCTGGCTCTGTTAGGCCCAGCCCCCACTGCTGGCAGCACTGACAGCCGGCAGTCCAGGGAGCTGGACTTGCTGGATCAATGAAAACATCCACCATGCCAGACATGTCTGCCCCACTCCAGGCCCACGAGGAGCCAGGGGTTCAGGCTCCAAGCAGGACCATCTGTCATTAGGTGCTGCTGTTAATTGCCATGCTAATGAACAAGATTTGAATCGGAGGCATGGAGTGCACATGTGGGTTTATACACGGCCAGCGGGACTGTTTCCTGTCCCCTTGCAACCTGGTGTGGGCTGCAGGGCTCTCAGGTAACGGAGGCCAAGTCGCATCACGTGCACAGAAGGGCAGACACTCCGAAGAGCAAGCGCTGGGACTTCTCAGCCAGGCGTTGTTCGCCAGTGGTCCTCCTGCCACTCAGCAGACGCTGGCTTTATGGCGGGTGCTGTGTCAAGAGCCAGGGCTCCAGAGATGACAGCAACAAGGACCCTGCTCTGGGGTCACAGCCTAGCAGAGGACAGAGATGGGTGGACGACAGTGCGGAGGTCAGCCTTGGAGCTTTGGAGTATGGAAGAGAGCTGTCAGCCCGCCTGTGGATACGGGTCCAGATTCGGGAGTCTCGGGGCAGGGGAGAGGAGGCCTGAGCTAAGCACGAGGAAGAGCAGAAGGACAGCAGGACATTAGGGACAGAGGGGCTGGTGAGAGAGGGGGCCATGTCTGGGAAGACCCTGGAGTCGGGCAGGGGAGCTCAGCTGTGGTGGGGAGACATGGGCTGCAAATAAGGACCTGAGAGGAAGTGGGGGTGCAACTGGGCAACAGCCCTAAGAGCAGCTGCTCCACTAACCTTGATCAAGCTCTTGCAACCAGCAAGGGGTAGCAGTAGGCTGACATGGGGCCCTGCCCTCAAGGAGCACAAGGGGAGGGACAAAGGAGGTGGCCTGGAAGTAGTTATAAAAAGGAATGACAACAGACTGGGTTAGCAAAGGCCTGGTTTTGCAAGGCTTGACTCACTGTCCCATTTTCCAGGCAAGTAAACTGAGGCCCAGGGGGCACGGAAAGCGTGGGAAGAGGTGTAGCTGGCATGCAGAGCCCCAGAGAGTCTGGGTCTGGAGCCTGCATTCCACCTGTCCCACCAGGCTTCTCTAGAAGTCTGTGTGGTAGAGGAGACATTGTGGGTGAACACAAGTGAGGCCCCCCGGGGAACAGACAGGGTCATTTCTGCTGAAGAAGACTCTGGGGAGGAGATACAGGTCAGGGTGGGGGTGATACCCTGCAGAGTGACACAGGCTTACACTCTGGAGTCTAATACTCACCCTTGGGTGAGTAACTCACCCTCCTTGGCTTCGGTTTCTCCCTGAAAAAGGAGCACTAACACCTACTGTCTAAGGACGAGAGACAGAGGAAGGCAAGTGCTCTGGAGCTCATCCTACACCGTGAGTCCTCCAGCACGCGTGATGGGTTTCTATACCAACAGTGACCTTTATTCCCAATAATAAAACTGTAAATCAGAGCCCAGACCTGGAGCCTGGGGACACAGGAATCTCAGTGAAAGTCTTTCCACTCAGACGGGCAATAACAACACTGATAGAGCCATTTTCTCTTCTACAAAATAATATACAACCCTCTTCTTCAGAAATCTCATCAATTTTTCTCCTGCCCAGGAAACTGGGATTGCAAAGTGGCATTTTCAAAGGCTGCCAATGCTATCACCAGCTGTCTGCGGGGTGAGTGACTGTCAGAAGGCTGGATCTAAAATGCCACAGGAGGCTGTAAAGGGCTCCCGGCTCCTGCTGGGACCTGGGAGCTCTGGAGACCTGGGTTGGTGAGGAAGGCAAGAGGCAGAAGTCATCACTGACACAGTGACTCTCCTGAAGATTCGAGGCAGCATCCTCTCATCCACTCATGGCCAAATCAGAAGCCTCTAGAGGCCACACCCCCTGTAACCATAGAAACAAGTGCTATTTGGACCACTCCTCTCTTTATTCAAAAGGATGAACAGGTGGGCCCAGGGATGGTGTGGAGACTGAACCGCATGCTGCCTGCCACTGGGCTGACCTGTAAGCGGAGGCTGGAGGGCTCAGGATAGGGAAAGGTTCTTCCTGGACACTGTAGACCCAGAGGCCAGCCCCGGGTCTGCAGCAGCCAGGAGTGAGGGCAGCAGGGAGCTGAGCTCAGCAAGCAGAGGCCCCAGGGCCACTGACAAGCAGGGCTGTCCGGCTAGTGAGGGCCCTTTGGTTTCAGTGCTGGCTTCCTCACCTGTAATGTGTGACAGCAATGCCCGCCTCTCTAGCTGTGGGGACGGTGAGAACACACACAGGTGCTTCTGATGAAGGCTGGCTTCCCAGGGCCTGGCCTTGGGGAGGGAAAAGATTTGCAGCCCTGCCCAGCTCATGCCCACGCTTGGAGACGGGCCCCTGTCCTACCTGCAGCTCTGTAGTCACAGCCAACGGCAGAGCAGCGAGCACTTTCTGAAAGCCGTGGGTTTCGGGTGCTCTCGCAGTATGAATGACCCACCACCTCATCCCTGGAGGGCTGCAGGACCCAGACTCCTGCGCTGGGCTGAATGCAGCAGCCAGGCAGGGACCCCCAGCCGCTCTTCCACCCCCTCATCAAGGCGCCCGAAGCTCGCACTGAAGGCCAAGGGAGCAGTAAAATCCCGTTTGCCACAATTAGCGATGAGGGATGAAAGGGCACTGCAGTGCCGGGGGGCCTCTGCTCCCCCCAGGCCCACACCTCTGCCTGCTCGGCTGAGCGCCAGCTTGGGACAGCAACCAGCAGAGCAGGCGGGACCCACAGCTATCTGGAGACGCCCTTGGGCTCCCGAGCTCATGCTCAGGGAGCCTCATTTTCCCACTCTTTCCTCCTGGAGTCCCGGCTGCCTGTGAAGTTGCTGGGGAGCTCGTGTCCTCAGACAGAGCCCCTTGCTTACTTAGCCACCAAAGAAACAAGTCGGTAGAGGCCAGAAAAAAACAAGGAAGGAGGGAGGAGGGAGAGAAAGGCGAAATGGCATTTGCAAAAACCTGGGGCAAGAAGGAGCCATCACCATGGAGACAGGCAATGTGGCTGGACAGATGGGTCAGGCAGGGACTGGACAGGAGGGATGGAGACAACCAGGGATCCCACAGGCCATGGGGTGGCTTCTTCCTTGTGCAGTGGAAGGCCCTCTAATACTTTCCTTGAATGCAGCAGCATCTTATAAGCATCCAAACTTGCCTGCAGATGAGCTGGTATCAGGCCCTGAGCCGTGCATGGTCTGGTAAAATGCCCAGGCTGTTTGTTTGTGGGCATATCACACATAAGAGGATCAGAGGCAGCCCCATCCTTCCAGTGGTCTCCAAGGCCAGGAGCTGGAGGAGCGTGGAGGAGTTAGCCAAGTTCCAGGTGCCCTGCCAGGAAACCCCCTATCTCTTCTGGCCCAGCAAAGAAAGGGTTCAGGGCCCATGGGCCCAAAGCGAGGAGTAGAGAAATTCTCAGCCAGACTGACATTTCCATTCTGCTCAGTTAATCAAATCTGCTTTATGTAGCACAAAATAAACACAACCCTAATTAGCAGGGCTGAGCTGCAGCTGGATTATCAGAAGTGCATTGCATATTCCAGCCTCGGTATCCCCAGAGAAGGCCCAGCGTCTCCCTGAGAGGCCCTGTTGGTTTGTGGGATTGCCCTGCTCTGGGTTCCATGCAGCTTGGTTGTCTCTTTCCTCTAGAGAGCTATTTGCCGGAAGATAGGCCCAGAGGGTCTGATCCTCCCTCGGTCAGCAAACATCCATGCCCTGGTTGCGCCTGGCTGCTCCAGGCAGGAGGAGTAATGTGATGCATGGCCACCCTGGCCTGGATCACCTGCTAAGGGGAAGATAGCTAGCCAACTCCTTGCTGAAGGCCTTTGTTTCTCCCAGTTCTGGAGACCAGAAGTCCCAGATTAGGGTGCGGGATGACTTAGGTTCTGGTAAGGGTCTGCTTCTGGCTACAGACTGTCTTCTCATTGCCTTCTTACATGGTGGGTGGAGAGGCGAGAACTCTCTGCCTCCCTTTTACATGGGCACGAATCCCATTCCCAAGGGCGCCACCCTTGTGCCGGATCATCCCCCAAAGGTCCCACCTCCTCATACCGTATATGGAGGTCAGGATTTCAACGTAAGAATTTTTTGTTGTGGGGGACACATTCAGTCCATTGCATTTATTACTGTTAAATTACACATGTCTTACGCTTTGTTCAAGAGATACAGGGGCAGAGAAATCAGATGTAATTTCAGCTTTCGTTAAATTTACCATTTATCAGAAGAAAGAAATGCTAAACAAGTAATAAACATTTGTCGAATGATCAAATAAGTGAATGACCTATGCGATTGTTTGGTTACAGCTATGAAGGAAAAGCCCAACAAAGAGCAGAGGATCTGGTTATAATTCAGGACATCTACCTACAGCCACAGCTGTGAGAGGGAAATTGAGGGAAGCTGTAGCAGGGGACTGACTCCGGGTAGGTGACAGGCAGAAGGTGACCACGGAAAACTGGCGGGCACTCTGCTGTGCTTGGGGGGAAACACAGGGCCAGGATTTAATCAGGGAAAGGGCAGATCCACAGAGCATCCCATCTGTGTGTGGAACAACAAATGTGAAGTCTCCTAAGTCACCTAAGTGGAGGAGATAGTGGGCTGGACAGAGGTGAGGAGCGTATGTGACAACTGGGCCAAGGTGTGGTGAGGCAGAGCTGATGAGGGTAGGTCCCTGAGGCTGCCCAGTTACTCCCACGAGAGAGCCGAGGGCCGGTGTTGGGGGATGTGGCGGTCACAGAGGAGCAGGAGTAAGCAAAGGTCACATCCTTTTTTCCCTAGGGCTTATGGGGGTTGGGGAGGAAGCTGAACCACAGGGAGCCCCTCAGGGGCTGATAGCAGAGCCCCCTCCCAGGGCTCTGGGAATCCTGTGTGCGGCACCTTCTGGTTCGTGTCTGTTTGCTCACACACTTCCACATGGCCAGTGTCCTCCAGTCCTGCCTGTCCCCACCCAGGACACGAGGCACCATCCCTGTTACAGCTTGCTGGTCTCCCTGCTGGCCCTTGAGTTCCATACACCCTGCAAGAACAGGAGTTATGGCCCCCCTGCTCCCTGAGAGCCGGATACCCGGCCTAGTCTGACCCAGGAGACACCACAGTGGGTGCAGAGTAAGTGGAAGGTGGAATGACTGAATAAATAACGCTCTTATTAGAGTCCCCTATGAATCTGTCACCCAAGAAAGTTTAATATCCATGAATTTTGCCATGCCAAAGCCAAGAATGGAAGGAGGAGGAGGAGGAGGGGGAGGAGGAGCAGGAGGAGGAGGAGGAGGAGGAGGAGGAGGAGGAGGTCAACAGCCCTCCCTAATGCTGCTTCCTTTGCCTCTTCAGCCCTGGGCTGTTCTCTGAGAGGCCCTGTTCACTGTCCCCAAGGACACTGCTTTTTGTTGTCACCCCACACAGCTCTGTCTATTGCTCCTGGTAGACCTGTGATCTTTCTGTGGCACAGCCTTGACACCACTCTGCAGCTCCATCCTAGTGCTAAGCTGTCGCCCTGGCCCCACTTCAGTTCCCGTCCGCCTCCCAGCATGTCTCCATCAGTAGATGTTCTCAGCTATAACAGAATCGTTTCCTGTGTGGATCCGAATGAACTTTCTCATACCTGTGATGGGTACTGGGTGTCCCAGGGGGATGCCACAGGACCCTGATGGAGAATCACTCCTTTAGGAGCCTCCTCCAACTGGGGGAACATCCAGATAAGTCTGGTCAAGAACCTCTTCTATCTTTGGTGGATTTGAACTGGAATTCCGGAAAGACTTTCTAGTCTTTGGTGCTAAAAATAACTCAGCCACTTGTTGGCAGGTGAGACGGGAAGCAGTTCAGGGCATGTGACACTGAACTGAGGCCAGGATTGATGGGCAACTTGAGGGCACTGTTTTACTGAATTCTTTCAACCATTATGCTACCGCTGTACCTATTTAAAAGATGAAGAAAATGAAACCGGAAAGGCTTTGGTGATTTCTCCCGAGGGCTGTTAAGCACTTAGGCTCACCCAGGGAGATGAATCAGGGAGGTGGCACCCACAAAAAAGGCTCCCACTCTTGAGATGCTCACACACAGGCCTTCCCAAGGCTGACTCTGCATTTCCTTAAGATGGGATCTGATGGCTCATATAAAAACCAAGGGGGTTAGGAGACAGGAGTTAGCAGTAATTTTGCAACCTTCCGACCACGACACATCCATGCTCCTGCATGAAACCTACCTGACTACCTTTTAACTTTTAACTTTTTTTAACCTACCTCAACTTTTTAACTTTGCCGAGGACCTCTCTTAATGTGTCTTCCTCTGTTCCCCTAAATTCCTAGCATTTATCCGCTAATCTCACAGAAACCCCATATACAGTCGTCCCTTGATATGTGCAGGGGATGTTTCTGCAATCCCCAGGCATTCCAAGATCCATGGGTGCACAAGTCTCCCGTATGAAATGATGGAACCTAGGCACATCCTCTTGCATACTTTAAATCACACCTAGAGTGCTTCTAATACCTCTTACACTGTAAATGCTAATAGTGTTTATATTATGTCATTTAGGGAATAATGATAAGAAAAAAGGTTGGACTTGTTCAATGCAGTTGAAACTGACATTTTTCCAAATATTTTCTACCTGCAGTTGATCGAATCCTCAGGCACTGGAGTACATGGACACGGAGGCCAGCCGTCAGTGGGCACCCTGGTCTGTTGCCCAACCTCTAGGGGATTCAAGTCCTCCTGTAGGTAATAACATCAGGCTATCAAGGAGCTGCCTGGCATCACTGCAGTCTCCATTTCTCTGGTCCTCTCTATGCAGAAATTGCTAAACAAACGGTGAGTGGAACCAACTCTAAGCTAGCCAGAGCTGCCGGTGGACCCCACCACCTTCTCCTGCCCCATGCAACCCCTATCACATTATCGGAGCTAAAAGAAACAGTGAGAGTAGAGATGGCTCATTTTATTTTTAACAGCGGGGTGAGCTGTAGTGAAGAATTAATCACAGCGCATCAATTAGCATGATCCAATGGCCTGAAAAGAAATCAGCCTCAAAAAGAGTTCACAACTTGGCCTCTTTTATCCACAGCTGGGAAGGGCTCCTGTGGTTTTCTGCACAAGGTGTAATAGTTCTAGACTTAGAGATGTTTTCAGAGGAAGTGGCAGTTCTTCGGAATCATTGGCTCAGGAGAATGAGGGATGTGTGTCCCATTTCCCTGCAACCATAAAAGACAGGCTTCCTATGGACAGGGGTCACAGCTGTTCTGAATTCTGCAGCTCTTGGGATCCCCTAGAAATCTTGTATGATTTTTAACTCTCTACATCCATTTCTATATGCTGGTGAGGTCTTACTTTATACCTCCAGCTAGAAAAATTTCCCTGGATTGCATACTTATCTCCAGCGGCCCAGTTGACATCTCCCCTTGCATGTCTAAGAGGAAACTGAAGCTTAAGATTTTAAGACCAGGCTCCTGCTGGTGCCCTGTGCACCACACGCAGCCTTCCTGGCCTCCAGCACCAAAGGCAAAGCTGTTCTTCTGATTGCTCAGGCTGGAACCCTTGAGGAAGGTCCCTTCCATCCACCCTGAATCCCTTCCCTTTCTTCACACACCTCATCCAATCCATCAGCAGACCTTGAGGACCAGCCCAGTCTTGAAATCTGCTTCTCAACACTACCCTGCTCCCTCCTGGCCTGAGCACCTGGCATCGCTCCCTGAATCACAGCCTGCTAACCATGCAGCATTGTTTGCACCAACAATGTAACAGGGCACTTTGCTGGGAACCGACAGTATCAATTTTATCAAACAATGTTCCAGGCTTTCATACTCTGGTTGTTAAGCAACTGTGCACCACGTGACCCGGAACCTGAGAAGCTGGGAAAGTGGTCACGTAAGGTTCTAAAGTCAGAAGAAATATACAGAGAAACCAGAAAGGTATATTCTGAAGTGTTCTCTGGGTCCTGAAGTGGTAGGGAATTTAAGCTTCTTTTTTCTATGTTTGCATTTTCTATAATCTTTTAAAATACCAACCATATTCATTATTAGGAAACATTAAATCTGACAGTGGGAAGATTAAAGAGGGAGGCGGACCCAATGCGTGGTTGATGCAGAGGAGGGAGAAGCAGCAATTTCCTTCCCACAGGGCTTAGATGTGTGAGCTCCAAGGCCTGCCAGCTCCCTGCCCCCCACCCACGGAAGAGACACACGGTGATCTGCCCGGCATAACAATGCCTGTCCTCTTCTCCTGTGTGTACGGCACTGCTATGTGATTTATAAATATGATCATTTTTCTTTCTCCCATCCCCGTTCTGCAGAAGAGAAGACTGATGCTGACAGAAATGCACCTGCCCACCGTCACATAGCTGGTCATGTTTAGAGCAGATACTGAAACCTCCAAATCTGCATTCTTCTTACTACTGTTTTCTTACTTGGCAAAGTCTCAGTTTAGCTAGGAAGAAGGATGAAGGCCCCCAATTCGCACGCACCTTGCACTATTTTAACGTAGAAGGTGGGTGGGCAGAATTTAGCATCTCAGAGACTCCCTGCACCCTTCCTGTCAGGCCATCCTTGGCCCAGCACACAGGCTGGACCCACAGCCAACTCTTCCAGCCTGGCTCTGGAATCCCATGCTTGGTCATCATAAAGGACCAGCTGCTAAGGGTGGGGGATTTCCAGACAACCTAGACCAGGCTGGGAGGTGAGGATTTGCCTGGAAGTCCAGCAAGTGATGCCAGAATCCTGTCCTTTGTGATTCTCTTCCCTGCAAGGTGGTAAATGCAGAATTGACAGAGAAATCGTGTCCTGGGGTTAAGTGTCAAACGCACCTTCAAATCAAGGATCATACTAAGCAGGCTAGTGAGTGACTGTCCCAGAGATGCTGAGAAAGTAGACTCTGGTCAGTTTGGAAGCTCTGAGGCCAAGCAAGGTGGAGCCATAGCCGAGAGGTGCCCATGTTCTGAGGAGTAACTAGCCGGAGAGTCAACATTTTCACCCAAGATGTCTCTAAAAACACAACCAGGGGTAAAGCAATGTGCAGGAGCTGCTAAGAGTCCCTGATGAGAAAGCACCAGTTAAACCTGTGGTAAACAGAATTGTTGTCCCAGCACTGAGGACAACTGTCCTACCTCACACCTGAACAAGGGATGATAAAGACTTTTCTGCTATGGGACAAACCCAGTGCAAATCGGAGCAGGGGAGGTACAGTAGCTCCCAGGTCTGGGTACTATGCTTGGGGACAGATCTCAGCATTTTAAAGAAAAAATACAGGTCAGGTTGAAAGACAGTGGTATGGTAGTGGTCAGTGTGTTAGTCGCCAAAGGGGCTATGACAAAGTGCCACAAGCTGGGTAGCTTAAAGCATCAGACATTTATTGTTTCACAGTAAGTTCTGGAGTAGAAGACCAAAACCAATGCATTGACAGAACCATCCTCCTGCTGAGAGCAGGGATAATCTTCCCTTGCCTCTTCCTGGCCTCTGAGGGTGGCCAGCAACTCTCAGCATTCCCTGGCTTGCGGTGCCACCACCTTAGTCTCTGTTTTTGTTATGGTTTAGATGCAGAAGTCTTCTGTGTTTAGAGACAGGGCTTTTGGAATGTGATTGGATCAACTAGGCACTATAATCTTCACTGGATTAATCCCCTGATGAATTCATAGCTGAAAGTGGTGTGGGAGGTGGGGTCTGGCTGGAAGAGGCAGGTCACTGGGTCACTTGACAAGCATATTTTTGTTCCCAGTTCCTCCCTTTCCTCTCAGCTCCTTGGATCCCATGGAGCGAGCACTTTTCCTCCACCATGCCTTTCCATCATGTCATTTCTGCCTTGGAACCAACCAACCATGAACTGAATTCTCTGTAACTGTGAACTAAAACAAACCTCTCCTCCTTTAGGTTGTGGGCGTCAAGTATTTTGTCCCAGTAATGGGAAAGTGACTAATACAATTTCTTTGTGGCATGGTGTTGTCCTGTGTGTGTCTCCTCTTCCTAGGAGGACACTTATCACACTGGATTGAGGATGTGCCCTATTCCAATATGACCTCATCTTAGCTAATTACATCTGTAGTGACCCTGTCTCTACTTAAGGTCATGTTCCAAGGTAGGAGGGACTAGAAATTCAACATATTCTTTTGGGTGAAATAATTAAGCCACAATAGTTGTCCAACAAAATAAGCAAACAAACAAAAAAGAGACCCAGAGAAGAGGCGACAAAAGCAGCGTGCCTGGCATCGCTGTGTGCCCATGGTCTCTGCTTTTACCACTGGGTACCTCAGATGGGCTGTCCTCCCACTCAGGAGCACCAGCACTGGGGTGTCTTGTGTCTGAGGCAGCGGCAGTGGCACAGTAGTCACGCAGGGTGCCACTGCTCAGGGATGAGCCTGTACAACCAGCAGGGTTGGCGAAGGTGGCCCCAGCCCCACTCTGCAGCTCTCCAGCAAATCACCCCATGATGACTGGGTCTGCTGCACACCACGCTGGCTCGGCCTTTTAGTCATTTTTTTTTAGTGGAGAATAACACCCCTTTAAATACAGCAAAGGCTCACACTCTGGGAGGGGTAAGGAGAGGGCGGCACCATGAAAGGAGTCAATGACCATGACAACTTCGTCACTGCTGCTGCTGAACCAAGTCTCACCTTTTCTATAAAAGTGCCCAGTGATCACACTTGTCACACAAGGGCTATAAAAGCAGCGTGAAATCACAGGTTCCAGGCCGCCCCCCCCCCCAAGCTGAGTCGCCATCGGCATAGAATTATTTATGGCCTGCTCTGTGCTTCTCTGTGGATTTTCGTTCCTGGTAAGGGACTTGCTCCTCTACTCCTTACCAATTGTGGGTTGGACCCCCTCTTTGCAGCATCACCCAGACCCATGTCACGGTGCATGTGTTGATCACTGAACCGGGGACCCTCGTGTGCTGAGCCGATGGAGGCTTGGCGGAAGGCTCTGCGGGACTTGCTCCAGAGGCACACGGTTGCAAACCCTTTCCCAGCACAAACAAGGGAAAGGACGACCAGCTCTTCCAAACATCTCCACCCTCCTTGCAAAGGTTAAAACAGCAAGTAGTTTGCATCTAAGTCCAAGTCATCCAGCAGTTTACACTGGCCATCCCCCCTCCCCACACCCTTTTAATTAACTGAGCTTTCCCTCCATGAGCTAAACTAAAAAGCAAATACAAACCAGTTATCAGGAGATGATTTAGCCCACCGTCCAGGCCTGGCATTCTCCCTTTCCTTTCTCTCTGCCCACTCGCCCTCCACAGTCTCCCTCTCGGGCTCTACAACCACTGGGGATGCCAGGCAGCTGGTGCCTCTTCAGTGCAGCCCAGGGCTCCCCACCCTCACTGCACTGCTCTCCTGGATGCCAGCCCTGGCCTTGGCCTCCACTTTGCTCCCAGGCCCTGGACTCAGAGGCCCCCCAGAAAGGAAGCTGCCAGCTGTGGTTTGGTTCATAGCAGATACCCGAGGCACTTCCAGCCTCCCTGGGACCCTTTTCCCCCTTCATTCTTTCCCACCTCCTGGGAAAGGTAGCTTTGGGTCCCCGAAGAATATCCTGGGGAGACAATGCTCCCAGGAGCAGAGCGGTTTCCCAGGGCCAAGGGAGCAGAGCTCGCCCATTTCCTTTGGAAGCTGTCCAGGGGACACAGTGGCCTAGACTGGGCTGGGGTACAAAAGGCATTGGGCAGGGACTCTAGAGGGCAGTGTGCACAATTCTGGCCTCAAACTCAGAATGTTGTTACAGGCCATGTCCATCCCTGCTTGGCAAGCAGTCTTTGGAAGGGGCTTTGTTTTCCAGTCTGGACTTAATGTGCAAAGTGCCCTGGTCAGGAGAGAAAAGGCTGGTGTCCGGCCAGATGGCAGGGCCTAAGGCTGGGGAGGGGCCGGGCTGCTCTGCAGGGTCCTCCAGGGTGAGGTGCACGGGGAACTGAACTGGGTGACATGGGCAGCGGTTCCCTGGCTCTGGCACCTGACAGAGGGGTTGCGGGGAATTGGCAGAAACAGCAGCTATTGCTCCAAGAGAAGTAAACAGCGTCTGCTTCCAGAGCTTTATGGACCAGAAAGCCCTCAGGAACAGCTCCCGGGCTCCAGGCTGGTGTCGTTCCGTGCCAGCCGGCCCTGCTCCATGCCCCCTCCTCCCCTCCTTGCTCCTAAACAATACCAGCAGCTTTATGGATACAGATCTGTGCAACCCTCACCTCAACCAGCTTTAGAGGATTTTCGTCACCATACAACCCACCAGGGGAAAAAATCCCTACAGTGGTGAGCACTAGCTCTCCATTTCCTCCCACCTCTCCCAGCCTTAAGAAACTGCCAATTGCTTCGCTGTCTTCACAGCCTGTCCTACCCTGGTGCTTCCCGTAAGCCTCCCTGGAGCCCTGGAGTTTAAGCACCTTAGGGTGCAATCATCCCCCAGCCAGGCCCCTGGAGTGGCCTCGCCACTCACACAGGGGATAAGAACACAGGTCCAAAATCTCCTCAGCTCTTCATCTGGGCCTTTCTCTGCACTTTCAGGGGTCTATTGGCTTCAACCTGAAAACAAGTCTAACTGGAAATAACTCCTGATCCAGAGGCAGGGACAGACACTGCCATTTCCTGGCTGGGCAGCCCTGACATGTCTCTTGAACCTCTTTGACCTATTTCTCCACTATAACCCAAGATTCATACAGGAAGTATATTTTCTAGTAAATGAGACAGGACCTCTGACCCCAAACTGTTTGCACAAAGCCACGCAGAACTAAATGTTGCATAATTCCAACCCTTCTGAGTTTACAAAATAGTCAAGGGTTTGACTTCCTCCCTTGCTAACTCTGACCATCCGCCCTGCTCTTTTCCTGGGGGTTCTTCTGTCTGGGTGCCTCTTCCACAGCTGCCAACGATAACTCAACAGACGCTGCCACGAGGAGTCAGCAAACAAGAGCCACTGGCCTCCCAGAGCCCTTTGCGAGAAGGCAAGACGGTGAGCCCCAGGCTGGAGGAGCGCGTTTGGAAAAGTGCTGGCATTGTCAAACGTGCGGAGCTTGTGGAGTAACCAGGACTTTGGGCAGATGCGATCTGGAGTGAAGGGCTGCCTCTGTTTTAAGCTCCTTTCATATCTTTCCTCATCTGCACAAAGGGTGGGATAAAAACAATTCCAACCCTGTGAATGAGGCATGTGCTAGGCTTAACCTGAGTCCAGGGCTCCGCACAGTCCCCGGCTGGGGGGTAAACAGAGCCAAGCCATCACCGTCCATACCATGCTAGCTGTAACTCCTAGCTGCTGTCAGAGCACAAAATACATTGTAGCAACTCGGGCCAGGATCCAGCCCTCTCTGTGCCTTGGTTTCCCTGAGTTTAAAATAGTCATATAGAGTACCAAACTCCAGGTATAATGGTGAAGGGAAAGGAGTCCATACACAGTGCCAAGACCACGCGGCTGCAGATTTCCATTACTATTATCTCCCAAAATACCCTGATACCCTGGCAAACTGATAACAATCTTGGGCAGCTTCCTCTCATTTTCCTTACAGTGTGCCCTCTCTTCATATCTGTTTTTCTGCTTCAAAGGTCCCTCTGGTATTTCTCCAGCTTGCAAAATAGCCTCCGTTTTTCCAGTCCCATTTAACAGTCCCTTTATCCCTGCAAAAGTTAAAGAATTGAGCCCTGGGCATTGTCACTCATTGGTAAAGCGCCTGTCTAGCTTGCATGAAGCCCTGGGTTCAATCCATAGCACAATGAAACAAAACAAAAACTTCAAGAATTGAAGCCACTTGGTAGCTCTTCCTGGAAAAGGTGAATGCCAGAGGAGGAATGACCCAAGAAATAAGAAAAGACTGCCAGACACATTCTCAACAGTGAGCTCATGCCTGCAAGACCCAGCTCATCACATTTTTCTAGCTGAATTTTTGGACAAGAGGAAAGCCATTCCACTAACTGCTTGCTACATCAGAACAAACTTACATTTTCTTCTTAGAGTTTCAGGGGCAGAGATGTGGAGGTGGTCGGAGAAAATGCCAATGAAATCCAAAGAACCAGCAAAGAGACGGGACAGCTGATTATCTTCTCATCTCGCCTGTGGGTTCTGATTGCATTCTCATTTATCACAGCTCCTGCTTTTGCCTAGAAAGAGCATCTTAGGATATTGAGTTGATTAAATGCCCAACCGTCAGCACTGGGAATACAACTCAATTTGGCCAAATAGCACATGCGTGTGCATCTAACCCCTCTATAATCCTTTCTGTGGAATAGTGTAAAAGCTGCAATGTTCTAGCCTACTTGGGGTACACCAGACACAGACACCCCTTCCCCAACTCTGAGATGTAATCATTCAAAGGTGTTGTCTAATCTGAGAGACTGAAGTCCTAACACTCATGCTAATGACACAGTTCCTGGCCAGGGTGGTTTTGTGCACTTGCACACACATGCACATGTGCGCACACACATGTGAACAGCAGAACACCTCTCAGAAGGAGAAGGACCCAGCTGGAAGGGATGTTAAGTGCTGCCTCATCTCCACTTTACAGAAGAGGACTCAGGAGGTCCAGAACAAGGGACGGACCTGCCCTAACATCTGTCCTGTCTCTTTTTGGTTTCATCTGTCATATGCAAATCATTTCCCCTCCATTTTGTGCCTTTCTAGGACTCCATGGGAAGCACAGGCCCTGAAACACAGTAGCTGCTCAGTAATCTCACTCTCTCCCCTCCTCTCCCACACTGCCTGGCGAGGTGACGACTTTGTTTTCTGGCTTCATCCGGAACACTGTGGGACCGCAGGCAGCCTACTCCATTTCAAGGAAGCTGGGAAAGCCACAAAGGGCTCACTCTTAGGCTTTCCCCTCAGGAGAGAAGGCGAGACCTTGGGGGTCCAATTCATTTGTCCATGTATTCAACAAATTCAGTCAGCCATTGTTAGAGGCATTTGGAGTCTTGGTAGTGAATAAAACATTTATTGAGAGAGACAGATCTTAACAAATCATTATACTTATAATCATTTAATTAAAATTCTAACAAGTGATACAAAAGGCAAGCAGGTGGCTGTAGGAATTGATAACAGGCAGAATTAGAGGAGCCTGGGCTGGGGGTGGTCAGGGAAGGGAAGATTTACCCTCAGATGTGAAGGGGAATCCGGGTTTTCCCTGACAGTTAGTGGGGCTGGGAGGGAGGGCTTGAGAGACCAGCCTAGGAGAGATGACAAGCACAATGCCCCGGCTGAGAGAAGAGATGCCACATGTGAGCAACGAGTTGGATCAGCAAGGGGTTGCTGACAAGCATGGGCTGGTTTTGTGCTTGTATACTTGTTTTTGGTTAGTCTGGGGCGAGATGAGGGTCAACGGCCACAAAGACCTGGGGAGGAAGCCCCAGTGTAGTGAGTGGTCATTCTGTGAGACAGCCTCAGGAAGGGACCTCTCCACCCCAGACTGAGCAGGGCTGGTCAACCTTCCTCCCCCAGCCCACCTACCATAGCCTTTGCTACACAAGAGACATGGAGTCCTTGTGCCCTCGAGGACCAAGCCTTCAGGGCCAGCTGGAAATCCCGATGACTGCCTGTCTCTTAGACTTCATGCCACCATTAATCCTTCTCCCAGGGCATTGTGCATAACAGAGCAGAGCTTGAGCCCTGGAGCTGTGCCCGGGTTTGAAGTCTGACAGTGTATTAGCTGTGTGACCCTAGGCAAGTCTCTCACTCTCTCTGTGTCTTAGTTCATAAGGCAAGGATAGCCATTTATTCACTGATGAAGCTTTCTCCCTGATGAGGGTTCAGTGTGAAGCCGGGCTTGGTGGTGAACATCTATAATCATAGCGCTGTGGGAGGCTGAGGCAACAGCATTACAAGTTAGAGTCCAGCCTGGGCAATTTAGTCACCTAGAGAGATCCCGTCTCAAAATAAAAAAATTAGTGGAGGGCTGGGGATTTAGCTCAGTGTGAAGGCCCTGGGTTCAATCTTGAATACTGAAAAAAAAGTTAAATGAGAAAATAATCACAGACATAAGGACACATTAGGCGGAAGCCTCAGTAAATAGAAGCTTGATGATGATGACAATGATAATTTCATTAATATCATCAGCAGCTGCATAATCATACAGGATCCATCTACAGTGTCCCAGAAACTGAGCTAAGCATTTCATCCACTTTACCCTGAATGTTCCCACAAGTTAACCCATTTTCTAAATGAAGAAACAGGCTCTAAGGAACTGAGTGACACAACTACTTAGTGATAGAGTGAGGATTCACACTCAGGCCCCCGAGGCAGTCCACCTTCCAGATTTCCATTCCAAATTAGCAACTTCTCATCAAAATCCTGTAAAACCCTGTTAATTACGACAAATGAGGATAAGGTTGGCACACACTACCTGTTCATTGATTTGCAGAGTTTTAATATCGTGCCTTGCCCCAGGAGAACTCTCCAGGGGACCTTGATTACCATACAATTCTTGGGGGAAAATGAAACAACAGCTGGCCCTGCCAATCACCATGGCAACACTCCTGTAACTACTAGAATGTGTCAACAGAAAACATTTATATATACATATATGTTCTATATTTGCACTTAACTGCAGTATTATACACTGGCTTCCCGGTGACACAATTCCAGGCTCTGGGAGCAGCATTTTTAATCAGCTAAAATATTCCTCACCCTGCCTGGATGTTTCTAAGTCCCCAGGAAGTGGGGCACAGGTAGGGAGAGAGGTTGCTAGGGAGAGAGAAGATCTAAGCACTAACCCCCACCTGCTTTACTGTGGCAACCTGTGAGTGTGGGGATGGGGCAGGCCCTGTGGGCGTGTGACCCATGCAAGCCACACACAGCCCCTCAGGCTCAGAAAGGCCTGGTTTAAGACCTGCAGTGCCATGTTGGAATTCTTAATAATGTTTTAACAAAGGGCTTCACGTGTGGAAAGCAATGGAGAGACACTTTGTGCATTTGCTTCTTAGATGGCATATTTTTCTGTCTTTTCTCTTCCCC
Organism: Dolichotis patagonum; assembly: GCA_004027295.1. Lineage (NCBI taxonomy): Eukaryota > Metazoa > Chordata > Mammalia > Rodentia > Caviidae > Dolichotis > Dolichotis patagonum. The sequence continues at coordinate 369,747 of PVJX010000003.1, read as the reverse complement.
CTTAGAGTACCAAGCCACCTGATACTCTGACTCAAGAGCGTCACTTTCTCAGAACTCAATGGTCTTCTCCAGGGAATGCAACTTTACCAGTGTCACCAGCACTGAGTCCTTCCTCACATTGCAAACAATGGCTGCTTGGTAATGCGTGCCTGCTAGACGCCAGGCAGCACGCTCCAGTGGAACCCATAGCTAGGACTGGCCTCATTTCAGCTAGGGACACTGAGGCTCAGAGAGATACAGTGGCTTGCCTAAGGTCACACAATGTATCAGACACAAATCTGATGAACATTCTCAAAAGCTCTTGGCCCGGTCCGAACCCTCTGCTATCCACTCTGCCCACGGTGCTGTGCCTGCGGTGGGCACTGGCAGCTCTGCTCTCGGGAGACCAGCTAGCAGTCCTCGGGGTGCAGGCTCCCTGCTATGGTTCAGATCTAGACTGTCCGTCAAAGGCTTTGTGTGTTCAGAGGTGGAGCTTTTGGAAGGTGACTGAATCGTGGGGGCACTGTGCTCCCTGGCGGATTTACCCATGAGTGAACTCATGCACAGGTGAGAGCCCAATATGCCACCAGGTGATCTGGCCTGGTTGCAGGCAGGTCACTGGGGCATGACCTGGAAGGTCCTGGTCCTGGTTTTTCCCTTTGTCCCCACTTCCTGGTTGTCATGATGCAAGCAGCCTTCCTCTGCTAGTTCCTTCTGCCATGCCTTTTCTGCTTTGCTGCCAGCCAACCAGTTACTGTGACTGTGAGTCAAAATCAACCGCTTTTCCATTAAGTTGTGGGTGTCAGGTATTTTATTCCCTAAATAAAGAAAGGGACTTAAACAGTCACCAAGCCACAATTCCAGAATTTCTGGTTTCTTTTGCCTCTCACAGACTTGACTGGAACACTCTCCAGCAGGGTTTGGAATTCGGCTTTCTGAGAGCAGCCAATGGGATAGGGTGATAGACTCTTCAAGCGCAGAGGAGATAATGTGCCATTGGAAAAACTTTAACCAAGTGGGAGATAGGAATGGAGAGTGGGCTGGGCACAGGCATCCCCTAGCCTTCCTCTCTCCTGGTCTGCTTCGTGACAGCCTGTCCTCACAGCTCATCCAGCTAAGCCACAGCCAAGAGATCTTAGACTAAGAGACCTGCTAGACACCTCCATGGCTCCTTGGGGAATAATGTCCATGGGGACTCTACACCACTTAGCATTGCTTTGTGTCCTTTGCCCCATTTCCCCTGTGCTTCATATTGCTGCCACGGTTTGCACTTTCCTTCCAAACATCTGCCTTAATGTTTGCATCTACTAGAGAAGTCAGTCTACAAGACATTTGGAAAGGACAGACTTCCCGCTGAGCCCAGGCTATGCCTGAATGTAGATGTGGAAGCCAGGCATCTGCTCTGCTAGTGGAAGTGACTTATTATTCTCTGCTAGTCTGCGGCTGTAGGAATGACCCCCCCCAAGAGAAACAGTGGCCAGCAGTTTCCTGACCAGCACCAGTCTTCCTTCTTCTCCCCCTCCATTCCATCTGTGATGTCCCGTTTCTACAGGAATGCCAGCCACCTCATGGCATGGTTAATTGATCCACTGGGGACAACTAGGAACTAGAGAACAAGTCGAGCAAAATGAACCAATCAATCCCTCCCTTGAGATTCTTTAATTTAGAACTAAATGATTCAGTCTCTGATTCTCTGCAGACTTTCTCCCAAACCTACATCTCCAGTACCCACAAGGCTAAGAAGGACATCTTGGGAGCGATCAGTGGCTCTGCTCTCTGCTACCTGGATAAAGCGCTTGTACAGCCTGAGAGAATTTCATCAACATGTAGAGAGACACGGAGGCTCTGGATTATGTACATAGGAGGATCAAATTCTTGAAGGTTCTCTATGTCACCATCAGGATCCAAGAAAAGATCTTTTAAAAAGACACTGCATGATTTCTTATCATCCAGAGTGCACCATGCTGTCTTCCAAAGTGGCCGCCATTTTGCATTCTCACCAGCAATGAATGGGAATCTGGTTACATCACATTTGGTCCTCATTTCTGGGACAAAATACCTGACACTCACAACTTTTTTGGTGCTGTTAAGGTTCTGGATTATGTCTCTTCCAATAGGTGTATATGATGGTTTATCTCATCATCATTTTAATTTTATGTCTCTCATGGCATATGATGTGGAATATATTTTCATGCACTTGCTTGTTACCTGTATATATGCTTTGGTGACATGTCTAGTGAGGTCTTTGGTCCATTGTTAGATAGAGTTGTCTTCTTACTGTTGAGTTCTAAGAGTTCTCTGTCTTTTATGGGAAAAATGCCTTTTGTAAATACTTTCTCTTAATCGGTAGTCATCTTTTTATTCCTTCATCAGTATATTTTATAGAAGAGACATTTTAAATTTCTAGCAATTGCACTTCTTGGTATTCACCCAAAGGAATAAAAAGCTTATGTTCACACAAAACCTACATATGAATGTTTACAGCAGTTTTATTCATAGGTGCCAAAAATTAGAAGCATTCAAGATGTCTTTTTAGCTGAATGTCTAAATATACTATGGTACATCAAGACAATGGAATATTATTTAGTGTTAAAAAGAAACCAAGTATCTAACCGTGACAGGGCATGGAGGAAACTTGGAATGCGTATCATTAAGTGAAAGAAGCCAATCTGGAAAAGCTCTGTACTGTATAATTCTAACTATATGACATTTTGGAAGAGGCCAAACTGGATTAGAAGGCAGCAGTTTACAGGTATTGAGGGGAGAGAGGGATGAGTGAGCAGAGAACAGAGGGGTTTTCAGGTACCCCCACCCCACAAAAAAACCACTATTCTGTTTAATATTACAATGATAAGGACATGTTATTATTCACAAGTTGACACCCACACAAAGTATAATACCCAGGGTAAACCCAAATGTAAACGATGGACTTTGGGTTATGGCACTGTCTTCATGTTGGTTCATTAGTTTTAACAAATGTATCACTCCGGTGGGGGATGTGCAGAGGCCAGGTCTGTGTGAAGGTAAGAAATGTAGGGGATGTTTCTGTAACTTTCCTCTCAATTTTACATGAACCTAAAACCTAAAAATAAAGTCTTAAGCAAGACATTAAAAAAAAATCACTCTAACAAGCTTACATGGTTAACATAGGATGTGTTTGCATACTACACTGTGTCCACACATCATGATCAAGGGATCAGAATCATTTCGGAGATTAAAGAGGAAACTGTGACATTCTTCCAATGGACAGGTGAATTCTATGTTCCATCCTCTTGAATATGGGCTCTGTGTCTACTTTGACCAACAGCACATGGCAGAAGGGACCCTGTGCCAGCTTCCAGAGCCAATGACTTTGCGATCCATGGACTTCAAACTCACCATGCCATTGTAGCCAAACATAAATTCTCCAGCCAACAGTCCCAGCTGAGCCTGGCCCTCGGGCCATTTCTACAGCTGGGGCAACTCACATGTGAGTGGAGCCATCTTGAACCTTCCAACCTAGCTTGTCACCAGCTGAGGGCTCCAAGTGACTTTAGTCAATGTCAGGTGGAGCAGAAAAAATACTCAGATGAGCCCTGAGTGGATTCCTGGTTCCCAAAATTGTATGTAAAGCAACATGGTAGTTTCTTTAAGCTACTGAATTTTGGGGTGTTCTGTTACATAGTAAGAGGGAACTGGAGTAATCATTATCCTTCCAAACACATGAGGAAATAGAGCGGAAGAGTGAGGCCAAAAACTTTTCTAGACAATGAGGTAACATGCAGCTGGAAAACATACCCAGGATTTCTGCTTCTTAGTCTACTTTCTTCTCCTCATCTTGATGATGTTACAAAGATCCATCAGCAGCAGCAAAGAGCACTCATATTAATTTTAATTTTAACTAAAGCAGCATGACCTGGCCCTTCTGTTGGCTGGTACTGGCAGGATTCTTTGACTCTGTGCCAGGAGCTTTATGATCATTTACCTGTTTAATTCTTACAACAATCCTACGAAATGCTATTAGAATCTCTGATTTACAAATAGAGAAACTGAGACAGTGTTTTAGTAGTTTGCTTACTAACTAATCAAAGCCACAGAGCTAGAAAGGAGAAGAGCAAGATTTGAACTCAGATACTTTGGCTCCTGAGACCATGTGCTTAACTCCTGGGCATTCTGTCATTCAATAAAGCCAGGGTATCTTAGGTCTTGTCTCTTCAGAGATTCTCTGAACGTATGGCCATGATGTGTGGGTCAGTGTGTCTTTTAGCTTGGGTTCTTATGTCGGAAACGGTCCCACAAGCTTCCAGGAGACTTGAGTCGCATTGATTGTTCATTTACAACATGGAGCAAAGCTGAAAAGGACATAAATACTCCACATCCAATGGGATGAGGGGAAGCATCTTTTTGTCTGCCTGAAACCCTAACAGAAGCCAGGGCCACCCAACAAATGCCACAATTAATTTCCCAGTGCGCATCATTGCCTGTGGGGAGAGGAGGCGCTGGCTCATTTCTTATTCATGAAGTCACACTGCCAAGCTTCATTTGCATGAAGTAATTTTTTTGCTGCTGGTACTCCACCATAAAATAAATCCATTTCTCCTACAGGGTTTGGTCTCTTCACACTAAGAAAGATGAGTAAGCATTAGAGGCTGTGGGAACATACTCTTTAGACCATTTTAATAGGAAACATGTCTGTAGTTAACAATCAGTAATCTGATAGGAATATAAAATGTCCTAGTCTCAGAGTACGCAAACGTGACGCTGCCTCAAGATCCGTACTGGGTAGTGTGCTTAAGCATTCCTTTTTGTTTGACCAAACACTGAGATTTTAAAGCCAGTGATGTTGTAGACTTGTAGCAGCTATGCAATTGTCCAGGGGTGGGGGGAGAAGAAAAAGATGATAAAGAAAGGCAGGTGGGCCCAAAAAACTGCCGAACCTTAACTAGATGAGCTATTGGAAATGTAGCTATTCCTTATGGTAAGCAAAACAGTGTTCCCACAAAAATGTCCATATCTTAAGCACTTGAGAGTATCTTATGTTACATGCAAAAGGAAATCTGCAAATGTAATGAAGGTAAGGGTTCTGAGACAGGGCAAGTATCTTGGGTCATCCAAGCAAACCCAGTATAATCACATGACTGCTTAAAAATGGAGAAATTTTGCTGGCTGTAGTCAGCAGAGACACATGACCAGAGATGAATTCTCAGAGACACAACAATGCTAGCTTTGAAAGAGCAGGAAGGGAGATGGCTTAGTCTGTTTAATGCTACAACAAAATGCCTTAGGCTGGGAGATTTAAAAACAACAGAAACATTTCTCACAGTTGCGGATGCTGGGGGTCACTAGGAGACTTGTCTCTGTTTTGAAGATGGGACTTTCTTGCTGAGTCCTCACCTAGCAGCAGTGGACCAGGAGCTCACCTGAGCTCCTCCTTCCTGAGGATGGAGACATTGTGACCTTATCACTTCCCAAAAGATCTGTTAACACTATCGCTTTGGGCACTGGGCTTCAGCATATAAATTTTAGGGGAATAAACATTCAAATCATAAAAAGTGCCATGAGCCCAGGAATGCAGGCAGCCCCCAGAAACTGGAAAAGTCAAAGAAATAGATCTGTCTTTACAGCCTGTCTCCCGGCACCTTGACCTTATCCCAGTGGAAGCCGATCAGACTGACCTGCAGAGATTTAAAATAATGTCTGAGTTATCAAGAATCCTCCACCACTCTGCAGCTGTGAGCTGACTTGCTTAGGAGAATTAGTGTCCTGAGAGAATCAGAGGGAGCTCGATTACGATTATGCAGCAGAAAGTTTGTTACATCCTAAAGGGTACCACAGAGGTAAGATTTTTATACCATGAATACTGTTATTCCAGCCAATTGTATTCTGGGCAAGAGATAGCCCAGCAGGGATGGGTGGATACTGCCCAGTTCACAACACTCAAGCATCATTTAAGCAATGAAAGCATGCTTTCTTGTGACCAAATATTTCTCCATAGGTGATGAAAAGAAAAAAAGGAATGACACGAAATGCCCCATTACATCTTCAGGGCACTTTACACTCTGCTCCAGAAAGCAACTGGAGATCAGCTAGTCATGATCATCAGAATCCTGTGTAGCAAACTGCCCTAGAAGTCTGGCTGAAAGCGCTCTTTGGTCCCTGAGCCCATACTCTGTGGTTTGGCTGGGAAGAGCTGGCGATCACTCAGCTTGCTCTTCTGGCTGCCGGACAGCTGACTGGTGGGTGACAGGGTTCTCTGCATGGCTCTTCACTACACCAGCCATGGCAAGAGTACAAATGTGCCCTGGTTGCTCCAAGTCTCCTACATAGGTCACATCTTCTAAAATGCTATTCTGCAAAACTTGTCATTTGGCCAGACATAGAACCAAGTAGATCTTTAGAGAAAGGAAAGGCAAAGTAGCATAACAAAGGGTGTGGGTATGGTGTGTGTGTGTGTGTGTGTGTGTAATAGAATGGGGATCATTGATACAGTTAATCCACTAGGAGCAGGAAAGCAAAAGAAACTGGGTCACCTATTTGAGATCTGCTAAGTGTATACCAGGAATTCATGTAGGAGAAATGGAGAGAAACATAATTTACCCTATGCAGAGGACTTACATCCTACTAGAATGTCAGAAATGAGTGCCTAAGGGGCAAAATAACACTTGATGTTCCACAACCATAAACTTTACACAATCTCATTTCCTGCACAACCATGAAAGGTAAGCATGATTGTCAGTCCTACTTGGTGAACAGGGACCCAAGGTTTGGCAAGGTCGAGCTGTCTGTAGACCTAAGTTCCAGATACTGAGCTACATGCACCCGACGCAGGAACCCAGATACATTCATTCTACTCTACACTGGAGAGCAGTAAGGGATATTTACGTGTCTACAATGTCCCAGGCATAGTTCACAACTTCTTAGGCGTGACTCATGGCCCCTCTACCTCTTGGCATCTGTCAGACACACCAACTGCAAACCAAATTCCCATCTTAGCCCTGGAGTGGGGTCATGTGGTTGGGAAATGCTATTTCCTTAAAAACAACACCTTTGCCTTGTGTGGGGTCGTGGTGGTTGAGAGACAGTGTCTCCTTTAAAGCATCAACAACAATAACAACACAAATCTCCCAAGTGAAACAGTTCATCATCATTACAGTAGCCTCTGGTTCACCTCAATCTTGGGTTCCTGGCCTTTCACTTATTGTGACTTCAAAGAGGTTCCACGTCATTAATTGCTCACCATTTAGGCCAATTAGACGAGGTTAACACTACTGGATAAATCGCTCTTCCCAGGTGGCAATGGCAGCTGTGCCTGACTAAGGTGCTGGCTCTGCCTCGTAAGAAGGATAACAACCCAGAGGTGGGAATAGCAGGTTGGCTGGCTCTGCGGCTCATGTCAAGTAAATGAGCTATGGACAGATGTTGACCATGGATTTATTTCAACAAATCAGACTTGAGCATGATGAAAGGTTAAAGTAAAGGTTTAACCACTGCACCTTGCTACTAAGGGAGGGGAAAACTTGTTGGGGGAGCTATTTTAATAAAACAGCTTTAATAAAACAGTGAATTAACTTCACAAAGCAAAGCTTTGTGCATCTGATTGTAATGTGACATTTGACTCACTCGTTAAACCTTGATTATGAGCTTCTTGAGAGGAAGGAGCCTAGCTTGACACCTTTGGAACACAGCAGACAATAGTAGCTTAACAAGCATGAGAGTGAGGAAATGCGTGTGTGATAGGTAGGAAGATGGATAGAAAGGCGGACAGCTTGGTGAAAGACTGTAACAGGACCATCACGAGAGCAAACATGTGGAAGTAAATGCTTGCAGAATAAATGAATGAACTTGAGATATTTTTAATAAGCAAAGTTCCAGTATGGTTATGGGGGTGGAGGGAATGAGAGGAAAACATTTATTGAGTACCTTCTATATGAAATGCTTGATATACTGGGTTCCAGTAGCCTCTCTCTCTGAAGTTGGCTCTATCATCCTCCCCATAGAGACGCACAGAAGTTACTTAGGGGGATTCATAAACAAAACAAAACAAAAAAACTAGAACTCAATCCTAAATCTGACAATTTCCTAAAGTCTCTGAGCTTCCATTTTTAGGACCCAGCTTCCTGGTTTTGCAGAAGAGGAAATTCAGGGCAGGGAGAAGTACAAAGATAAGACTCCATCAGAGGGTCTGTGTGCAGTAAGATTGGGGAGCTTCTGGATTCATCATCCTCTTCTCTGGGGGAGTCATACGGGAGAATGAGTAAGGCCCAGAGAGACTGGTACCATGTAAAAGGTTCAGAACTGGACCCTGGAGCTAGATTAGGATGATCACAAAATGACTTCAGGGTGATTGTGGGCACAAAATGAGCTCTGACCATTTCTGGCTTACAGAGTGGAAGCAACAGTCATCAGCCACCTTTCACCTTAGGGTCCACTGTTCCAGGTCCCTCTGAGTTGCCCACTGCTCCAAAGCCAGCAACCCCTGACTCTGTATGGTGCTCCAGCATTTCCTCTCTGTGGCTTTCAGGGCGCAAGTTCAGGTGGCAGGCTCACCCTTTGGTTAGCAAAATTCATCACCCATACTCAATGATTAATAACTCCTGGAAGCTCAGATCCAAGGGTGCCCTGGGGCCACAGGCTGCAGCTGTTCTTCTAACCATGGAAAAGGAAAGACAAATGATGAAATGGGCAGAGAACCTGGAGAATCTGAGACTGTGAAAAGCAAGGAAGAGCAACTTTATTAGACTCTCCATCTAGGGCCATGAAACATTCTTCCTAGAAGGTTCTAGAACTTCCATCACTGTTGTGGGTGAGGGCTGAATCTCCCTGTGACATCCAGATAAGAGCTGCTCACTAGCAAATGCCTTCTATATACCAAGCCTATGTTTTTTTTTTTTTACAAGTATTTATACAACACTTACAACACGGCAGATGCAGTGCAAAGTACTTTATAAAATGAACCCATTCAATCTCATAACTGCCCTGCGAGGCAAAGAATCTTGCTCAAAGCAGTGCACATGTGGCGTTACTAGGATCCAAATGTTTGAGTTCTATGGTTCGGAGCACCAGTCCGTGAGATTGACCAAAAGCCACCTGTCATCCTAAGAGCTTCCAGAAAGGTGACTTACTGTTCTCCAGTTTACAGAAAAATCAAGTGACATATCCAAGCACAATTGGTAAAATCTGAGTTAACTTTGGTTCGGTTTTATGCAAAAATAGGCAGAGTGTTCTCCAGTGATCACTCAGCTTCCATTTCCTAGAATCATGGTAATCTCATCTAATTTAAAAATAGACTATTGCTTGTTAAATGCCTACCATGGCAGCCAGCTTCCAGTGGTCCTCGCTGCCTAGTATCTGTGCCCTGTGCATCACCACCCCAGGCTCAGCAGGATGGGCCTATGTGACACACAGGACGCCACAGGTCTGGTGCTCGTTGTGTGACTGCTGAGGCCCTGGCCTCACTCTTGCTGAAGTCACTCAGTCTTGGGAAAGACAGATGGCAAGTACCCTCTGGGGATGGCCACCTGAGCAAGAACCGAGGCCGCTGGCAGCCATCAGCTCTGCTTGCCAGGCCTGGAGAGGCCTCAGTGGACCCCTTGATGCAACCTCCCAAGAGACCCCCAGCCAGAGGCCCCAGCATGGTCGCTCCTTTCCTCACAGACAGCTTTCCTGCAGAAGCCGTGTGGTCCTGGGATAATTCATGCACAGCAAAAGATAACTAATTGCATATCTAAGCATGATATCCTCAAACTTCTGGGAGGCCTTTCAAACTGGAAAAAAGAAATCCTGAGATTATGTCTCAATTTTTTATTCCTGAAAAGCACAGCCTCTCGGTGACTCTGTCTTGGTCCTGTGTTCACTCTGCCCTAGAATGCAGAGGTACCTTCTTTGTGGCTTTTCTATTCCCAGGAGCCTTTTGCGCTCTGGGAGCCTTGGCTCTGCCCCATGTGCTAGGACAGAGATGGAGCCACGTGGTCCGACATCAGCCTCCCTAAGTTCTGCCCCCTTCCCGGCCTCTGTGCCCCTCTCCCACCCCCTCCACCACCTGCTGACCCCACCTCCCAGCATGTCTCCCCGACCCAGCATGCGAGCCTTCTTCTTGGTCTATTTTTTCTTTATGAGGCTTATTAATATATATATATATATATATATATATATAGTATATATATATATAGTATATATAATTATATATGTAACACATAAAACTATGTAACAAAATATATTTATGCAAGTTATAAATATTTTAATGTTTATAAATATATCCTACAATCATATATAATTTTCATATTTATTTCTGTATATTTAGAACATTTTATATGTATAGTTATCTTTTTTCTCCCATGCATGCATATGCATTTGGGTTTTTTATCCTTTTCTCCTTCCTTTTTTCCTTTCTTTTTGCCTCACTTTCTTTGGCTTTCTCTCCCCACCCCTTTTCTCAGGCTCTGGGGGGTCAAACCTAGGACCTTTTGCAGCGTAAGCAAGTGCTCTACCACTGAGCTACACCCCTCTAGGCTTTCTGAGGGCAAGACGGAGCTGTGCCTATCGTAAATGCGGTGACACAGATGCGGTGACAATGCTGCTGAGTGGGTGGATGAGTGCTGATATATATCTAGTGTCCCCCTAAAGCCTCAAGTGACCGTAGGCAGGACTTCACAGGGATTTATAGCTGATTTCTCCCTTCTTGGCTCCTCCCTCGGCTCTCTTTCTGCTTCTGCTCCACCATGCCGTGAGCAGCTCTCCTCTGCCAGGTCCCTCTGCACTGCTGATTTGCCTAGGTACTGAAACATGAGCCAAAATAAATCCTTCCTCATTTAAGTTGTGTCTGGTATTGTGTTCCAGCAATGAGGAAAGTGGCAAATGATAATGACAAGTGATGATGACAAAAATTTTGAATAACTGCTTGTTCATATCTGAGTGCATCCGGTAAGTTCTGTGGCCTAGAGGTGCTGTGTAATACATCTAATAAACAGCGTTCCACCTGTCACTGTCACCTCCGCCGGGCAGCCTTCCTTTTGCCAGGCTTAGGTGAGGGTGCTCTCTGTACTCACAGCCAGATTTCCGGTCCTCGGTCATGGCGGGGATGCACCACCTGGCAGCAGTGTGCCATCTGTAAACAGGGTCAGCCTGCAGCACTTCCGGCTGCCCGTGCCCCCTGCAGAGCTGGTGCTGAACCGAATGCAGGAGAGGCCAGTGTGAGATAAGGAAAGCACAGGCATACAAACAGAAACAGCTTTCCCAAGGGAACTCAGCTGTCACAGGCCATGCTGACAGCGGAGCTCACACTGTGATCTAAGGGGCTACTAGGAAGCTGTCTTCCCAACAGTCCAGCTCCCAGGGTTAGTGGTCCAGGGTTCTCTTGTGACTACAGGCCACCTCTCTCAGTAGCTTTGACTTCTCCAGCAGTCTTGCAAGAAGGCATTTGGGACAGCTGTGCATCTGCAGGGTCCTGTGTCCTGGGGACCACTGCTCAGCAGAGCTCCCTCTGGGCTGCAGGGTCCAGGACAGCATCAGTCAACACCACAGCTGCAGACCCAGCCAGAGGAGAGATCAAAGAATGCCAGGGGAGAGGATTTGCACAAGGCCCAACACATGATCTCAGCATACGCAGCTACAGAGCTGAAGCACTGCTCCTCTTCCTGACAGTTAAAGGGCAAAATAATATCTCCTCCTCCCAGAAAACAGAGAATTGAACCCCACCCTCTAGCAGGTCAGAAGAGAGGCTGAAAAGAGAGTGACATGGATATAACAGTTGTCTCAGGCTGCTCTCTAGGGAAACCTGCCTCTCCAAACTCTCCTGTCACCTGTCCACCCTGAAGGCTCCATCTGGCCATGAGGGCTGCATCAGGCAGCTGCAGGATGGGGGTGAGGCTTCCTGTTCCCCAAGGGCCTTCTGAGGGTCAGTATGGTCAGGGATGCTCAGCTTTGTCAGAGCAGGGAAACACCAGGGCACATTTAGTCTACTAGAATAAGAAGACACACTGTTCCATGCTTGCGGACATAGCCTACACATTGGAGAGAGGATTCAAGAAGACAGTCAAGTCACCAAGGTCCGCCTCACAGCTGTAAGTATTGCTGGGGTATTTCCCACCCCACCCCACTCCATCTTGCCCTGAGGTTTCCAATCGTGCACACACACATAGAGGATCCTGCTACACTAATAGTGGAGGTTTTACTTTTTTACTCCACTAAGATATCTCGGATGGTCTTCATTATCTTAGCAGTAGTAATGGTGGTGCAGACGCAATTATTCCAAGAATGATTTTCTATCAGAAGAGAAGGAGACTGGGGAGGAGAAAGGACATGATGCAGGGGTAGAGAGGGGTGCCAGCTCCCACCAGTGGTCCCTGGGCTAGAACTGCACTGAGTACATTGCACGGTGTTTTGTCACCATGTGGTAACATCAGCCACCTGCAATAGCATCTCCATCCTACTCTGTAGATGGGAGACTATGGCCTAGAGAGGTCAGGTACCAAATGCCTCCACGACACTTGGTAAGGGGGCAAGGTGAGCCTTTGACCCTTCTCTAACTGCACACCGCACCTCCTGACTCTGCCGCAGTCCTTGTGTGCACTGTGTCATCTCTCACCTCTCCACTTTTGGTGGAAATACGTGTTTTATTATTTTACAATAACAAAAATTATGTTGCATGATTTTAAACATTTTTCTGATGATACACTTTGGACAAATTCCCAGGAGAGAAGGATTTAAGATTTTTGGAAAGGACATTCTTTCTCTGTTTATGCACTGGGATTAGCTTTTGCAAAATAAGAGAAAACCAAAATAGCAGGGGTCTGTGTGAGACAGAGGTTTGTTTTTATATAAAGATGTCTGGAGGTAAATGAGCTTGGATGATGCTCCAGAGTCCCAGTAGCATGGGACTCTGGCGCCTTCCAGCTTGCATCCTGCCTTCCCTCGGGCTTGCTTTTCTCCTCAGAGTCCAAGATAGCAGCTAGAACTACCGCTATCACATCCAAGCTCCAGGCAGCCAAATGAAGGAAGAGAGAAGGAAGAGTGTGGCTCCCTCTTCTTGAGACAGCTGCTGACATATAATTTAGTAAATTTAAGAATGTGTTCATATCTCACCAAAAGAAAGCTGCCAAAGTGACAGGTAGGAACATGTGCCTAGCTAAACACTGGAGTTGCACGACTGCGAGGCAAAATGAGGCACATCTTTTCCACCAGTTTGTGGATGCAAGGGAGGGATCCGTTCCTGGGTTGAAGGACAAGCTTGGTCTTGGGGGTCAGGCACGGTTTGTGGGAGACAGGCCATGCTCTGAGAGCACTACACTAATGGTCGTTTGCTTTGGCCCCCTCCCTATGCATCCCGACCCTCTGTGAGAGTTTCCAGTGTCACCTCCGATGCTCCCAGTGAACGCACCAAGAAAGGCAGGCCCAGGCGATTGCCTGTCACAAGCCGCCGAGCGCCAGCCTTGTCCGACTCAGAACTCCTGCCATGCAGGCTGCTTTTCTGCCTTGCAGGATGAGCCCCTCTGGTCCCCACTGCAGCAACAGAGAACTGAGTGGGAGGAAAGAGAGGAATTGCTCACATCAGCCTGAGCCTGGCGACGCTGGAGTTAAGCCCCACTGTCTGACACCGCAGTCTCCGCCTTTCCCATGTCATAATACTGTGTTCCTTTCTTTCCAAAGAAACATCTCATTAGAAGTGACAGCAGCGGGAGAAAGACACCACGATTTGCAGAAGACGGAACGCCTCCTCTCCCGCATCCCTGGAGCGTTGCCGCACCAGCTCTGGGTCTCGGGTTTGGAAGGTTCATGTTGGCCTTCAGCTAAAGTGGGGATCTATGGGGCAGGATTGTGGGGACCTCGGATCTGCACAGCTCCAGCCCCAGCTGAGATGGCCTCATCATCGTTCGTAAAGGGATAGGAAACTTCCAGACACAGCCTGCTGTGCCCAAGGAGAACTGGACTGCTGAGGTCCAGCGGAGACGCCAGACTCCAGACCCAGGGCTGCACTGCCCACATGAGCTCCTGATACCAGCTGCTGTCAACGGGTGGCCTGAGTGACCCAAAGCATGCCGGGAGGAAAACTGTCTGCTTTACCCTAAAGTGGTGAGGCCCAGTCGAGAAGCGTTTGGCACCAGGACTTGCATGTCATAAATACTCAATAAAAGGTAGTCCTAGTGTTTGATTATGTCAATAAATGACACAGAGGCCGAGCATTTGCTGATTGGAGTTACTGCTACATGCCACTATCAAGGAGCAATTAGCTACTAAGAAGTACTGTCATACTATTGAATTTAATAAGTGATGTGGGGTAAGTATGCAGCCCCCATGTCAAAGAAGATGCTGAGAAGTTATAAAATATCTGCCTGTTTCACACACAGCTGGGGGGGGGGACAGGGTTAGGCGAGAACCCAGAGCTCCCTGATTCCAGCACTGCTGCCCTAATTGGACCTTCCCAGCCACATATCTGAGCCATGGGCAACCAACCTAGGATCCAAAGAGGTCTGCCGTCCTTGCTGTCAAGGGAAGAGATACCAGAGAAAGAGGTGGCAGAGTCTCAATGTGTGGAAGCACCATCGTGATTGATGAAGCTGATTACAGTGAGTGAGAGTGACTTTTGTCATTCTGTGTCTTTTTAACCAGTGGGTACAAATGCAGGTGAATGCAAACAATGGTTGTAAAGCTCTAAAATCATGATTTGCTGAAAGCACTGCGCTAGCATAATACATGGAGAAACTGAGGCATGAAGAAGGTCAGTGTCATGTCTAAGGTCACTCAGTGACCCCATATAATATTCTCCTTGTTTCTCTGAAGCTGAGGAGGTGCTTCCTAATTTTTAGTGTACCCCAGGCTTTCAGGGGTTCCACACTTGACTTCTCAGAGCCCCAGGCGTGTACATTAGCCAGATTTCAGTTAGCACAAACGTAGTCTAACCTGGCCCTTTGCCTTAGGGTCTTGTGTAGGTGACGGTGAAGGTGAGGGCTACAGCTATGCCAAGGCCCAACTGGAGAAGAGCCATTTCCAAGGTCTCTCAGGACTGTTGGCATAACTGCCAGCTCTGGGCAGGGTGCTGGGTTAAAGGGCCCTCTTTTCTTACTGGAAATGCCCAGAATCTGCCCTTGGTCTTGTCATGAGGACCCCTCTAACACGGTAGCTTGCTTCCTGAAATGGAGCAAGACAAAAAGGTAACAAAGAATCCAGCAAAATGGAAATACCAGTCTTCTGAAATCTTAGACAGCAGTGACATCTCTGTTGCTGCTATGGTTTTCAGGTGTCCTTCAAAGCCCATGTGTTACAGGACTGGTCACCAGTCTCGTGCTAAACATGAGCTCTCTGTGTCTCTCTGTGTCTCTTTCTCTCTGTCTCTCTCTGTTTCTTTCTCTATGTCTCTCTTTCTGCCTCTGTGTCTCTGTCTCTCTCTGTCTCTGTTTCTCTGTCTCTCTCTGGTTCTCTGGCTCTGTCTGTCTCTCTGTCTCTCTCTCTGTCTGTCTCTCTCTCTGGCTCTCTGGCTCTGTCTGTTTCTCTGCCTCTCTATGTCTCTCTGTCTGTCTCTGTCTCTCTCTGTCTCTTCCTGTCTCTCTGTCTCTGTCTGTCTGTCTCTCTGTCTGTCTGTCTCTGTCTCTGTTTCTCTGTTTCTCTGTCTCTCTATGTCTGTCTCTCTCTGTCTCTGTCTGTCTGTCTGTCTGTCTCTGTTCCTTGGCAGTGCCAGGGCTCTCCAGCTGGCGTCAGGAGGAGAACATGGAGGACAGCCTCTGGTTCCCCTTCTGCCCAGCCCCCTTTCTCTAGGACGGTTGCGGACCTGCACACTGCAATGGCACAGGATCCATCACTGGCCAGATTGGGAAATGGGCTACGTTTGTGGCAGGTCACCTCTGTGACATGGCATCCCACTCCTGCACACAGTGCGCTAAAATCTGGATCATTCCCTTGGCTGTCTTCACTCTTTCTTGCTTCCTTTTCTTTCTAAGACTTCATAGAACAGAATCCGTTTCAGAACTCGGGCTATCTGTGGACACTGTTTTACTCTACCCTCCTGGGCAGCAACGGGTGGGAATGAGCCTATTGAATTCACTTCCGAAATGCCTGCTCTGACATCTGGAGACCACGTCTCCCCAGGGAGCAACTGCGGCTGTGGCATTTCACCATCAGCATATAGATGTGCAGCAAGTCTCAAAGCAAGTGCTGAGAGCTAGTAACCTCCTGCCAGTCTGGTCCCAGCGATAAGAAAAGATGGAGCTAAAATGACCTCTCCTTTCCACCTGGACTGGCAACCCAAACAATAATAGCTCAAGTAAGAAAGAAGGCTCTGCGGGTGAAAACTCAGGGCTAGAACACCCTTGTCTGCATCGCCTAAATTCTGCAACAGGAAAACACTCCTGTACACACTCACACACACCTTGGGATGAGCAGATCTCACCCAACAGGCCTGTGAACTGCCTACGGCCACACAGCAAGTTTATAGCAAAGTGAAGAGCAAGGATGTCCAGTCACCCAGACATGGACTTGGTCCTTTGCACCAGGCTAGCTTCCAGAGGGGTCAGGGCAGTTGCCTGTGTTAACCTGTAGGGCAGAATCAAAGCAACAAAGTAATAAGGGAGCTTGCAGCCAAGCCTCTAGGGCACAGGGGCATTGGGGCACCCCAAGAAACAGGGACTTTCTCCTAGCCTTGGGCACCGCTATCCTGTACCCCTAACCGGAAGTCTTTCCCCAGCTTTGCACGCCAGGTGCTGACTGAGGCAGAAGCCAGTATGGCAGGGCAGGCGGATGGAAGCTGAGGTCATGCCCCCTGCTGGAGGCTCAGCCCTGGAGACTTCCTGCATATCTCTGCCCCTCATCTCTATCCCTGTCTAACCTCAGCAGCCTGTGACCCTGGTTGGGGAGGACATTGGCTAGAGAGCTGAAAGCTTTGGGGCTAGTCAGGCTCTTGGGGGCCTCTCTGGAGAAGAAGTATAGAAGCCAGAACTTTCTTCAGGAAGGATCCAACTCTGGTGATGCAGTCTGTGTCTACATGTCCCCCCAAAGCCTCATGTGGTCATACGTGGGCTTTTTTAGAGGTGGCTGGACATAGAGTGGGTGATGCTGGAATTAAAAGTGTCAGTCCACTGTTTGGTTTTGCATTGCTCTAAGCTGGGTATCCTAGATAGAATATAAAGGGGGCAGAAAGAAGCTGCCAAGGTCCCTTCCATTTGCTTCTTTGCTATGTTGTTGCTTTGTTACTTTCTGACCTCCATGAACTGTTTCTCCTCTGTGATGCCTGTCATGTGCCACCCTGCCTTGGAGGCAGCCCACTATGGACTGAAACGTCTACAAACTGTGGACTACATAAACTCTTCCTCCCTTAACTTTAGATGTCGGGTATTTTGTCTCAGCAGTGAGCAAAGTAACTAAGACACATCTGCCTAAGAGGGAAACATCTGCCCAAGATATAGGACAGCATACCCCAGGGTCCAGGCAAGGGACTCTCAGGTCAAGTGCTATAGTGTCCTTTCCCCAAGGCACAGAAGCATTAGTCCAGGAGCTGTTTTCTAGGAGACTATTCTGGTTCCTAAGACAAGATGCTGCTTTCACTGGGCGTTATTCAACTCACTTCCCTTTCTAGAGGGGCATGAGTTTAAGTACAGGCTGGACTACGTAATGAGACTCCGTCTCAAAACACCAAGAAGAAGAAGAAGAAAGAGGAGGAGGAGAAAAGGAAGAGGAAGAGGGAAAGAGGAAGAGATGGAGGGGGAAAGGAAGCAAAAGAGGAAGGAGGGACGGTTTCCAATAGCTGGAGCTTTGCAGTAGAGGTACCAGCTTCATTCCTTTGAAGGTAGTGACATCCGGGTCTTCAGAGGGTGTGAATAGTGACTAGACCAGCATCTGAGAACACCACAGAGTGTTCTCATAGTCCTGACATAGCTGCCAACTCCTCCAGGCAGGAAGCTGCGCAGTACACTAGAAAGAGCAGGGCTTTCAGGAAAGTACTCGCGGAACATGGGGAGGCACAGCGCTAAGAGTAACCCCAAATCCAAGGTCACGCAGGGTGGGAGGAGAAAGAGGCCAGCACAGGAAAGATGAAGAGGTGGAAGAGGGAATACGGTATTTTAGCAAGAGGATGCGTGAAGCCCACATCACAGTGAGCTGTGATTACTCCAAAGGGGTGGGACCCTGTGGATAGCAAGTAAGTAAAGATTTGGGCTTCAGAGTTGAGAGATCATTTGTCTTCTGACCCTGCTGCACCTTGGCCTCAGTCTTTCCTTCTGAAAGTCAGGTGTGCATACAGCACGCATTTACCCGTGGCAGGGTGTTCCAAGATGCTCATCACAGACAGCGGGCTGAAGGACTCGGCACCATGTCAGTAGGGCAGCAAGTTTGGCTCCATAAACGGAAGCCTATGGATTGGTTACCATGTCCCTGTGCACATGGCCAGCCCAGACTGGCTTCCTAGCCTCCTGGGACAGGAGCTTGAAAGACCTGCAGAGACTGCAGAGGGTGGGCAGTGCTGAGTGGTCAGGGTGGCCCGTGATAACCCCCAGAAGCAGTATGTCACCTCTATTTCCAGTGAACTGACATACATCCTCCAGCAGTGTTTCAACCCTGGCTTGGCCAGTGGAAAACTGCCTTCCTCTAATTCTGCAGGCAGCACTAACTCAAAGTCTTGGGGAACATTCATTACAGTCCAGGACAGTCCAGGGGCTGCAGAGGACTCAGGCCACAGCGGAGCAGTGCAGAGGCACATTCGCATCACTGCAGGCTCAGCGCGGGACTGGAGGGCAGAGCACGTGGGGGGAATTCATCTTGGGGTTGGCTCTGGGGCTGCGGTCTTCCTTTCTGAGGACCATGCGTGCTTCAGTTTCACTGTGTATAAAGTAGAAACAGCAGTGATACCTGCCTTCCTGGGTTGTTGTAAAAATGTAATTTAATTAGATTAAAATAAATGTAAAGTTCTGGGCATGGTACTTATACAAAGCAGGTTTTCAATGAATGGGTAACACACTGAAAAGCATAAATGTATAGTTATTTTCCTTTTCTGTGAAGAGCATTCAGAATTTCTAACCCAATCCAGGCCCAGTTATCAGCCTGAGGTCCTGTCTCTGACAGTAGCAGAGACAGCTGCTAAGGATGATGTTTGAAAGTCACCTGTAACAGGCTATTTATTGTGTACCAGGGACCACACACAATTTATATGCTTTGGTTAATCTTCTTACAACCTCCTAGGTATGGCTAGCACTGTTACACCCATTTTACAGATGGAGAAGTAGACGTATAGGATTTTGGAGTAGGTAATCTTTCCAAATTATTGAGAGAGAAAGAGCCAGGACTTAAACTAAATTTTCCTGTTTCCAGAATATCATCTCTTAATGCTGCTTAGGTACCTAGTAGGAAATAATCACAAGACAAAAACAAAGTAGAGGAATCAATGATCATAACTCAGACTCACGAGCGATGCAGGGACAGGTCTGACCAAGAGCTTGTTCCTCTCTGCAGAACCCTGGGCTGCTCTCAAGCCACAGCTCAGAGACCCTGCCTTGGGGCCAGGGCCTCCTCTGGCCTTTGTCTTTTCTACTAGCCTCAAGTCGCCTGGGTGCCTGTCCATCCAGCTGGACACCAGGAGCCAGAGATCCTCCAGGGCGCTGTGGGTAGTGCTAGAAAGGACAGTGGTGGACAGATTGACAAAGGTCCTAAGGCCCGTCCCCCACAAGCTACTTAGCGCTCTTACTCAGTCTTACGGGCTGCAGCTGCTGCAGGTCCCTGTGGCCCTGCCCTGCGCCACGGTCCTCGTGGTCCCCCCACCCCTCTTACCCAGGTTCTGTCTGCAGAAGGCAAGATCACCCGGTGAATAGCCCTAAGCAGAGAATCCAGAGAGGGCGGTGGGAGTGGGAAGAGAAGGACAGACTTCCAAAGCATCCAGCAGCAGCTGGTCTGGAAGGCGGGACCCTCAGCTCTAATCTTGGCTTCTGCAGCCAGTTGGCGGAGGGGGGTGGGGGGGGGGGGAATGCCACTATTTACATGACAAGGGCCGAGGGAGAGAATTATGGCAAATCAATTCTGCACCAAGAGATAAAGCCCCCTATTTAATGTATGCGGTGAAAGGTAGAAATTCAATTCTCATAATGTCTGATGATGCTGATTAAAACTGACATTCATGATTAGTATGATGATTTTTCCCTCTCTTCCTCGACCTGAAGAACAAACGGACGCTATAAAGACAGGGTTGTTGAACACCATTGTAAACAGGCCATGAAATAAAGAGAAGGCTGCCTGGCCAGTGCCACTGCTGAGCCTACAGTGGGAGGAGGGGCTGTGTGGCCGCTCCGGCCCACTGCTGAGGCTGCAAAGGGTGAGCAGGGCTGGGCAGGGCAGGACACTGCCTTGGGAAGTTCATGGGGTTCCTGCCAAGTCCTGGTCAGCTGTACCAACCTGTGTGCCCTGGGGCCAGTCGCTGCTCCTCCACAAGCCTATGTCTTCCTTGAACAAATGTCCTGGCAGTGTCCCTAGAGCTTGCCTCAAAGATGCATCAAGAGAAAGGGGTCTTCTATTAAACAAGTCAGGATATGCAACCTTCTGTATCCTTCTCTTAGACCCCTGCAGAGGGGGAAAGACTTCAAAATCACGCAGCAAAAAACAAAAAACAAAAAAAAAAAAAAAAACTGCTTCATTTTAACCCTGAGACTTCTTAATTTGGATGGGCAAAGTTTTCCTGTTCAAGGCCAGATAGGAAATATTCTAGGCTTGATGGACAAGACAATGTGTCTCAAGAAATCAACTCTATGGTTGTAGTGCAAATGCAAGCATGGACAATATGCAAGTAAAAGGGCATGACCGGATTCCAATAAAACTTTATTTAAAGAGAAAAACAGCCAGTGGGTCATTGTTTGCCAGTCTTCATCCTCAACCACAAACTGCCCCAGCCTCCGCCTCTTGTCTATGCAAGATCCATAAGTAGGTCAAATGACAGAGCAGGTGAGAGTTTAGCTCTCAATTCCATGCTGCCATTTAATGATTCTGAATCTTTGGGTAAATAACTCGAGCTGTGCCATAGCCCTGGCATATAGAACTCTGCCTCCTGAGTGGTAGGGGTCACGATGACAGTTTGTTGATAGAACATCCACCAAGCACTTGGCATAGCATCTGGCAGACTGTACTAAATAACTGTGCATGGCTGTTCTGGTGGCTTCATTACTCTTGTATTATTCTCTAGCAGAGTCCCATTCGCTATACTCGGCAGAAGCAATGTCAGAAGGCTTCTCCAGAGCCTGAATTCCTTTAGGAGGTGAGGACAGGGGAGGGCTGGCTTCTAACATGTCACCAGAGAGAGCCACGCAGAGCCTCGCATGGATTGTCTAGACTCTCATCATTAATTTCCCATCAGAGTCCATCCTCCCTCACCTCGCTGTCAAAGAAGTTTCTTCAGCTTCCTTTCAGCTTGGATAATTATACCTGACACAGTGGTCGGTCCACCCATGAACTGTGGCTCAACTCACAACTTCCCCAGACTCAGCCCAATGCAGCTGGCTGGGGCAGCCTGGTGGCACTGTGCACCCCACCTCTGCTCAGGCTGTCTGCAGCACAGGCAACCTCCAGACACAGGAGCAATGCTAAGAGTGCGCCCCTGTCTCACGTCATGCAAAACGAGTCCTAGGATGTCTGGCACGGGCTCCCTTTTAAGTACCTGATTACAGGAAAATGAGATTTCCAAAGTAGACACTGCACTTGTATCAGACTTTCTGACCTGACAAGTCTTGGGACGGGAGAGAGACATGTGCCCGTGCGCGCGCGCACACACACACACACACACACACACACACATAAAGGCACACTGTGTATTCACAGCTCAGGAGTTAGGGTGAAAGGCAAGACCAAGACTTTGACTTCATTGGTTAAGGCTTCAATTGGTGAGTACCTCCTCATACTTTCCTTTTTACTTACAAAAGCAAGTTCTATGCCCCGCATATAGTAGACACTCAAATGTATTTTCTTTGACTATTTTTTGTTTTTGAGACAGAAACTTGCTATGTATTACAGGTTGACATTGAATTCCCTATGTAGCCTAGGGTGACCTTGAATTCACAGTGATCCTACTGCCTCAGCCTCCCAAGTACTTGAATGGCAGGTATGTACCCCTACACTTAGCTGCCACTGACTGCTTAAAATATTTGATCAATGAATTAATTAGTTAATACCCCCTTCCCTTTTCTCCTGCTTTTGTCTGCTAGGCCCTTGTTATTTTCCTCCTTGGTGAACTTCAAACTCTCCTTTGCTCCCGCCAATCTTCTCCTTCTGTCCCCTGACATTTAAAACTCTCACTGTGATTCCCAAAGGCACCTGGCTTGGGGTCACCTGGCCAGCTGCCCCGAGGGTCCAAGGGTCCAGCTGCCCTGTGCTCTGCCTAAGCGCAGTTTGCTTGTGCACTTTCCTCCTTCCTTCCTGCTGCCCATCTGAGCCCCACCTCCCTCCAGAGGAAATTTCGCTTCCACGCCCAGCTCCCTTTTCCTGGGCACCCGTAGGCTTCCTCTAATTGACCCTGATCTGTTTGTGCCTGGTGAAACTCTTTTCTTAAGCGTGCATAGCTGATTACCCTTGTAAGGGCGCTGAGTGTTTGGAGGGCTCCAGGACACCTTTCCAGAAAAGATTCTTCCTTGGAGTGAGAAGTGGTACATTTGTCACAATAGTAGCAAATTGGTTTTTGTACCAAATGGTGTTTAATTCTAGCAAAACCCCTTCCCATGAACCCAGTGCTGTCTATGATGGAGACTATACTGGGTGTCGAATGGCAGGCTTAAAATTTATACCACAGCTCCGCTGTTGGCTGACAGACCTCTGCTGAGCCCCTCAGCCTCTCTGACCTTCTGTCTCCTCATTTGTGCAGCGTAG
Organism: Dolichotis patagonum; assembly: GCA_004027295.1. NCBI lineage: Eukaryota > Metazoa > Chordata > Mammalia > Rodentia > Caviidae > Dolichotis > Dolichotis patagonum. Next base: position 346,974 of record PVJX010000003.1, on the reverse strand, counting down.
ATGGTCATAATCCAGTTTTCCCTAGCTCAGGGAAATACCACGAGAATGACATGAGATGATGCTGATTTAAGAAAGCCCCTGGTCAACCTGCAGGCACTGCAGTGACAGCAATTTCCTGCAGCCGGCAAAGTGCCACACGCTATGCTAATGATGCTCATGAAGGCTTCAAATTTCTAGTCAGGTCTTTGTGTCACAGATGAGAAAACTGAGACTCAGGGAGGAGTGACATGACCAAGGTCATACAGGACACAAAGGCCCAGTTGTGTGGACTGCAAGGTCCACTTTTCTGTTCGGCCATGCCATGGGTATTTTATTATTTATATGACTCCGAGGTACGAACCTATACCTCAGGGTGGGGGCTGCAACCGCACTCAATACATCCTTTTTGATTAACTGCTTGAATCCATAAGATAGAATAAATAATGCAAGTAAAATCGATGCCAGCGCCCTGCCCTCTAGGAGTTCGTGGTGTAATGCAAGTGACGAACACTGCAGGAGACAGAAAACAGCAGTTGGACATAAAAGAGCCATAAACATGACAGGTTTCACAAGGTTTGTGATTTTTTTCCCAGCAGTACCTCAGCCAGTACCAATGGAGGGCTGCCCGAGTGTTTGGCTCACCTTGGCAGGGCTTCCGACTCTCATCCAAAGAAATCATTCTGCTCTAACCCAAGACTGGCCACATTTCCCTCCTTGTGACCCAGCTTGGAAGCACAGGACGCCCTGGGAATGCAGCATGATGGGCACAGGAGGTGAGCCCTCATCTTGAAGCCTTCCTTGACACCCCAGAAGGGACTGAGGAGATAGGTACAGTGGCGGATGAATGAAGGAACTGCACAGGGAGGTAGGCGGTGGCACCTGAGACTGCTGGCTGGGGACAGAATGGCCTTGTCCAGAGCTGAGCTCGGGGTTGGGGGGATCCTGGGCACTGAGCCCCATGCTGCATAGGAACTTGGGCATCAGCCTCTGCTTCCCAACTCTAACTGTGTGTCCCCAGGTGTTCTGTGAAAATGAGACCTCCACGGTGAATTCTTTTGAGAAGTAGGTGTGCACTAGTGTGGCAAGGCCTGCACTTAGCAATGGCCTGGATTTTGTCAAACATAGAGCTTTCTAGTATATTGGGTGACAGGATTCTAGTCTCTAGTCCCACAGAGCTAATATGACTTGGGACATAGTTTGGGGGGAAATGTTCTTTCTTCTTACATACAGGGATTCTAGGAGCCCAAGTAGTAGGGAGGGAGGGGTGGTTGCTTGTACTGGGTTGCCAAAATGCTGGGTGGGGTGGTGCACTCCCATAATCCCAGCTACTTGGAGGCTGGGGCTGGAGGATTTCAGAGTTTGAGCCTAGCTTGGGCAAAATAACCAACACCTGTTTCCAAAAAGACAGCTCAGTTGGTGAAGAACTGAGACCAGTACCAAGGCCTAACGGCGTTAGCAATGGCCCAGTCATTGGCAACGCAAATACTGGGTAAAACAAAGCAGGTTGGCTGGCTACAAGAAAAAAGAAAAATGGATAGGCCAGATTACACTGTATTATATTTTAATATATATTGGGTTTGGGACAAATAGTTTTAGACCCTACAGGAAACAACAGTGCAAGAGTGACATGCTCCCAATGGCAAATGGCACTCACCCTCAGAGAGCAGAAGGGACCTGGAGGCCAGGACTAACGGGGTTGGTCAGGGAAAGGGGAGGCCACTTCTCAGTTCTTGCCATCTGGGCACGGAAGTCAAATGCCACTGGCTTTTTTATTTCTCAAGAGAAGCAGGACAGACGATGTGGATGGCATGTCTCCTGAAGAACAATTTTTTTCAGGCTCCATTTTGCCCGTTTTTCCTGGGCCCCATCCTCCTGCTGCTGCTGGCACTCACGCCTCTCCCTAGCTGGCCAAACACAGGCCCACTCTGGCAGTAGTGGGCAGAAGCGGGCAGGTCAGCAGGGCAGAGCTTTTGGCTGCCCGGCTGGCTTTGCTTCAGGGGACCTTCCCACAGAGGGATGTTGGGACAACAGTGTGCCTCGAGCAGCCGTTCCCCACATAAATATTGCCAGGCTTGAGCTAATGCGATATCAGCGGCCTGTAATCCAAACAAAATAGACCATTGTCCTGTGATTATGCCTCCTCTGGACAAAAGCCTGCGAACACTTGGCTTCCCATTTTTTTAACCTCTGTATTTATGGGCCATGTTAATTTAATTCAGGAGCTCTGCCTTCAGCACCATTCAAAAGCAGCCTGTATTTGCATTTCATGATTTCAAAGCCTTTCTGGTCTGCTGCACTTCACTGAAAAGGGAAGCTTTGTCCTCTTCATTCTGAGAAAGAAGAGGACAGAAAACCCACCCAAATCCTCTGACACAACACAAAACACCCCGGCGGCTGCACACGCTGCTGCTCACATCCCAGAAACAGAGACTCAATCCCAGAACACCTGGAAGGGCCCAAACCCAGCAGCCCCATCTCATCCTCACAGATCCTGTCTGTCCTGGGACCCAGGACCCAGAGCATGATGTCTGAGCCACCGGCTGGACACCCTAGGGAGACAGTTGTTCATTTGAGCTGCTCGATCCCCATCAGGGATGGCCAGGCTGTTCTCGGGGCCCTCGTGAAGTCATCACCAAATCCCTCCAGGTGCTAGCCTGGCGGCTTGTGAGTTGGGACTTGTCATTTCACAGATGGGCAAACTGAGGCTTATTGAGGCACAGTGCTTTGGCTCAGTCTCAGGGTCTCTGGGAATGAAAAAGAAGGGTTCTCTTTGGGAAGCAAACCTAGCTCTCTTTATCTGTCCTTAGATGACTTTCAGTGAGCATGAATTTCTGTTTTCTTTTTGATATACTTTCAACTGTACAGGTAATCCAGGAATACTTTCTCCTTCTGAATATTGTCAGTTATGGCTTAGAGCTTCTTAGAAGACCCCTCCCATCCTCCCTACACTCCCACAGCCCAAATATGTCCCTCCCCTTCCCAGAGGAAGCCACAAGACCAGATTCCGCATGTCTTCCAGTGTTTTTCCCAGTGTTTTTTATGGACACACACACACACACACACACACACACATCTTTTGGCATTCTACTAAAATGGTAATCCTATAACATTATGCAATATAGCAACTATGGGGGATTTCCTTCTGTCTTGTTTTTGAAGTCCAATATTGTTTCCACTGTTTTGTTTTGTTCCATTTTATTGTTTTATTCAATGTTCTGTTTTGATTGGTTTTATTCTGTTCTACTTTGTTTGATTGTATTATGTCTGGTGGTGTGGGCAGCAATTCTGAAGACAGTAAGAAGCATTATGGTAGCCATTGTTGATGTCCAACTATCCTGTTTTGAAGTCTTTGTATCACTGTCACTGTTTTGTTTTGATTGGTCTTATTCTGTTTTATTTTGTTTGGTTTTATTCTCTTTAAAATAAAATTTAAAAAATAAATTGTAATCCTAGTGCATACCTCTTTCACAGGCTACCTATTACTCTCCGTGAACTTTGGAGAACAAAGAATAAAGTTAATCTAGAACTTTCTCAGGCTTCACAGAATGAACCACACCACAGTCTCTTTGTTGTTCATTGTTTCACACTCAAAAGCCACACCCCAGGGCCAGCCTTTGAGGGCATTTCCTTAGAGCTAACCTGAGAAGTAGGACCGCTGTGGGTGACAAGGACCACTTGTGTCCATACACTTCTACCTCTTCTAAGGTACAGAACCCAGACTTCTTTGGGTTCCTTACACCTCCCTGTCATGCATCAAGGTGGGCAGCTTGGTTGAGGAGTGCTATGTGGAGTGGCATGTGTAAGACATGGGGCCAGGGAGCACTGGGTAGAAGGAAGAATGGGTCTGCAGCCCCCCAGAGACCCACAGGGGCTTCTGACCCTTCTAAGTTGTCACAGTTGAGACAGGCAGCCATAACTTTTTTACGCTTTGTAAGCTGGTGATTGACAAAAATGGCCTTCTTTTGTAAACACGTAAATTTGGGGTGAGTGAATTTCCTGTGGCTGTGGGCCATGATCAGAAAGGGACATGGCTGTGTACTATTAGCTGCTTGGGGGTGGATATATCAGCCCTAAAGATGGGATCTGGTAACACTCCATCCACTGCTATCACGGTGGCCAGAACCGCAACTACATTTCCCAGTGTCCTCTGTAGCTATGCCCATGACTGAGCTCTGATCAGCTTCTAGAACATGGGCAGGAATGTGAGTCTTAAAAGGAAGGGAGTGTGCCACTAGACCACTGCAGGCTCTCCCAAGAAAGAAAAGGTAACTTCAGGGCTCTTTAACAAATTTCATTTGGAGTTTCTGTGAAAGAAATTGAAAAATATATTGACTAATATTCTAGGTCATTGGGCATGTGCTTGTAAATAAATTTAAAAGGTATAATACTACCAAGTCTCTCCCTCTATCTATGCCAGTTTTACCTCCATCTGCACAGTATAAATGGAAATGACTTTGTCCTGGGCCATGTGTATCCTTTAAAACCTAGGCCCATTTATGACCCATCTGCAATAGTTGCAACAAGAGTAATAGATTGTCAGATGCACGGAACAAAGGAAGCCAAACACGGCAGAAAACAGACCCACGTGGGCCCATCTAGGGCAGACAGACAGTGCCTGGCTGAAAGAGTCAAGACTAAGAAAGCTCTGAGCTCTGAGACCTGGGTTTCAGTCCCAGCCTGGCTGCCCTCAGGAACTTGGGGAAGCTCCCGTGGGTCTTCTGTGTCATCATCTGGAAAACGGGCCCTGCACACTGAGGGTAGGCTTGGCACTATGTCACAAAGCCTCCAGTTCCCCCGGGGTGCCCTGCAGTTGAGCTGCTGGCTCATCGCAGTGGATGAGCAGCTCCAGGCTTGTCTACCTCTGCTGAGTAAATGATAGTTCTAGCACCAAAACTTCAGTAGCACTCCATCTTCCCAGCAGGTAGCACTGGCTTTATTAACGGCACTGCCAAAGTCTTCCAGGAAACCAGAGCTGTGGGGAAGCACCTCTGGAGGGACTGTTATGGGTCAAAAGCTTACAGATATTACCATGTTTAATCTTCCTGACCACCTGCAAGATCCATATGACTACAGATGAGAAAATCAGGCCCCAGAGTGACATGCATTTGTGTAGCTGATAGAGTGAGCCTTCATACAGCCCTATATTCCTTTAGGATCAGCACCAAAACTTGTAATACTATTAATAGTTTATATTTTATGTAGTGCCTAGCATAAGCATTGCTCTAAGCACTTTACATATATCAGCCATCAAATTCTCAGGACAACTCCATAGGGTAAATGCTATATGTACTTTGCAGAGGGGGAAACTGACACACAGAGTGGTTAAATAATTGGCCAGGATCACACAGGTGATAGAAGTTAAGGCTGAACCAAGCCTGGCTTTGGAATCCATGTGCTTTTCTGGGTACCTTAGGGTCGCTCTGCACCCTGTTCTTCTCTACCCCCTGAGCTTGTTATAAGAATACTGGCCTGAAAGGGAAAGAAGAAAACACAATCTAATCTCCCCATGCTGCAGATGGACGAACAAAGCCAGTGATGAGAAGAGGCTTGGAAAATACACACAGACAGCAGCAGCAATTCAATAGATCCAACATTCTCTGGGACCTGGAAGTTCTACCAGCAGTGTTAGGTGAAGGTCTGGGCAGAATAGGGGACCTGAGCGCAGCACCTGTGGGAAGAGTACTAGAGTGGACCCGGCAGTGACAGGGAGGGCTCTGGGGTGCAGGCAGCTGGATATGTGCTTGGGCGGTCATGACAGGGCCTGAAATTCTCCCAGATGCATTTAATGGTCCACACAGTCTCCAAATGTCAGTCACGAAGGTAATGCTTCAGTCACTATGAAAGGTGGGAAAAAGCAACAAGAGTATGGTCCTAGCCAGCTCTTTCGTCTGCTCTCTGTGCAGATCTGTAATCTCTGCAGTGTCCAGGTCCCATGCTGGAAAAGTCATGATGGTGATAGAGCTTCCTGTACCAGTGAGAACTGAATCTGCAGACAGACCTAAAAGAAATAACACATGCCTGACACAAAATAAACGCTAAAAAAAAGGAAAACATGGTATCACTATTGCTTATTTTGAACACTGCATTTTGGGTAATGACCATATGTCAGGCACTAGCAAAGCACATTATTTAGATCCTCTCATCCTAATTACCCGCTGAGGTGAGTAACTCTATGATTTGCTGGTAATCAGTGGAGACTTGAAAGAGTAAGTAAGGGAGCCAACTACCTCCTTGATGTGTGTAAGTGAGGGCCCCTTGTGGAGCTTTTGGATAGGGGGCCAGAGCTGCCTAGTTGGGAAAAATTCAATACAGGGGGAAAAATGAGAAGATACTAGCAAAATAAAGAACAGAAAGAAAAAGCTGAGTAGCCAGGATCAACCACAGCCCAATTGAGAAAACAATACTTGGACTTCAGTGGTTTTCTGCCTTCTTGTTGCTGCTCTTTCCAATTCTTGCCACATTTACCAGGGAAAAGGCTGCCAGGGTCCTTACAGCAGATAAACATTTACCCAGTGAAGCCTGCCCAGAGGTCACAGTGGAGTGCTAGAGATGAGTGAGCCCAGCAGCGAGGCAGCCACAAACACTATGCTGACCTCCTGAGCAGATGGCTGTGGTAGACCAGATGGCTTTATCAGCAAAGCTAGTAGAGCTAAGTTCTAGCAGTGGTGGATGTTCTCACCAGTTAGGTGGGGAAAGGAAACTGCAGGCCACCCTTTTGAGGCCCATGCTGTGTTCCACTCTACTTGACCCAATGGGTGGGAAGAGCTGTGATTAACCTTCTGCACCACTTCTGCCTCTCCCAGAGGCTCTGTTTCAGCTCATTCTTGACTCATCCCACATAGGTGCTGGTGAGGCCATGACTGGAGCTGGAGAGCAGCAACTACTACAGGGAAGGCAGGGAGTTTCCTGAAAAAGGACTTAGATATTGTACTTATTGGAAGTTTGCTACCAACTGTGCCCCTTGGTAAAAGTGACTACAAGGTTTCAGTACTTTCTATATACCAGGTACTGTGTTAAGAATATTATGTAAATTATTTAATTCTCATGAGAGCTTATGAAAATAATATGCATTAAGTCTGGCTATCTCCATTTTATAGGTCCAAGGTCACAGACATAGGATAATGTGCAGGGACTCAATTCTCAGTTCTCTGACTCAAAAATATTTGCTCTTAAGCACTTGCTTGGAGGCTCCAGCAGGATTCTAGCAGAAGAGTGGTCCTTCTCTATTGGGGGAAGCCATCTTCTTTGATTGAGCGTGCAGCTTCGGGAGAGATACACACAGCGTGGTGAGCAAGGAAGGGCTCATCTGCCTATCCAGCCAGATCGGCCCAATCAATCTTGGGGATCAATGTGGTTGCAGATGTCACAGCAAGATCACCTTCATGTTCTCCAAAATATTTCTTCTTAAACCATTCTGTGATCTTTCCTGTGACTCCTCTGCACTGTTATTTACTCTTTTAAAAAATAGAAGACAAAAAGCTACCTAAAATATAATAACAACAGAGAAAGGACTAGCCAGATAGTAACAACAACAACAATTATAATAGCTTTGAATTTTTGCTATTTACTGTGGGTTAGCTCTGGATAATGAGTTTAGTTTTAGTTTAATCTGTTTAACACTCCTGTTCAGGTTTTATTTGTGAACCTCCAAAGGATATTTGGAAATCCTGTTCCCCAGTAGCCTAGAATGTGACTTTATTTGGAAACAAGGACATTGTTGGTATAATAGGTTAAGATGAGGTCATATTAGAGTAGAGAGAACCCTCAGTGAGATGATGAGAAATATACAGAGGGAAGAATACCATGTGAGGACACAGGGACAGTGAGGACAGGGACAGAGATTGGAGCAATGCTGTCACCAGCCCAGGAACACTGGGGCTAAAGAAATTGGAACCAGTAAGGAGTCTCCCCTGATGGCCTTTAAAGGGCCCATGGCCCTGTCAATCCCTTCATTTTGGACTTCTGACCCCAATATTGTGAGAAAATATATTTCTGGTGTTTTAAGGTTTGTGGACTTGGTTCCAGTAGCCCAAGGGAGTAATTATACATAATTCTAGGAATATTTTTTTCATCATGTGTTTGCAAATGGTAAACCTGAAGCTCAGAGGAGTTAACTGATTTGTCTAAGATCAGCCAGCAAATCAGTGGCTCTGGGAATGGAACACAAGTCCACTGGACTCCAGGGTCCCTGGGCTTCTCCAGGCCCTGCAAGAGCTCATCGCATCCCTGTTCCCTTCCACAGGCTGTCCTCCTACCTGCTCCTCCCTGCCCTGAGCCTTCCTTGCCTCCAGGCCCCACTTCCCTCTGAGGTGCCCCTGTGGACACCTGCACAGTGGCCTCTTCTCCTCAGGCTCTGCAGCCTCTGCAGACAGTGCTAGCCATGCAGCACCATTCTCTACGCTTTCCTCCTCAGCCCCCTTGCCAGGTTGCAGTGGGTCTGGCCTCTGTCGTTGGGCTGACAGCTCTTCAGGCACATGCGCTGCTCATACCAAGGGGCAGGGAGTGGGGTTCATTTAGGACCTGTCTGTCTACCCTGAGATGGTCCTATCCAAACCAAGATGCCAGTTCTGTCTCCAAATGTGAGCCATGCCCAGATCCTCTTGAGGTGCAAAACGCCTTCTGCATGCTTCGGGCACATTGGACGTGACTTACCTTTAACTCAGCCTCAACGCTAAGCTCATTTTCTCAAGGAAAGATCTGTGTTCAGCCAGGTTGTGATGACATAATCTCTTCCACCCCCCTGGGGAGGGGCACTGATACAAACTTCTAGAAAGCAAATCAGTTGCGACCATGATGCGTGTCTTTTGGTGTAAATTCACAGTTTTTAATCCACCTCTAGAAATCTTTCCTATCAAAATGACCAGAAATTCCAACTTAGATTTACATTCAGCTATGCTCATTAAAATAATATTATTTTGAAAAAAACACTTGAAAATGCCTAATAACAGATTAGTTCAATTATAGTAAAACTCATAGAAGAGCTGTGCCTTTTTGGTTGGGTAAATTATGGTTCTTCCAAAAATTTTAAATGTTATACCCAGCATATTAAAATATTAACACTGAAGAAAGTGTAATGTATTGGGGGCATATGGAAGCTATAATATGGAGTAGAAAAACTGAGCTACAGAATTGTACGTAGAAGATGGTTCCAATTTGGATGAGGGAGAATCATGACAGATGAGAAGAGCGATAGATTCTCAGATTCACAGAAGGAAACACATTTTTAAAATCCTGTACCTTTTCCTAGCAACCCTGGTAGTAAATTTCTTTTCTTTGTAACTTCCTGTGTTTTCTAAGTTCTCTGCAACAGTTCATAGTAATTCTTCTCTACCTGAAGGGAAGCACAGGGTTAGGGTTAGGGTTAGGGTTAGGGTTAGGGTTTCTGCCCAGTGTGGCGATGCTGGACACCTCCCCAGCTCCTCCCGCACAGGTGGATGAGTTTCCCCAACCTTGAGGCTCCTCTGGGGCCTCCACCCCGGCCTGTTTGGAGCCTTTTTGAATGGCTCATTCCTTGGCCACGGGAAGCTGTAGAATAAGCGAGCCCCAGTGCATGCAGGAGCCAGAGTGCTCACAGGGAACAGACAATTTTCTGATGTGTGTTTTTGTACTCTAGGCGCAGTTCATCATCTAGGACTGTTTCCAAGGAAGGCTCACCTGCTCTGAGCAGATGCTGGCTTCAGAGCCTGCACACACCTCTTACCTTGCTCCCAGACTCTTAGTAACAAACACAAGGTGAAGCTAAAGACTGGAAGCGACCCCACAAATGGGACACAGTTGTCGCCAGCCTCGTCTCAAAGGTATGCTCTATTGGGTATTTGCTGGAAGAAATAAAGGATTGGGGGCAGGTGCAAATGGATTTTCCACGGTGAGCTCACGAGGGGAAATTCCGCCAATACACACAAAATGAAATACCTAGGCTCTTACATTGCCCCACCACCCACTGTAAGCAGCCACAAGGCTTTATAAATGCCGCTGTCTTCCCAGCTGGATTGTCACTATAAAATTTAAATAACATCCCAAAGACACACAGCACCAGCATTACCATCATCATTACTCTCTCATGGAAATGAGAAATTCAACCAAGTGAATTCTCTGCTATGAATTGCATTTTGATAAAATTCCAGACCCCTCTCCAGAACCTGTCACCTTTTTCTAGGGGCCAGCAGGTGCCGTCCATCCAGAGCTTGCCTGTTCAGTTCCTTCCTATTCTTTCCCTTCTAACTTCATCCCAGGACAAGGACCATGTCCAATCCTGAGGCAGAAGAAAGTGTAAAGGGATTGGATAGCTGAGTTTGAGCTGTGGTTCCCTCACTAGTTAGCTAACCTCCAGCTTCCCCGAGCTGTACAGTGGAGATTAAAAACACTGACACATCACCGGGTGCTCCTGAAGAGAACGTGGGGTAATAGGAGTCAACTGTGCTGACCTACAGAAGATCCACAAAGGAATACATTTTGTGCTGTATCATCTTCCACTCTCAAGGATCAGCTGTGCATTTGGTCTGGTCACCTTCTTTCCTAATTGCAGGACCTCCCCTTTTTACAGCTTCCCAATGTATGAAAAGCCCAGATTTTCTTCCTAAGGATTTCACAAAGAATCTGAAAGTATAGAGGTTTGACTTGAACTGATTAATTAAAGTTGATTTATTAAATAACATTAAAATAATTAAAGTCTGTTAGGAGATAATGGTTATTTAATACAAAGAGGTTCTTTTATAAAAGAGAAAATTAAGATCTTTGATTCGATTTCACTGTCAACTCAGACAAATCTTGTAATAGAAATTTAACTAACGGGTGATTACAATAGCAGGGCAGCCCTCCCCTCCAGCAGGTGGTGTTCTTCTCTTTGGACAATCAGAAACTCTAGCCTTCCTACCCAGGGCCAATTCAATTGTAGATCTCAAGTTCTCTTGCCCTAAGGAAAGAATAAAATATCTTTCCATGGATGATTTCCTGGACTTGCCTATAAAATTCTTTCCAAGTTGTCCCATTAAAAAGCAACACTATTCCAGACTAATCAAGAAATTGCACTATTTCATAGGAACCCCCTCAAAACACTACTATTTTGGGCTAGCATGTGAAAAGATTCCACTTGCATGCCACCCCATAAAAATAGTACTATCACAGGCTAAATTCCATAGGCAAATATTATTTTGATTCCATTAAGAACTGAACACAGTGTTTATAGCTTGGCCAAGAAAGTTACCTTTAAAGTAGGTATTCTCTGGAAAATGAATTCCGAGTTTGATACAAGAGACTGAAGAGCAATCTAGGTACATAGCTCATTTCTGAGTATGGACCTGCACACAGTGCCTCATCTTTTCTACCCAGAGTTTTGTTTCTGATCACACCAGCACCTCTAGACAAGCTATGCTTACAATGGACACCCTCCAATGGATGAGAACATGCAGAGCCTGGCAGCCTTGCTCATGGGACTTTCTATGAGGTCCACATCTCCAAGGTCACTTCTCTCTGAACAAGGAATATTATAGATGAAAGGAAATGGGGACAGTTTCCCATAACTTCATTCTACAGGTCAGAAAACTGAGGTCCAGAGAAGGGAAAGGACTTGCCCAAGGCCTTGCAGATGTGAGATAAGTCTGGAGATGGCTGCCTCTCAGAGGGATGCTTCTGTGTGCTTTGTTCCACTCTGGCCAACGAGATCATTCCTTTTCATTCCTTTCATTCACCCTACACTTGAAAGCTTATCAATGAGGAAGTTCTGCTGCCAAAATCCAAAGGCCAAACCCCCCAGAGCATGGCCTTAAAGATTGTTCTGGGTCCCCATACCTTGTGACAGCTGCAGTGCCCAGCCTCCTTGAGAGGGACATTCTTTAAAAGCAGCGATGGAGTATTTTTAACAAACAATCCCATTAGAGTATAGCCTGCAGTCAGCTCGTGATGGAAACAGAGCTCTGGGTTGCTTCGGCCCAGCACTAATCAGGTTCTGTGCTTGATCCTGAGGGACCTGGATTACTGGCGTCTGAAAGAGAGAAATGCCTCTATTATCCCTCAAATCTTTTTGCTGGATTCAGGCATTTTCACAGGAGGAGAAACATTTCTTGCTTGTTGGCCTCTTTTCTCCAGGTTAATCTGCATCTGTTCAGGTCTCTGTCACAGTGCTGCAGAGTAGGGATACTTTATGTTTGTTCCCAGGAGCATTTTCATGGTTCTCTGGCCTGCCCTTCCTCCCCCTGTCTCAGCCAGTGTCACTTACACCCCTCCTTCCCCATACTCCTTGCCCCTTCTAGGTCTCACTCATTAAACCAGGGAAAGTAAAGAATTGGTGTCTCATGCTCACTCCATCTGGGGGTAGTGCTGCCTGAACTGCTGGCTGGGAAAGGATGTTAAAGTTGCCCACTGAGCTCGGTGATCAATTAGTCATGTCTGCTACAGGCATAGAATCAGAGACTGGGGAGAAGTATGCTGGTTCAGCAACTGATTGTGAGCTGCTAATGGCATCTTATAGCTTTGGTACACATAGTGCTGTGTCTGAAACATAGTAGGCACTTATTAAATGTCTGTGAGTGGATAAATGAGAATATGATGTCTACAACTTGCTGCTGGTATATTCAGTACCAACTAGCATGCTAAGTGTTTTATGTGATATGATTATTCTTCAAAAGATTCCTACAAGATTATAGGCATTTTGTGTCCTACAGAAAAGATAACAAATAAAGAACTGCAGAAAGTTGGGTAAATGGCTCAAGATTGCATGGAAATGGGCCCAGGATTTGACCCATCTCTATATAATCTTATAGCTATTGCTTTTTCAGCACAGCTATGCTAGAAAAAAGGAATTACTCTGCAAATACTGCATGCAATGTCTCTGCCTAGGAAGCAACAAGTTTTAACCTCTATGAGATCTATCTAGAAATAAAACAGATATATTCCTGGAGAGTGAGCTTTCTTCTAGCCTCGGTTCTTCCTGAGACCAAGGCATACATGCATCAAGAATCTAACTAAGACCCAGGCCAGGAGGTGCCTAAGAAGAGAATAAAAAGAAGCACTAGACACTTTGGGGAGCTTCCTGGCTTCTCCTAAAGTCTGTGATGCTCAAAGGCAGTAAGCTCTTCAAATCACTCTTCCATCCCAGGTGCCACAGTACTATCTAAATCATAAAGGGCACCCCCTTTTTTTGCAAGCATCAATTTTTTCTGTATCTCAGGCAATCTGTGTGTGAATTCAAGATGAAGCACAAAGACACACACCACATATACAGAGGAGAATTTTTGCCAGATGCACTCATTAAAGACAGATTATTTTAAAAACCAAAGTGAGAGTAACAGTTTACAGTTTTGGGAACAGGCAGATTGTGTCTGCATCCCAGTCTTCACTGTACCAGCTGTGGACCTCACATGTGTCCTTGCTGTCTCTCTATGAATCTCGGCTTCTGCAACTATGAGACAGGAACAGTTGGGCTGAGGATTTCCAAGAAGGATACAGAACTGGCAGTGTTAGCATGCCTTGCAAACTTGTTGGATGTGCATGTTTTTAGGACCCTACCCAGACCAACTGAGTCAAAAACTCTGGAGGGGAGGTAGAACTCTAGTGCTGTGAGGCACCCTCAAGTTGATTCTGATGTGGACTCAGATATGAGAATGGCTGAATTAGGGCAATGGCCTTCCAACACGTTTTCACTACCAGGACGGTAGGAAATTTGTTTTTCAACATAACCTAGATCTCAAACACCTGCTTACATTCACACTGTTGTAGTTTGGATTGAAAATGTCTCCCAGAAGTCCCAGGTCTTCAGAAGTGGAGCTTTTGGAAGGTGATTGACTCAGAGGAGAGCTGTACTCATCACCGGATTAATGTCTTTCTGAGTCTCTAGCTGAATATGCTGCTAGGAGGTGGAGCCTGGTTAGTGGAAGTGAGTGTCTTTGGAGGGTCTTTCTTTCTGTCTGTCTGTCTGTCTCTCTCTCTCTCTCTCGCTCTCGCTCTCGCTCTCTCTCTCTCTCCCCCCTCTGCTTCCTGATTGACATAAGTTCAGCAGTTTTGCTCCCCTATGCCCCTCTGCCGTGCCATTTCTAACTTGAAGCCAGTCAACCATGGATTTAATCCTCTGAAACCGAAAGCCTAAATAAATCTCTCCTTCAAATAGGAGGTTTCAGATACCTTGTCCCAGAGATGGGAAAGTGACCAAAACATCAAGTTTTATGAAACATTCTTCTTCTTCTTAAAATATTCTCTGCCATTTACGATTCCATTACATTCCATATGATTTTGTCCCCTTACATATTTAAGTGATGATTTCAATCTAACAAACTGATTTCTCAATCCATTCTTGGGCTGTGACCTATGGTGTAAAAACAAACAGTGATCTAAGTATTCCCACTGGGCTGGACCAATCAGAAGGGATGTAGGTAAAACACCTAGCATGTTGCCTGTTGCACAGGAGTATGCTAAAGGCGGCTCTCATCACCACCACCACCATCATCACCAGCAAGCTATGTAGCAGGCAGAAGCTTATTATTTTAAGTGAAATGAAACTCATGGTGGTGACTAAAATCACATAATATGCACAGGTCCCAAACCGCTCCTTTCATATGTGCTTATGCACAGACTCAAGTTCATCTTTCCCTAGGAAATCCCTCCGATAGTTGTAATTACTCTGCTTCTTGGCAATGAAGTAATCATGGCACTAGAAAATCCCCAGAGCAAAGTGCTGGCAACTGACCAGTGAGGGGGAGGCCGGTCGGGATGATCTTCTGCAGGGCCCAGAAGGAAATCTCCATTGCTCCCCAAGCTCTGAGGGATAAATTTCATCTCGCTGCTGCCATTTACTCAGCATGGTAGTTGCCAGCCAGCAGATCTCCACTAAGGGGACCAGATGGCCACTAAGGAGCCAAGTGGGAAGGTGCTGGTTCCTAATGACAACCTTGGTGCCTGAACCCTGCAGCTGGAAGCCACTGCAGTGCTAACTGTCGTTTTCTGGAAAATCAGACCTGCTTTTGATTCAAAGGCCCCGAGATTACGAATCCCACCAGAAGTGTGCTATAAGCTTCAACTCCCTCTACCGTGTGAGGAAGGAAATGAGGAGGGCAAAGGCCCCTGCCCATCAAGCCAGCGGGGGCCTCTGTTCCAGTGCCACCAGGAGAGACTCACCTAGTGGAAGGGTAATGTTGGGCTCCCTGCACCCCTTAGAAACTTCTTAACTGATAACCCCTAAAAGTGGCTCTTTGGGGGCTACCCACTACATGTCAGGCAGGCATCCTGCTGAGAATTGTTTGTTAGGTAAACTCGGATCGTAAATTATATTGTTCAGATGCAGAAAGAGGCTCCGAGAGGCTGAGTTGCCCAAAGTCACAGACTTTGCCCCATCAAAGTCTCCAGCTGAACTGAGACCCTAGGTCACCAAAAGAGGAAGGGAAGAGAAAATAGACAGTGTTTGTTAGTATTGGCTATATGCAAAACACATGCCAAGTGCTGTATAGAAATGTTCTAAATGCTCCATTCCTTTCAGATCAAGAATAGTATCTCACTTTCCATTAGAAAAACTGAGGTAAAGACCAGGTTATCTTGCTCCATACACCGTTTAAAAGCAGAAGAGCTACTCACCCTAACCCCTCTCAGTCTAAGCCTCTTGCTGTCCCCACTACGCCATGTTGCTTAAAAACTTGGAAGGGTCTCTGCTCCTCACATTCAACTCACCCTGCTATTACGGCACTCTTAACTTTCCTAAGATAAAACTCAGCCTATAGCATTCTCCTGCTTAAAAGCATTCTGCAGCTCCCAAGTGCTGAGAGAACAAAGCCTAAACCCCTTTGTCTGGCTTCAAGCTCTCCACAGTCTGGTTCCAAATAGCCTTTCCCACCTTGACGCTCAACCCTGCTTTTCAAGGGTAAGCAGGTGCCTCAATGTGCATTCTCTCCAGAACCTTGGTCCATGATGCCACTCCCTTGATTAAACAACTCAGATGGCTCCATGGAGACATCTGCTCCCCACTTAGTGTCCCTTGGAGTAAGCTTGTCACCAGGCCTGGCTGACTACACTACCACATCCTCAGGCTACTGGGATTGGTCCAGATAGTGCCCTTAGAATTAATCCTAGGATGCTGGCTGGTCGGCAAGCATTCTCTGCTCTGCAGGACTGAGGATTGAAGCACAGGGCCATTGGCAGTCACTTTGCCACCACAGGGGAAGCTGCGTCTGAGACCACAGCTCAGGAAGTGAAAGATGCAAAGAGACAAGCTCTTACAGACACGGCATGCCATACCTGGATCTAGCCTTGCCTGAAAAGAGATTTATCCACAGGTAATTCTGTGACATAAGCCAATACTTTTCCTTTATGATTTAGTCACTTTTCTGTGGCTCACACTGGAAATCACTTTCTATCCGAAGGTACAATGCTTGCTTGTCTTAGCATGAAATCCAGGCTTCAAGGACCCGCAAGGCCCAAGCAGTAAGGCCGACCCACCTTCGCATCCTATCTCCCATCTCCCGTCACCCCAGCTCCACACTTTCTCTCTCCCCTGTGCCAACACACATCTTGCTCACAATGCCCCCTAACCCCTTCGCTCGCATAATCACCAAGCTGGGTGGTGGTGGGTCAGAGTTTAAACTCACGTGCATCCATCTCAGTGCTGGAGCTCATCTCCACTGTGGACAATGGCCTCTCTGTGGCAGGAGGTGGCACTGGAAAGGGAGAGGAGGGACCAAGGGGCACAATGTGCCAAGATTGGAGATGGGCTTTATTACTTCCTGGGTTCAAGCCCCAATTCTTCATCTTCCTGGCTCTGTGTGCCTTGGTTTCCTGGTCAAAGGCCAGGGGTCGCAATGGAGTACACCTTAAAGAGTCATTGTAAGGCTTAACTAAAGTATCAAAGGTAAGGTCCTTATGTGCCTGACACACAGAGACATGAGCCAAACCTCAGCTATTATCAGGATTAATCTGTAGGGAACAGGGAACCACAGAATGTTCCTCGGAATGTCCCCAAAGCATGTGCGTGGCTTTGTCTTGTTCCACAAGAATGCGTGGCTTAGTCACAGGAAGTCTTTGGTGGAGCATGGGCACATGCAGAGGTCCCCACCCAATGCTTCCGCTCTGTGCACAGCTGACAGCTGTGGCAGGGGCTCTGATGCAGCCCAGCTGACAGGTCCCCTGGCACACGTGCTGCTGCTCTCAGCTACCATGTGGCAGTCGCTGGGCTGCCCCCTTCTGCACAAGGACGACATGGGCCACCCCTTGGATGGCAGTGCTGGGCACCAGGCCAGAAGGCCACTCGAGGCTCCTCTGCCAGCAAAGCTGTCACCTCCCAGATGCTCTGGTCTGGCTGGGTTTGCAGGCTGCTTGTGAGTAGACGTCTGGCACAGGGACCACAAGCCTGCTAGGAAACCATCAATAGCACAAGGACAGATGGGGTTGGGGGGCCAGAAAAGAGGCGGCCAGGGGCCTGCAGTGGCCAGCAGGCCTGGGAGGGAGGATTCCCTGCCTCCTTTTCTTCTGGAGCTCCATGTGGGCCATTGGACCATTCCGTGTCCCATGACCTGTTCCTGCATCGCCTTCTCTTCCATTCGTCACTATTATCCCTGGGGAGGAACAGGAGTCGCCTCTGTTCTCCCCTCTGCCCAGCCTCGGCCTGCCCTAAAACTTGCTATAAATCTGTCTGCTTTTCTCCATGTGCTGTGGCACCCTAGAGCAGCATTTCCCATGGGGATGACTTGCCTTCCTGTCCTCTCCCTTCCCTCTCTCTGTGATTCATCCCTCAGGTGGCTGCCCCAAGTGACCTTGTAAAAAAAATGCAAATCCAGGGGTGCCATTCCCAGCTTAAATCATTCAGAGGGCTTCCTATCCTATTACAATTAATCGTAGACTCCACGGCCTGTAAGGGTCCCTGAGATCTGGCGGTGCCTCCACCCCGCCTCCTCCCTAGTAATACTACCCCTCCCCCCTTCTCGGCTCATGCTCGCCACTGGCTTCTTTCTCTGTGCCTCACACGGGGGTCCCCAGGCACCTTCTTGCCTCTGAATTCCTACCTAAAGATGCATCCCCTGAGCAGTGACCTGGGTCAACCTGCTGGGCCACCCTTCGTCTTCTACCACACCATTCCAGGCTGCTTTTGACACAGTATTTATCGCCATGCCCTAAAATCACATTGTGGTCACTTTCCTGTTCCTTCTTTTTATTCATAGTTTGCTCACAGTTCTCAATCCCCCACTAAAACATAAACTGTGTGAGGGCAGAGACAGCATCTGTCTCATTTCTTCCCATCCGTAGAGCCTTGAACAGGGCTTGGTACACAGTGGAGACTCAGTAAATACATATTTTTAGGTAAATAAAGGACCACGTGGTACAGAAGCCTGGCTCCTAGGCAGGCAGTGAAGGATGCAGAGGGTGCGGCGCAGTCCTGGGGCTAAGGAACAGCTGGTCTGCAGGGCTGGGGCTCCCCGCCTGCTTACTTCATTGGTCAGTAGGTAAGATGACCTATAAGACAGACTCTAGTCCTGGGAAGGGAAAAATCAAGCCATTCTGCAATGCGTGGCCAAGGGGAGAGAGGGGGAAACAGGGAGTGCGAGCTCTGGTATTAGACCTGGGTTCAAACACCGTCTCTGACCTGGGAAACTGGGCAAGTCAATTTATTTGCTCTCAGTTCCTTAGTTTTTTCCAGGCTTGTTTTCACAACAGAAGCGACTTGTTAACAGCCATTACTACTATGATCTCTTAACAGTGCTTCAGGAATAAAGGACACAGCGCCAGGGACCTATCTACCCCCAGCTCAGGGTGCATATCATGACCTGTGAATCACAGTAAGGAGCACCCCAGGAATACCCGACCTGGGATATCACAGGCACCCCTTCAGACACAGATTCCTCCACTTTCCTCTCCCTAGCAGTTAACCCAGAGCCTCCTGGTTACTTTTTTAGGGCTGGATCTGCAACTGACTGAGAGATACCAGTGGGAACCATCCAGGTGGCATGGCCTCCACAGCACCAGGGCTCTCCGAGCCTGAAGAGCAGAAACAACTTGAGCCTCCGGTCTCGGCTTCCTCCTCACTCTGCAGGGCTGGCCCCCCGCCATGAATATGCACACCCAGGCTCGGTGTGGCCGGAAGGATGACACCAGCTTCCACAGGTCAAGCACCATGGCAACCAGCAGCCAAACCATCACGGCCTTCTGATGCAGTGGGTTGTGGTGCACTGTGCAGACCCGGCCCTGGGATCCCACAGACGGTGTTACTTACACAGCACGAAGCTAAAAGGGTGAAGTCCTGACAGAAACAGATTCTGATTCTAGCTGTGAGTCCTAAGATGTTCTCACATCTCATCGTGGTTTATCTCCTGGAACATGAATGATGACCATGCCCATTCGCAGCGATGCTGTGATTATAGTCAACTGGTCACTCGACAGATAATATCCACAGAGGCCTGAAGTGCCAGGTACTGTACCTGCACCTGCTCTTGCCTTGGAAACATTACAGCAAAGTGAGAGAGACACACAAACCATTACGAACAATCCACTTAATTTCCAAAGTGGCAAGCGCGATGCATGAAATTTTCAGGGTGCTTAGAGCGCACACAATGGTTGAAAATGTGTCTTTCTGTCAACAAATACTTCTGAGGGCGGAGGGTGTGGCTCGTGGAACGAGTTTGCCTAGCATGGCCCGGGTTTCCTGGGTTTGGCAAAGCAGCATAAGTGAGTAAATATTTACTACCTCCAACCCACTGCTAGAGACTCCAGGTGTCAGGAATGTGGCCTTACTCCTCCTCCTCCTCCTCCTCCTCCTCTTGTGCCTCCCATTTCCTCTCCTTAGTGTATTTTAAAAGCAGAAAGTGGATCACATCACCTGTGTGCTGTGAAGGCTTCAGTGCCTTCCAACTGCACATAAAATCCACACAGGCTGGGCAGCCTGCCTGTGCCCCAGCCCTGGTTCTCTGCTCTTCTCAGGCAGCTCTGTGCTGTGCCACCTCTGCCGAAGCCCCATGTCCCTCAGCATCTAACATGCATCAGAACCATTGAAGATTTGCCCTCCCTGCCTCCTCACATGGCCTGTGAGCCAGTAAATCTGGGCTGGCCTGGGAATGTGCATCTCTAACCTCTTCTCAGTGCTGCTGATGCTCTGGTCTCGGAATCCAGTTTGAGAACTGCTGCCCTAACTATAGGGCCTCCTTTGGTTCCCTGAAGACACTAAGAGTCACCCTACCTTAGGACCTTTGCACATGCTATTCTCACTGTGGAATATTCCCCCACCACCCACCTCTTCCTGCCCCGGTCATTCTCCAGCTAGTTGCCCCTTCCTCAGAAACATTACCCTCAGCATCTGCTTTCTTTACTGCTTTTGGTTCTATTTCCCAGTTATTCCTGATCACAGTTCCTAGCTGGCCTGCACCAACAATTGACAGGTGGGGGCAGGAGGAGTGGCCCTGCACAGGAATAGGATTCCAGCCCTTGGGGACCCTTCAGGCTGGGGTTCCCCATCCAGAGCACCAGGCCCAGCATCCAGGACACAGCTGGGGTACTGCCCTGCGAGTCAGGTGATGGGCCTGAAGGGAAAGTTCACCCTCCGGAAGCAAGAGGGAGCTGGAGCCGGCTCTATGCGGGACTCCAGGACCCACCTTGGCCTCCGACGCTCAGGCCGCTGGGCTGGCTTGCTTCCCCCTGCACTCACCCGGCTCCCCACAAGCTGAAGCATAGCCACACACAGGCACAGCCCCCTTCCAGCTTCCCCAGCACCTCGTCTTTGGGGCTGCTCTCCCCACCCTGGATCTCGGAGCACGATGCTGACTCCAAGCGGAGGCTACAGAGCAGCGCCCCTGCTTTCCTTCCAGCCACCACTGGTCTGCCAGAAGACCCTGGGTCCCAGGCGGTGGTGGAGAATCACATTCAGAAAAGCCCAGGAAGGCTATTCAGAGGCACAAATGGATGAGCAATTAATAATAAAAACTGATCGTAATGGCCTTGCCCCACATAAAGGGGTCCAATCAAGGCACAATGGTGACAGGAAGACAGACGGATGGCTCCGGATGGGCTTGCTCTTCTTTTTCTAAAGGGCTGACTCTGGCCTTGAGCAGAAACAAAACCTAACAGAGTCATTGAAAGGATAAAGAGTTTATCAGTAAAGGGTTTAGATTCGGGACTGGCAGGATTTCAGGAGGAGGAGACAGTAAAGGGTGGCGAGGGTACCCA
The DNA here is from genome assembly GCA_004027295.1 of Dolichotis patagonum. NCBI lineage: Eukaryota > Metazoa > Chordata > Mammalia > Rodentia > Caviidae > Dolichotis > Dolichotis patagonum. The sequence goes on along the minus strand of PVJX010000003.1, from coordinate 325,872 downwards.
GAGGTCTTGGCTTCCACAGGGAGGCCAAGCCAGGCTTTGTGCCGAGCCAGGCTTTGTTCCGAGCCTCTGTGGGTCTGGAGCAGCTCAGTGGGGTCTGGGCCGCAGACAGCACTGTCACTCTGGGAGATCCGTACACCGACTGACTTGCGATGGAGATATCTGAGTAGAGCAAAGTGAGGTCTCTAACCGGCCAGGGCTGCCCAGGTGGGCCTGGCCGGTGGGGAGATATAGACAGGATGTGACAAGTACAGCAGGAAGCTGGAGCCCTCCTGGGGCCAGGCAAAAGCAGAGGTGTCCACTGGATTGAGTGACCGTGGTCAGCATGCTGGAGGGACCAGCAAGGCTCAGTTCCCCCTTTAGAGGAGGCCAGAGGTTGGGTGGTGGATGACACACACTTCAGGCTTCCCCGTACCCCAGGTGGGTCTCCAGAGTGTGTCCAGGGCAGACATCTGCATTCCGTAAAGTACAAGCTAGTCGGAAACCCTGGAAACACCTCCCATGCACGTCTATGCTGCTGAAGGCGAGAGCAGTTTCCCTAAGTTCATCTACATCATGGAGCCCATTGCTTTGTTGGGGCCCTGGTCACAGCCCCTTTTGAGGGCTCACAGCCCAGCATAAGCTAGGTGCAATGAGTATCTGATGGGCAGGAAAGAATGAGGAGAAGGAAAGAGACTGTGCACTGATTGGAGAGGGGTGCAAGTGGACAAAGAGTCCACCACCAAGTAATGACTTACCTTTTCGTGGTGTCCAGGTGCTGTGCTTAATGGGGACCAGAAGCAGACCTCTGCAGGGGATGAAGAGAAAGGAGAGGAGGTGGGGGCCACACAGGCAGCCTGGGAGAAGGGACCAGGTATGAGCGGGGACACATAGAGCTCAAGTGAGCTTTGGACAGCTCTGTGCTCCAGGGTAGCATTGACTCGGAGAGAACCAGAACTTTATCTGGACAATGCAGGACCTAAGTGGAGAAGGCCCTACTGGGTGACCACTATCAGACGCCTCTGCTCATAACTCATTCAGAACTGCCTCGGCCTCAGCCCCATCCGGCAGGCCTGTACTGTCACCCATCGGTTGGTGCCACAGTGCTCACATGGCTTGGACAAGGTGAGGCTGCCTGTCACCCACACAACCCTGTTCCTGAGAGAAGAGAATTTGTGCAGACCACACCCGCCCGTGTCCCTGCCTCAAACCCAGCTGGGCAAGCTCAAGCCAGCTGCTTGGCTGAGTTGTGAATGATGAAGTTGCTTAGATTATGCAGGAAAACCTTGTTAATTCAAAACTCAGGAGACCAGACATTAATTCCAAAGTCAAAACCAGACTGAGAATGTGCTGGTTTCTGATATTTTTATTAATAGGGCATTTTCCTCAGCTGGGAAGTAGCAACAGCTCTGCCTGATGCCCTGTTTGAGTGAGACATGAACGGCTTAGGGAAGTTTCGCGCCGTTTATGCTACAGGACGTAACAGTTGACTTCAGAGCTCAGCACCAGCCCCTGCCAGGGCAGCTGTAGTCAGCAAAGGATGGACCGAGGCCTCTTCTCCCTACCAAACATTCTCCCTCCGGCGCACCAAGACTCAGGGGAGCTGGTTTTAGACACGGGAGAGGGAAATGAGAGGCAAGGGAACAGGTGGCCCTGCGGCTCTGAATGCTGCTGACTGCAGGTGACCCCTGCCAGGAAGGGGTCCGACGGGCCTGTGCGGCCTGTGGAAATCAGGCGATGGGCAGCTCTGTGTGCTCAGAAGGCGGGGTTTTAAAGTCCTGTATATGCTGCTACTGCTTACCCTGCAATTCCGCTGCGTGGTGATACACGGACTTCCAAATGCCCTGTCCACGCTGTCGCTGTCCCCAGAAGGCCTTTTCTCCCTCTATTTCAAACACTTAGGCATTTTTTAAAAAGTTTCGTGAGGCCCCAGTAGTGAGCTGGAAATGATACTGTTTTCCACTCGGCAGCCCCCACCCCCACTACACCTTTCCCTCCATGGTGACCCAAGGCTCCTGCTGCCCCTTGCTGGTGGTTCTCAGGTGTGCAGAAGGATGGAGGGTGCCATGGGAGCCCACAGCTGTTTCCTTAGCACGGAAGATGTCTGCCCTCCAGGGACTCACAGCCTCAGTGGAGAAATGGACTACAGTAAGAAGGGGTCCAAAGAGTTATTGTCCTGTGCCATCCCTCAGGTGCCCTTGAGCACACATTCAGACACGCACATCCCCCCAGCTCCTCTCCGCACCTCACTCAGGCACCGGGGAGGTCAGCGTTGGCAGGAGGCAGTCTCTGCCCAGGAGGTGAGGGTGGTCTCACCAGCTGTCCCTGCGAGGCTGGTGCCAAACCGTCCAGCCGATGGCTATTACCTCCTGGCTCCTACCTCCAAAGTCAGTCCTCACAGGCCCTAAAGCCTCTCTTAGCAGTGTTGGAAGGAGTTCCCCATTCCACTTACACTGCAATGGACAAAGTCACATCTGTCTTTTTTTCAGCAGAAGTTCAGCTGGGTTCAGCTCCCCAAAGTGGGGACAAAGTCCACAACCATGAGTGTCAGGCCCGGGAGCTGTGGCCAGAAAACAGGTGGAGAACCAAACTAATCACTCAATTTCAAGCTTGTGAAAAGCTAAGGGAATTTAATAATCCATTGATCATGTTATACAAATTGCATTTCACAGTTCAAAAAAATCATGCCACACTGTCTGCACTCCAGGGTGGTTTATTTTACAAATAAATAGCCTCACTCTAAACAGCTCTATTTTCTTAGCAATCACTCTTCGGGAGCAGATTGACTCTCTGGCTTCCATCTTTCACAGACCATAATTTTATTGCCAAAGAGATTTTATTTATAAAACTAATTACCAAGTGAACAAAAGCAAAAACAGGTGGCATTTACTGAGTGTTGACTGTACGCTGGGCCACAGGCAGCATGCTCCTCGTACATGACCACATTCAACACTCACAACATGAATGAAGGAGCGTTATTCCATTTGACAGGAGAAACTCAGCATCAGAGAGGTTAGGTGACCTAGCCAAGTTCACATAAGTAATGTTCATAACCCAGACTACAAAACACAAAAAGTGCAACTAAACAGCAAATCCCTTGACCATGGAGAAACATATGCTAGGACCCTAGTGTAAAATGAACTTGGAGTGGGGGAAAGAGCCGGACCATCCAGTGTGTCCTGACCCTTGGGGACCTCGTGGTCTCTGTCTAGGTACACCAGCTCTGAGGTTATTCCCACTGTGCAGAGGCATGCAATGAGACAGCCACTCCTGATGGAGGCACTAGAGGAACATCCAGGGCATGTTGATTGCCTTTAACCATTTTCACCATTTGTGGCAGGTAATTGCTCATGCTAAACCACAGTGCCGTGATTTTTGCGGAAATACTATGGATCCCTGTGTTCTGAAAAGCTCATGGATGGAGGGCAGGAGTGGGTGTGGGGTCTCTGTTCCTGTCTCATGTCTCACTGCAAGAATACCACAGAGGAACCAGTTCAAGGAACATCAAGGATCAGGAAGGTAGAAGAAAACTCTCTTCCCAGTATGTCTTAACAGATTGACCAGAAAGAGAACCATCGCTGACCTAATCTGATAGTAAAGGCAACAGAGATGACACGGTCCCAGTCTATGAGGCAAACATAAATTCTGTATTGGGTGCTCAGTATTTACCCTTCCCACTTTACAGCGCTATGAGAATCAACACTAATAATAATAGCAGCTGACCAAATGCAAGAGCAGGAGCTAGAGGCTTTGAATCCATCATCTCATCTTCCAACCTCCGTGAAGTGAGGATCACTATCTCCATTTGCAGATCAGAAAGGCCAAGAATAAGCACTTTCATCCTGCTGTGTTTCCACCAGGAAGTCATAGAGCTGGGGTTTGAATCTACTCCCTTAGTCTCCAGAATACAGTCTCTGAACTCCCACCCCACGCAAGCCACGCTGAGCAGATGGCCTTGGACACCTCGAAGCAGGTTAGGATTGGAGTCAATATCCCTCTATCACCACAGGCTTGCTGTGAGCAGGGGGCTCAGCATCCCAAGGTATGGTGAATGGAGCAAAGATTGCTTAAATCTGGCATGGAGAGATGCAAGGTTCCCTCCTGGCCTAACTGCTACCCCTGCCACTCCCTTGCCAATGCTGTCTTTTGCTCAGTCTGATTCCCTGAAGTGGATTGCAGGTGCTGGAGGGTTCCCGGGGCTCTTGAGGGGCAGAGCTGACACAGACCCTCCTTTCTCTGGGGAGTACACATGCACCCAGGGCTACATAAGACATGAGATGGACATATTCGGGGGGATACTGGCCCTCACAATGCCCTGGTTCTCTTTCAACCCAGACTCTGGTTCAGCAGCTTGGCTGCTCACATTAATGAGGATTTCCGAAGGGTGTGTAGGAAGGTACACTGTCCTAGGCTAGTCTCTGTTCTTGTCATCAAATCCCCTGCAGAAACCGCCAATCCACTGCTATCCCCTGGCAGCCTAGAAGCAGCTCATTAAGAGGCAGAAAACTACTTCCACATGTCCAAAAACTGCATTCCCAGGAGAACTGCCATCGCTATTGAAGCAGATAAGCTCCAAGCTACATCAACTTCCACTCCAGCCCTGCTACTGGTCCATCTCCATGCTGGTAGAGCTTGGTTAATGACACAAGACACACACTGGAAGAACTGGGAGGGGACAAAGAAAGGGTGCAAATTAGCACTTAGGTTGCTTCCACCCATCTTTAAAAAACTGCAGAGAGGTAAGAGCCATAGCTATGATTTCATGGAGGTCAGGAGTGTTCTAGCCATCAGGACTAAGATCCCTCATACCACGCTTTACAAGGGCTACTTGGCCCCATTCCACTGTCTCCCCTAAAGTGAGGGTGCGTGAACAGAGAGCTAAATAACCATGTCCTTTTCTTTGCATGGTTTCCTGAAGAAATTCTACAGAGATTGAGTAAATTAAGGCCTGGAAGAAGGCGTGAAGATACACTGGGTGATGAGGCAGGACGGTTGGGAGCTTTATACCACAAAGCCATCGTTTTCACACATACTCAAGAAGCTGGATATGCCATAGAGGTTTGGGGCAAAAAGGGACTCTCTTTGCCTTTCAATATTCCTCATCTGTGAAATGGGGACAATAACAACACCTTCTTATAAGTTGTTGGAAAGGTTAAAGCTGTAGCCACTCTATGTAGAGAATCTACTAGGCTACCTGCACATGTGGCTTCCCTCTGTTCCGTCTGCTCATAAAATAAAAAGCATCTGAAGTTCAGTGATAGTAAAGAGCTTTACCCAAAGCCATGGCGCCAGTCAGCGGTAAAGGGAGCGGAAGCGTCAGTCTGCAGGCGCTTCCTGCCTATCCCCATCTCCGCCTGAATATTCTGAGTTAGCTTCAGTGAATGGATGTGGACCTACCCAGTTGAGATTTGCCCCACAGCTTCCTGTGTGACTCTGGGAAGTTCCATCAGCTTCCTCGTCCTTGTGTCAGCTTCCTCGTCAGTGTAACAGGAGTCACAGCAAGTTCATGACATTTGTAGTGAGAGTTAAACAAGGCAACTTGCATGCATGCAGTGTCTGGTGCCTGGGCATGGCCTCTCTGGCAGCACCCAGGAGGGTCCTGTCCTGCAGCAGGCACTCAGAAGCTGCCAGCTGGCCACTTGGCTAAAGCCATCTTCTGAAAGAATGTAGTCTGCCCTTCAGCAAATGATGAGCTAGGCCGAGTCTGTCTTAAGGATTACATCGCTTCCTCTGCCTGCCGATCCCTGCCTTTTTCCAGCCTGTGTACTGAAGCTGGGTTTTTCTTGTCTCTCTCTTCAGCGCCAGAGCCAGTCTACCTCCGACTCACTCCGTGCCTCATTCTGCTGTGACAGACGCTCCTGGTCATGGCAATGATGGAGATGATGGTAGTGATAGTGGAGATGATGGTCATGGTAGTTAACTTTTATTGAACACTTACTCTGGGCCAGACATCATCTTAGTTTTTACATAAATCTTCTTATCCAATTCTCAGTGTCCATATGACCCATTTTATAGTGACAGTAATTTAACACAGAGGACACACACACAGGTGGTAACCTGATGGAATTGGAACTCACATCCAAGCATCCAACTCGAGAGCTCATGAGCTAAACTCTAAAAAGTCTGAAAAAGGCCTCGTGGAGAAGATCCTCTCCCGAAAAACTGATAACGATGATGATAACAAATTAAAGGAAAAATAGCAACAGCAGTGTAATTATTACTGTGATACAAGATGCATAGCAGATAAAATCCAAACTCCTGGTGACTCAACACAGAAGATCTGCATTTCTTGTTCACGGTAGGGAGAGGGGAAGCTGGGGCATGCAGAGCCGGTGAATTCAGGATGCAGGCAGATGGTTTCTCTGGCTTCCTCAATACATGGAGAAACAGTATTTTTTGAGCCAGCCCGGAAGAGGCCCTACCTACCCGCCTATGGCAGAACTTGGTCTCACGGCTTTCTTTAGCTGAAAGCTATGCTAGGGAATGAAGTGCCTGGTTGGGTAGGGCTTGTGAGCAGTTACTCTTCGTTGCGGAAGGTACATAACTCTTGGGTGGACAGCTAACCATTTCTGCCACGAACAATCACAGCTGTTACCATAAAGGTAGAAATAAAAGGGGCTGTCACTTACTGAGCATTCGTTCTGCATATTCACCAGGACCTGGGCTAAATATTTTGCATATATTATATCGACCTCTCATGACCCTAGAAGATGTCATGACGCCTATTTTACAGAGAAGAAATCTGACTTTTGGGGAGATGCGAGGAATTTACACAACTCGCATAGTGAGTGGCAGATTCAAATCTCAAGCCAGACGCCTTAGGCTGGACTCTCTGGAAAGCAGGGCTTGAGAAGATGTTAAAGCGCAGAGCCCTTTTGGGAAGTGTAAGCCCAGGGCAGTGTAAGCGAGGAGAAACGGGAACCGAGGCAAAGAAATGGGCAAAGGGAGGCCATGAGATGACTCACGGTGCAGGCCACTGCTTCACACACACTGCAGAGAGATGCAGCGTGTCCCTTGCTCAGGATGTGGGACTCATACAAGAGACGTGCAAGGGCAAACTGCTTTGCAGAATGGTCAGTGGCAGGCAAAGAGCCAGGATGAACTAGCCCATCATCTTTGAGTCTCTCCCTGAACACTGCTCCAGCTGTCCTTCTGCATTACATCATCGAGCCCCTTTGGTGGCTACTGAGAAGGTTAAAAATCATGTCCAGCAGGGTGGCATTTCATTAAATCTTTCCTGGAGAAGCAACCCAACGAGTGCAAGGCCCAGCACATGGGGCATGAAGGCCGCACAGGCCCAGGGCTCGGGCTCAGAGCGTCTGGCCAGTACACTCCCCTAGGTGGCAGCAGGTTTGGGACATGTGCCACTGAGGCTTTGGGAAGAAGGAGATACGAGGAACAGGAACCTAGGCTTCTGTCTCATTCCCAAATTTCACACGCCATCCACTGCATTACCTGGCCTTCCTCCTGAGTTTGATGAAAATATGGGCATTTCAGATGCCCAGCATATAGATGGAAGGTGTCTCAGATCATGCTCAGAAAGGGCCACCTCCCTTCTCCTCACAGTGGAAGGGGCAGCTGAAATCAAAACTCCCAGAAGACAAATTACCCACAGCTCATTGTGCCATGGGACACAAGATGCTACCTGAGGCTGGTGACTGGTAGCTTTCTACATAGCCCATTGTCACATTCATTTAAAAGATTGGGGTTCTGTAGCCCAGGCAGTGAAAGGAACACTTGTCTAAGATTACACAGCCTGTTGGTGGAAGACTGGAACCAAAGCCCTGGGTCCTTTCTACGGTGTCATCACCCTCCAAGACCTCTACAGGTTTCTGCAGAGCAGCCTCAAAACACAGAAAAAATCACTTCCCCATTCCACTACAGAGACACACACCTCTTCTCCAGCCATTCCCATGGCCAGCTCTGGGAAAGCCCTTTTCTGAAGTGCATGATTCACCTTTGGTTTTGAGGGATTCCAAACCCACAGACGTAATTATCCTAGTGTATCAGCTGGCTCAGCCCCAGGAACTCAGAAGCTTGCCTGTGCTGCCCACAAAACCAGATAGGAAAGAGGGGCCTTGCTTGAAAGGCTTAGGCAACCAGCAGGAGCAGGAGGCCTGGAGGCCCAGCCCCAAACCCCCTTCCTTCAATCCATTAGCATTCCTGAGAAGGCCTCTTGGGGAGGGGCACAGATGGGGAGAGGGAAGATGCAAGACGCTGTGGTCTCCCCTCCCCTTCCGGGTGCCCAACAGGCTCAGCCAGGAGCAGCCCTGTTTCTGAAATTAGAGATGCCTTGGGAGGAGGAAATGGCAGCTCAGGCCGCAAGTCCCCAAGCAGCCCTGCTTCCCCTGCCAGGCCATTAGGAGGGAGATTGAGAGGACAGGGCATCAGGGTAGCTGCAATTAGGCCGGCACATGGCTATCTCTGCAAATGGCATGAGCGATGTGATTTAACAGCTCATTATTAATGGGGGAAATGAGATAAGGACTGGGTTGGGTGTCCAAAGGGGAGCTCTCAGACCAAAGCGAGTATGTGCTAATGCTCGCTTTCAAGCCAACAGCAGACCCAAGGGTGGATTCCACTTTGGTTGAACTTGGCACCTCGACCCCTCGGAAAGTGGGCTCTGGTAAATTATCTGCTGACCCACATCCTCTCCCAGAGAAGACCAAGCACAAGGGAAGTGCTGTGTCTGCTATTTCACAAAATGGGCTAAAAAACAAATCCCAGACACTCTTACTGGTGCCTACCATAACGCAGGATGAAAGAGTGAGTTGTTTCAGAAAGACCAAGAAGAGATGCCATGCAATGTGCTCTGTCCTCTTTCAATCAGATTGCACTTTTACGTCCCCCGTGGTCTGTACAGTGGGCATTGCCAGCCTGCATTGTGTACACCTACGTATGTGCTTGTGTCTTTTCTTGTTCCTCTCCCATCATGCTCTACGTATCAGTCAGTGTGATTTGGTCATGTTGTTCCCCTGCCTGCAGAGACTCCTAAGCACCTTAAGCTAAAGATCAAAACCTCTACAGTGACCAAAAGACCTTGCAGTGGGAGCCCCAGCCCCACCCCAGTCTCAGTGCCAGCCTTTTCCCAGACAACCGCAGGGGCCATGCGCACTGGCCTCTGCCATGGCTTTAAACACCGTGTCTCCCCAATCTTCACCTCAGTTTAGAACTTGGCATCTACACTTCTCTCTGCCTGAGATACTCTTTCCACCTTCCTTTGGTCCTTTGGAGCCAAGTTCAAATATGCCTCTCCATGGCAATCCTTCCTGGATTTTCCTTCTGTGCCCTTATATCACCTTGTACATCTTCTTTGTATTTCATGGCATAATTTTTAATTACAGTACTTAATGACTTGTGTGGTTAGTTAATTAATGTCTGTCTTCCACACCATACTGCCAGCTCCAGGACAGTGAAGTCAAGCTGCCTCTGCTCTGTACTGATTTCAGGAACACTCTGTTGGAAGAGCCACTTGCTTTGTGACGGGGCAGAGAGATCTCACGATGTAAATGCAGCAGAGAGCAAAGGAAATGGCTTGAATAGCTGTTGAGTGGAGAAAGTTAAATGCTCCATCATTCTTCTAGTCATCACCAGCTATGTGCCAAATGCCTGCTAGATGCTCTGTAGGGGCTGCACACTCAGGACTTGGCAGTTACCAAGACAGGCATCGGCCGTCTCTTTGTGCCCCATAACTGTCTCTCACCCCTTACCATGCTTGATTGCTTTGGCAGGACAGTCATTCTCATGTGACTATGGGAACCCTGAACCCCAAGGCCATTACCTGCTTGTGCATACACAGTGCCTAACACAGTCAGTGTCTCTAGCACTCCTGGTGCCAAGTAAATGTCCACTGTCAGAATCAGTGACTGCAGCTGTACAAGCCTCCTGTACCCAGCCAGACAGAAGCATGACCTGACTTCTCTCCATGCCAGCTCTGTTCCAACCACGCTGAGCTCAGCACCCTGGACAACGCCAGGTGCTCCAGGCACAGGCTGGCCCACCCAGACACCTTCCCTTCGCCTTGCTCCAGCTCAATCTGCAGCTGCCTGCTTACTACCACCGCCTCCACCATGCCTTCCCACCCTGCCCACCACCTCACGAGCCCCCAGCCCAGATGAGGACCGGGTCCCTGCCATGGCTTCCCAGGGCTTCCCCTGCTGCCTATCTTGGCTTTTCTGACTAGACAGTAGTTTGGTCTGGATACCAATCCACTTATCCCATTGCTTTTGCCACTTTCTGAAGGAGCTTATATTTATACTTCAAAGGCTTCCCATCACTCTTGCCACATGAAGGAGCCTACAGTTTAGGGCAAGTTCTGTGAAATAAAAATATTAAGGGTGTCCTCATCTACCTTAGTCATTGGATCTGTCAAAGTGCAATGTCTGGCTCTTTTCCAAGGTCAAAATGACCATGAAAGACATTTTGAATTGATTTAGGACATTGAGGAGACAGCCATGATGGCACAACTGCAAACATGAAAGAGGACTTTCCGAACTGCTGCAGAAAGTGACAAAAAGGAAGAGATAAATATGTTTGATGTGAGGAGTATTGTAAATATGAGTTTTAATGGCAATGCAAAAATGCCTTTTACTGGGATAATTTTTTAAATGTTCAATGTTCACCATATTTCTTGCTCATGGTTCATATGTCAACTCCTTTTCCTGACAGGTAGTAGGTTTTGAATGACTATTATTTAAATGAATGACTGAACAAATACTTAAGTGTCGTTTGCATACCAAGGATGTCTTTGCTGTCTTACTTTCAAGTATGTGACTTCAAACACACGGACATTTTGTTGAAGGTCTGAACAAAAAGTTAAATTACTTCTCTAAAAAAAGTCACATTTGAAATTAATTTTTTAAATCTAATTTGCGTGTTAGCCTTAATATTCTACCTCATCCTCGGCTGTACCTGCAGCCCTGGATAACGAGGACAATGTGCAGAATGAATGGAAGATTCAATCATGTCCACAGCATGTAGGAAAAATGGATTCTGACATTTTTGAAGGACTTTTAACAAGGGCTGCAACAAAAGCGGATTTGTAATTAACCCTCAGTTACACAGGAAATTGCATCCATCACAGCGTTCATGCACACAAATGTATTTCTTGGTCATCTAGTCTGTGAATGATTAAAGGCCAAGTATGCAAATAACCACAGGGGAGAGGAGGCTAGGAAATAAATACGGGCATGAGGTTAGGTCTGTGACGTAGGATTTCCTGTCCGAAACTCACATCCTCCATGAGGTCGGAGTGATCACTGCCACTTTTATAGTTGCTGTGATATTACAATATAATAAGAAATATGCATTTAGTCTTTCTTTCAGGTTCCTGGTCTAGAGCTTGTGAAGCCTTGGAGACTCTCTGAGTGATAACAGCAAGAGGCGCATGTTCTGTTACTCGTGTTGAGTCCCTTTCAGCCACACTTGAGCTCATGCTAAGGTGGTGACCCTTCCTGGGCCCCTAGATAGCCTCAGGATGGGAGCTATTTGTTAGAGAAACCAGTCATATGACTAGAGGATTGGAAATTTTGTTCCATCCCCTGACCTCCATGGAGGAAAGAAGAGCCAGACAGCCATTGAGTCAAAGACTAATTATTTAATCAATCATGCCTGTGTAATGGAATCTCTGTAAAATGCCTAATCTACATGGTTTGGAGAACCTCTGGCGTGGTGAATGCCACCCTCTCTGAGGAGGGCAGCACATTCTAACTCTCAGTACAGAAACTCTGCAGTCAGGGGCCTTCCAGACCTTGCCCTGTGTGCCTCTTAACCTGAATGTTCAGCAGAATCCTGGTGACTGTAAGCAAAGTGCTTCCCGAGGTCTATGAGCCATTCTAGTCAATTATTGAACCCAAGGAAGTGGTCACGGGTGCCCCTAATTTATAGCTGGTTGGTCGGTGTCACTAACTGCAGGTGGTTAGTGTCAGAGTTGAATTGAATGATCTGATGCCCAGTTGGTGCCTGGAGAGTTGGAGAATTGATTGTTAGTGTGGAAAACCCACTCCTTTAGTGTCAGAAGTGCTGTGAATAAAAGCAGATCACAGTAGCTTGGAAAATAAGATAATTTTCTCAGGATTGTTCTGCTGTTAAAGGTGGGAGATGGGATTTGAGAGGAGGGTCGGCAAGCTTCAAATCTACGCTTTCTCCATATACAGAGCTGATGCTGTGGGGAGGTGATCCATACTGTCAGTGCTGGTGACACAGCAGAGAGGGTATGAGCAAACAGGAAAGCAAGGTTTGGTCCTTGATCCCACCACTATGTCTCAGGAACTATTAAACCTTTGGATGCCTCAGTTTGCTCATCTGTAAATTGGGACAATAAGGCTTTTTTAAGCATCAAGAGCTAACTCCTGAGGCACCTGGTACACATTACAACACAATCACGAAGCCAGGGAAGTATTCACTTAACTCTATGAATCAAATCATTGCTGTGTGGTTCAAGTTGGTGAATCAGAAGTCAAGAGGCCCTGGGTTTGATCCTCAGCACGGGAGGTGAGCGTAGATTTCCTTTAGTTGTAATGGAGGTAGGTAGCTTGGAAGCCAGTACCACAAAGATATTTCAAGTTTCCACAGATTCATTTCAGAAATACTAAATGACCAATGCTGATGCTGACACCAAGAATGATATCATGCAGGGAAACCCACTTATCAAAGGCTCACAAAGATGCCAAAAACTCAGTCTCTAATTGGGGATTTTGGAATCTTTATTCCATTTATTTTGCCTATGTCTTTTTTGTGCATGCACAAGAGTGATATGATGGAAAGCTATGTTTAATTAAGTATAAGAAAGATTTTTTATAAGTAGAGTATTTTTAAGTGATGAGAATGCATTGTGTCATAGTTTAATTGACAGTCTTCTTTTTTTTCCCCTGAGTGCTACATAAAATCAATGTGAATTTTACAATTAATGACATTTGAGACTTAATGAATTACAGTAATTTACTTACAAGTAGACTATTGCTTCTCAGCCTTTTGGCTAAGATCAAGTGTGCTTACAAGAAGACTTCAGTACATGACCTGTGTGTGAGCTTTAACTGCCTGAAGAAGTTCACACTAAGGTCTAAAGAGCTCCAGTATTTCCTGAGTTAATTTTCTGGAAGGTGAAGGAGCAAAGAAAGACAAGAGGGGCGAGGCAAATGTTGGAAAGAGAGGTGCAGTGAAGGTAGTGCTGGAAGTAACTTTTATATAATTAACATTTTTACACAGGACAAACTGGATAATATTAAGTAGCTAGAGCACTGCCTCCAGGACACTGAAATCCTGAGTCACTGGGCAAAGATGCTGTTGCATTTACTGTGTATATTTGGGGACATGGATTAGATATAAGGATTTCAAGTCATTGACAAATTTCCAAAGACTGAAACAAAGATTTTTCTGATCAGCCTCAAGTAATCAGAAAGTCATGAGCCCAGACAGTCTAGGTAAGCGCGAGTTGATGGTGGCAAGAGCTTTATCTCGTGAGTGGCCGCTGTCCTCTTCCTGATGGATCACACTGTCTGGAACGCACCAGCTGCCCCTTGCAGACTGTCGCTGCCCATCCTGCTACACACAGAGAGGAACCATCAAGGTCAGAACTGGAGACCAATGGGAGGAATCAAGGTGGATTTTAAGAGCTTTAAAAACCTCTTCATCTTTTGCTGATAAACATTGACAAAAGCTCCCTCGGCCTATAACTTCTTTCCTGAGCTTCATTTGACCATAGAAGTAGGAGAGATTCAAATGACAATAGGCATTTCCATGTAGAAGGTTAATGAACATTTTTTTTATAGTTAAAGCCTCATTTATTACAAAGCCAACATGTTGACTTCCACCTCTGAGTCTAATTTGGCAAGACAAAAAAATGCTTTGGGACCTATTAAAACAGTACTTAAATCCTAAAGGAACTCTAGTAGAAATGTGCTCAGGGCAAACCACTGTGTATCTATTCTTGGCCACTCCAGAGCCACGAAGGCAGCTGTTCTCTTGGTGATGGAGTCCAAGCTATCAACAGGAATGAATCTTCTTTCTTCTTCTCAAGGTTGTCTGAAAAACTCCTCCTCTTCTCTCCCCCCTGAGTACTTTCTTCTTATTTTGTTGTTTATTAATGTTGGCCATTCTGACATACTAATTGGGCTTTTAAGAAAAATGCTTCATTTATCAATCACCAAATATCACAGAAATGACCTCATGCTGCATTCTTCCTTCAGGGACCAGGAGGCTTTAGCATCTTAATGTCCACTTCAGCCAGAGCCAGTGAACGTCCACCATGTGTAAAATCTGGCACCTGGCTCCATCTTCAGGGCTCCTATGTGTCTCCTGAGACACGTAGGAAATCCGATCTTATTCCTAGGACAGAGGCTTCTGGTGTTCACCAATACCCATGGTCTCGCCTTCTCTTTGGCTCACTTCCAGTCGCCTTTCATCCAAGGAGGCCTTGTGATTAGTTTGCACCAGCTGAATGTGGCCAGTGTGACCTCTAAGCCTTTCCAAATCTCCCACATGATGCTTCAGATTCCCTCTTCCCTTGCCTATTGGCCAGATGCTAAAGGTCCAGTAAAGGACTCTGGTAATGGATTTGATGGGCGAGTCCTAGGATGGAGGGAGCCTGGGTCCTTGAATATTTGTAGGGAGCAAAACTCCCTGCCCACCCATTCTAAACCATGGCACCACCAGCAAATACACCTGTACTGTATTGAGCCATGGGGAATTTCAGGTTCACCTGTTACACCAGCTAGAGTTACCTATTCTAATTAATATATTTTTAAAATTTTTTTCTAGTACAGATTTTATTTATATATTTGACATTTAAAACATTTCAATTGTGAGTGAGTCTTTTCGAAAAGCAATGATCTGCTTTTGTGTTGGGGAAAATGCAATTTGTCCATGGTGATCACAACTGCTGAGAGTTAATATAAAGACCCCAATTAGATTCAGGGGCCTAATTGGACAGTCCCTGCGGAGCTAATATTCTTCAAGAAGCATGCTCCTTGTCGGCTTATGAAATACTTGGTCCATACCACTGCCTTTCACTTGAGCAGATGGGAGTTTTGATATAAATTGTGCTGGCATTTGCTGCTCTGAAAATAGATTTTGTTTTGCCTGCTTCCAAATTCAGTTTTGAAAAGTAACAGTCAACAAGTTCCATTTCCTCCCTCCAGGCAGGTCAGCAAGACCAGACCTCTGTTTCCTATTAAAACCAAGGATGTCAGGATTGTGGATGCCCTTTGGGCTTTGCCTTATTGTTACCCAAAGCATCAAATGCAGAAATATTTTCTAGAACATTCCACATGGAACATCCGAAAACCTGGGCTTGTTTGCCCTCTCTGATGAGGAGCTTACTGTTTGATGAAGTACTTTGTTCTACTGTTAAGGAAAAGTTCCATTCTTCAGCCCCACCCCCACCTGCTCTGCAGACCCATTGCTTTACAGTACCGTCTCCTTTCTACACACTGGCTCTGCAGGCATTTGAAAGCAGATTTGGAGGCTGAATTCACCTTTTCCATGTTTCTGCCCCAAAACGCTCTCTTCCTCCTATAGCATAATTCTTGGGTCCTTTCTCAGAACACACTCCAGCTTGTCATTCTCAGGGCAGCTGAAAGGCCAGGAGGACAGGCCTCTGAGGACCGGAGTAGCTCTCCTCAGCTCCAGGAGGCTGATAGAGAGGACCCAGATGGAGGTAAGGAAGACAAGAACTTGGGCCTTCCAGGAACCCTGTAATGCACAGTATCGAGCCCTGCTTTGAAAACTGAACAGTAATCCAGGATCCACTGCAGCTCTACCCACAGGGATGTGACACTGTTCCTTGAGACACTGTTCCTCAGCTCTGCCCACACCACTGCTGTGGACACAAGCCATCCACACCAGCAGCCTCTCCCTCCACCCCTCAGGTCTTCTGCAGCCCCTCACCTGGGCTTAACCTACTCCCTGTCTACAGTACCCTTGGCTTCTGCCCACCTCCCTTCAGCTTATCACCTGTGGTCTTTCCCCTGTGCTCTCTGTGATTTAAATACAAAACTTCCACAGGGAGAGAACTGGACATTTCCACTGACCTGCCCTCAACTGAGTCAGGCAGTGTTTTAACAGCTGGTCACCTGAGCACCTTCAGTAGCCTATAGTCCCATTCAAATGCCCACCCTCACCCAACTGCAATGGAGAGACGGGCGGGTCACAGGACAGCACCCTGGCAATTTCTGCAGAAGGAACATGGCTTTTAGCAAGCAATGCTATTAACAGCTGTGCTACAGGGCGAGCCTCCCAGCTATGGAAAGGTCCCAAAGCTATGCTCTTACTATGCTGCTGCTAGGGCCCACTGTGCTGCC
Source organism: Dolichotis patagonum (assembly GCA_004027295.1). Lineage (NCBI taxonomy): Eukaryota > Metazoa > Chordata > Mammalia > Rodentia > Caviidae > Dolichotis > Dolichotis patagonum. Next base: position 309,598 of record PVJX010000003.1, on the reverse strand, counting down.
AAGTCCTTGCCGACTTCAGCTCCTCTGGAGGACTCTGCTGAAGGCCTCGCTCTTGCAGGTTGGCTCTTATTCCAAATTCTGACTTCTGACCACAGGCATATGTTCTCCATCTCTGCTCTGTCAGTACCCCATTAAAGCCCTATCAGAACTCCGAGTGTGGAAAGCAGACCAAGAATGTCCGAGTCAGCAGCCAGCCCTGGCCCCACACTGACCAGAAACACAATGAAACACAACAGAATTCCAGGGTAGTGTTGCACGATGAGTTCTGAAGCAAAAATAAAATCTGGAAACCATGGATGCCAGGCCTCCCTCCCACTTCCGCAGCCAGGGCGTGGTCTCATTTTCCATTGCTTCGAGGTCACATGCAGTCCCCTGGGACTGCTCCTGGGGCAAGCTGAGATGGACACACTCAAATTCTCCATCACTGTTTCAGCAGTCAGGAGACTACAAAGAGTTGGAAAAATGACTGCTGACCTTTCTGCTCTAGGAAGCGACAGCCCCCTGGGCCATTGCCCGCCTTGGGCTTTAACAGAAACGGGTCCAGCATGGCTTCAAGGGAGGCGCCGTTTGCCCCTGGCATCAGCCGATCAGGTAACAACAGTCGCTGGTGGCTTCCAGGCAGGAAGTGAGAAGCCCCTGTCCCTGCCAGTCCGGGTTGCCTTCAACAAAGCTAAAATAGGGCAAATACACGTTGTAAAATCTTAACAGGCCACAAGGGGGATTCTTCTGTTGTGTCTAAGCCTTGGCTAAGGCCTCAAGCTGAAGATAGGTAGCAAAAAGCCCTTGTCCTAGAGAGCTGCTTACTATACAGCCCAGCAGCTCTTCATGGAAGGTACAAGCAAGTCCTGACACCCCACACACAGCCCCTGAGAAGCAGGCTTTCCTAAGTACGTTTGGAGAGCAATGGGAGGGGAGAGGAATAGGAGGTGACACACTTCACCCTGTCTCTCATCAACCAACTCAAGGACCCTAGGAGAAACACTCAGAGATCGGAGACCCACACAGGAGCACAGCCTGGCTTCTCACCTCCTTCACTGATGTGTGATGAGTTCCAGAAACTGTGAAAGCAGCCCCTGGTGATAATGGAGCAGGGCAAATGAGAAAGGGCTTGGGAACCGCAATGGCTGTGTGGGAAGTGCATGCCAGTAAACACTTGTGCTCCTGGGCTGAAGCTGCTGAGAGGTGACAGCAGGTGAGGCAAGCAGCCAGGGCTGAGCTAGCCACTCTCACCTCTCAGCAGGGCAAGGTTGCTAGTGAAGGTTGCTGGGCTTGAACTGTCTCCAAAGTGGGGAAAGGGACTGAAGGTGGGCCGCAGGCACCAAAGAGGTCACCTCAGGTGGGACCCAGTCCCGTGTCAGGGATGGGACGGTATAGAGGACTTCAGTCCCTTCCAGTTACCCCACAGAGGAGCTGACTATGGAAGCTGCCCTGACAAAGATCACTGGAGAACCAGGTAAGAAGTCCACAGAGACTCAGCTGCACAAAGAGACCTCCACATGTCTCTTCCTCTAGCCAAAACTTGGAGTCCGGAGGCAGGTGGGTACGAAGTGCAACTAGAGGCACATTCAGGACCGGACTCAGGGCTAGATTCACGTGGCTGGGAGGGATGGAGTTTTATGCTGAATGTGAAACTACTTCTGTTTAGATTTCACTGGCCATTCTCCTAACTCAAGAGGAGGCCCTTGTTTCTTTTTTAATAGCTGAAAGGGACACGTCACCAAGTGACCAGAAAGGCCCTGGTAAGAAAAGGCCATGTACTTTCCTGATGGGCCCTGCTGCCTTCGGGTCACTCAGGAAACTGGTTACATGGTCCATCCTGGGACTCAACCTCCCAAACCTCAGGTCCCTCCAGCGTTAAATGGACAGTGTGATGCCAACCTCCTGGAGGAGTTTTGAGGATCAAAATGAGAGTGGTACAGCACTGTGTAAAGTGTCTGGCCCCTGAGAGTACCAACAAGTGTCTCTCCTTCTGCCTCTGTCCCAATGCACTGCCCAGATGTCACCTCTGGGCCAACAGACTCTGAGGACAACAGAGCCAAAGAGGCTGGTAGGGCTGTGGTCCAGCCTCCTCACAGTGCACCCAACAAAACCAAGGCTCAGAGGCGAAGTCCAGCTGCCAGAGGTCACTCCCTGAGTTAACAGCAGCTTCCAAATTGGTATTGAAATCTGCTGACCCCAGGCCAGCCTTCTCCCCTCTAAGCCCACAGACACTGTCCTAATTATTGACTAACCAAAGAGTGACCAGGGGCCATGAGATCTGGAGGCAGATAAGGGAAGAGGTGCCCAATGTCCAGAGGTGCCAGAGAAAGGAATGCATTTGTACCCAATTTCATTCGTATGGCTACGCATGGCAGGGGCTGGGGCTGCAAGCCACCATCTCTGCACACTGAGTTCCCAAATCATCAAGGGAGGCAGAAGACTGAGCGCACCTGGGGAATTCTAGGAGGGCCTCACAGAGAGTTAAGGTGCCTATGGAATGAGTAAGGATGGAAATCTATTCAGAGTGTCCTTCTTTAACTCCCTACCCAGGGACCTCGCATTTATAGGGATATCTGGCTTTAGTTCCCTTGCTCTGTGGTCAGCATGCCAGGAAGCCCTCTCAGGCCTTTCCGTTGCCTGTGAGTATAACAGCCCTGAGGCCTGCAGAGAACCTAAGGCCAAGACTGCCTGGGAAGAGGCTGCCTTTGTTTGCACCACTCTGCTCATTTCACAGCTACACAGTCAGTCCTCGCAGTCAGTTCCCTCCCTTCCTGACTCTGAGCTTCTAGATGCTCACAACTGGCGGGTGACGGTGGCGCAGAGGAAAGGAGTTACTGAGGCCCAGGCTTTTCCTGAGGAAGGCAAAGAGAACCCAGCTCGAGGCTGAGTTCCTGCTTAAGGTGTCTGACTTCATATTCAAGTAGTACCATTGACCTAGCAACCTTCAAGCCCTTAGAAAAAATGACACGGATTGCGTTCTCTAAACTCAGGTAATCCACATCTGAATTCATGTCCACAGAAGTAATACCAGGGATCAGCACTTACCTCTTTGGATGCAAAACCAATTAAATGCAGCCAAGGCAGCACAGTGGCCTGACTGAGTCAAGGAGATAATTCCCAGCAATGGCTAATCGGATCAGCCCCCACGTGGAGCAGGCCCAACTCACAGGGCTGGCTCTTGGAGCTCAGCTCTGAGACTGGCAGCCAGGCTGCCCCTTCCCCAGGAAAGGCGCTGGGAGACAGGACAGGGACTGCAGACACACTTGAAAGTGTGTGTGTGTGTAATTTGAAATAGTTGCCCATATTAAAAATTTTCTACAGAGCTAATTTCTGGAATTGCTTAAAAACTTGGAAGATCTCAAAGATTTAAACATTAAAGAAGGAAAGCTTCATGGTAAAAGAAGAAATTACTGGAAGAATCATTTCATCCCCTCGGAGTGAAGAAAGGCTCTCTAATTTGGGCCAGGATCCAGAAGTTATAAAGGAAAGAATTGATAAATTGGACTGCATACAAAAAAATCAAAAATACCATGAACAAAATAAAAAAGAGAAGAAACTTGGTAGAAAAGGAAGAAATTGCAACTCATACTAGAAAGGCATAATTTCTCTAACGTTTGATGAGTTCAAGAAATCATTAAATAAATGATCGACAACCACCCCCCCAAAAACCCCAAAGGATACACATTGATAAATTATAGATAATGACATACAACAGGCTTTTGTGTACAGTAGAGACAATCAGCTTCACCTACAACTTAAATATAAAAACTTAAATTACATCGTGCTGTAATTGTAATATATTGAAATGGCAAATATCCAGAAGCTTGATAATGCACTGTTTGCATATCTGTGAGAGATTCCAATTCTTCCTCCAGGAAATTAAGAAATAGCTATTTGTGCCACAGGCCAGAAACTGTTTTTTAATCATTGCCCCAAAGACTGGATTCCCTTAGGAGTTTCACTTTCAGACTCTGAAGATGGAAACAAGAACTTTGTCCAGATCCTATTTGGCACTGAACTGGGATGTGCTGTTCTCCTGTAATTAGGCAAAGGCTCTAGTTAGTGATAGAAGTGTTTCCTCTGTAATCCTAGCCGCGTGGCCTCTTCTATTTCTTATTAAAGGAGGGGAAACAAGGGACGAGCAGAAGCACTTCAGGCTCACGGTGTGCCAGGAGCTGTGTGGCTTCTGTCTATGACCTCCGTTATAGCCCACGACTGCCCCAGGTGCACTGTCCCCTGCCCTCCCCACTTTTGCAGTACTGGAGATTAAACCCAGAGTCTCTGCACTGAGCTGCATCTATAGCCCTTGTTACTTTTTTCTCTTTTTTTGAGACAGATTCTCACTAAGTTGCTAAGTGGCCCAGCATGGGCTGGAACTTGCAGTCCTTCTGCCTCGACCTCCCAGAGTTGCGAGGTGTCCACTATCACACCCAGCAGCCATCCATCCCTTTCTTCGGTGAGAGGGGTCAGACTCAAGGGGAGTCCTTTGGCTGGAGTGTCTGGGCGGTTCAGGAAAGAACTGAACAGAGGAGACACATCTTGCATCCCCTTGGAGGGAAGTTCATTTTGATATGGGTCATTTCTATCAAACGAATTCAAGAAAGTGTGCAAGCTAAGGGAGTCCTGGTCAGCTGCTGAGCAATCTCAGTCACAGACTAACAGGGGGTCATGCAGGGGATTTCACCTGTGTTTCTCCTTAATCTTTTCTTATAACAGAGATGCCAATGCCAGTCTTAAGTGGCTACTTGGCCAATAGAGGAGAACGCAGGGCTGACCTTCTGCCTGGTCCATCAGCGTGGTCCTGGGGACACGGACCTCAGGAGGGTGAGGCACATTCCCCTGATGCACAGCTGGGGAGGAACCCATAAATAAGTGAGGGGGCAGAGATTAGGCCGCCCTCTCCAGCCTGCCAAGAGGTCCTTGCAGATGACAGTCTTTTTTGGTTTTCCTCTCCCAGCGACCTCAGTCCTCTCTTGGTCTGTTTGCGACAGGAGACACCAGGATCCTGCTGGCTGCCCCCTTCTTGTGAGTGGAGCCACTCGCAGGTAGATGGTGTTGTCCTTGGCAAAGCAGCATCACCGAAAATCATGGATTTGAGAGAAAAGATAACAGTTTTTTTATGTAACCAAGGAGCACCCCTGATTTATTTCTTCACGGTCTTCACAGAGTATCAGATTGTGATGGCAGAAATTCCCAGGGAAGAGCAATGAGGAGGAAAGCTATTACATGGCCTGGGGAAGCCAAGGTCTTCTGGAGACTGCTAGCAGTGCTCCCCCATCCTAACCCCCTCTGCCCCGGGATGGATCTGAGCCCCTTTTCAGAGAAGAAGCAGCTGTTTACAGCCAGGGCTGTGATGCAAAGTGGCTTTGTAGACTTAAAACCACTGAGGAAGGGAAAGTCCGAGCAGAAAGCTGTGAAATTCCCCAGTACATCGCATTCCCAGAGTCTCTCCCAGCCTGAATTCGTGCTCCCTTTCACCATGATTCAGAATCGCTGAGCTACATTTGTCAAAATCGAGTGTTTCTCTGAAACAGTGCCACTTCTGCTCCTTGGCCCTCACTAAGTCTGACCCTTCAGTGACTCACAAGCTGTCTAGTTCTCTGTTTTCCTCCATCACTGAAACAAGAAGGCAAAATACAAGTGAGCAATCTCATCTCAGGACTTCCGATGACGGCTTTTAATAGATATCTTGGGCTTAACACTCACTAGAGAGCTATGGGAATTGAGGTTCAGAATCTCAGGCCTGGGGCTCTTTAGTAACCTCAAACATCAAAAGAAGACTTCATATGTGCCTTATACGCTGTCTACGAGGGTGTTAAGAACAACTCAGATCTAGGAATGGTAGAAACGCAAAGAGCTTTCTGGACGATCTCTCATGATTGGTAATTGTCTCTGTTTCTGTTTAGCATCCTGTACCATACCCTCCCTTTGCCACAGACTGTAACCAAGGGGCCACACATCCCTCAGATTCTCTAATCACGGATTCCTTGCCTGCAACAAGCTGGTTGAATCAGCACAGTTAGCCGTGGGTGTGAGCAGGAGAGGCAAGCAAGGCACAGAGCAACTGCCTCTCTGGAAGAAGGAAAAGGCCTTTTGAAAGAAGGGGAGCGGGTGGTTGGAGACGCGTCCGTGGTAAATTATGTTCCTTATGTTGCTTGGACTTGGTGACCCTGCCTGCACTCTTGGATATGGGTTGCCTGTGACCTTTGCCAACAACCACATTTCCTTTCTTCTGCATGTGTCTCAATTCTGTTTATCTGTAAAGAACCAATTCAAAAGTTACCTCCTGGATAATTCCTCCACAAATAACTTCTTCCCTGCACTATCCCGGCATCAATCTGCACGGCTTACAGGAGACTGGTCCCTTTGCCTCATGTTAATATATTTCTTGCCCCTCTGCAGCCTCTTGGACACAGGACTAAATTCCATATTTGTGCATAGGAGGTACTCAAATGACCACAGGGACACTGACAGACCGAAGGAAGGAATCAATGACATCCCACGTCTGGGCCTGGAAAAATGACTCCACCTAAATACTTCAAATATTTTTACTTTGAAATTCTTGTTTAGATCTTCTTATAACAACACTAACCTAATCACATTTAAAATCCTGTAACTAACTTAGCTATGGATCTTAGGTTTGACCACTTCTTTAATTTCTAACACTCAGGTCTTGGATAACTGCCACACAGACAGCTTTTCTCTCAGCCTTCAAATAAATGTCCCTGACAACATTTCGGCCCAAGCCTGCTGTGAAAATTTAATTCCTCTCTCACAGCCCCTCCTCTCAGAAATCAGAAAATAATACTTAGAGAACCAGTAATCTTTATTCAACACAAATAATGGGGGAAACAATACCCTTGGCTCCTTAAAGCTGTGTATTAGCCACATGGCAGAAACTATTTCATTGATATTAATGTGCTTATAGCTTATTACACAAAAATTAATTAAAAATTGAATAAGACCAGAGCTCAAAATTCTGCATGTCTAATTTCCCCACCAAAGCAGCTCATACAATGAATAGCTAAAATTCTAAGAGCATTAGTTTATCATAGTGCAGCATACAACTCCATTTTGGATCATTTTTTTTCAAAGGAAATGGGGTCTCTCTGTCACTTTATGGGTCCTCCATTAACATGTCATTTTTGGAAGGCAGGGGGTAGGTCTCAGTGGACTTGGTGCCATTATTCTTTGACTCTCAGCTCAAACTTCGACCCCTAGAGAAACACCCAGTTATTTGCAAACCACAAATGGCTCACCCCAGGCAAGAAAGCTGAAATTGTCACGAGTGTCCACTGGCCTCGGCTATCTCTGCAGACTCATGAGAGGCCTACAAGAGGAACCCCTACCAGTCAGGCCGAGCTGACTCCTACCTCTGAGTCACCTCTCCCTGGAGGACTGGACAAAGTGGAAAGACCATCAAGCCTGGAGTTAGACATTGGCAAGTGACATTCTGCCTCTGAGTCACAGTCTCTGCACCTGACACCTGCGTTCGAGGGGGGGCATCGAGCACAAGCTGAAATCACAGAGATGCTGCGCCTGCCATGTAAGACAAAACCAGAAGGTTCAGTCCAGCAGCTTCAGTTGCATCCCTACAACATAAAATGCTTGCAAGCCTCTTGCTGACCAAGTCCGTGCAACTTGTCTGCAGGACTTGTGCAGTAAATTGTGAAAAGTAAGAGAAGTTAGTTCACGATCTCTGCATTCCTAGCACCTCAGGCAGTCTCTGAATGTCTGCAGAACAAACCAATGAAAGAATGGAAAAGAATAACTAGTTTCTGGATGTCTACCACCAGCACCTTACCCACAGTAGCTTATTTCTGCTACCACAACCCTAAGAATAGATGCCGTCTCTGTATCAGTTACAATGCAAAAGCCCAAAGAGACGTAGTATGGCAGTTACACCAAAGCTAAGCAAATAATACATGAGCTGTATAAAACTGTCTATGATCTAGCTTTTAAAAACTACAAATGAGTGTTTACCATAAGCAAGGCACTGAGGCAAATATTCTACCCATATTCTAATTTAAATGCTATAATCTTGGGGAATAAGTGGAGTTCCAGATGGGGACACTGAGGCTCAGATTTTCTTTTCTGTGCCTTTGCTGCCAAGCAGACCAGCTGGTCTTTAAAAACAGCCAGTATGGAAAACACCGAAGAGGAAAACTCCTCCCTTACGCTGATCCAAAGCAAAGCCCTAGGCATGGTTTCCTGATAGGACAGGAACAGAGTATCCTATCCCAAAATCCTGTGCAGCCACCATGCTCTGCTGGGGTTGGCATCAGAGGGCTGCTCCTCCCTGGTCCACTGGCCCCCAACTGCTCTCTGTGTGAGACCCTATGCAAGTCCCCTTTCCTCTCTAGGGAAGGAGGTGGACTAACTCTGGGCTGTGATCACCTCCTTTTGGGCTCATAACCACAGGTATAAGGTTTCATTGTAGGCAAGAAATCTGCAGATCAGAGCGATTAAGTGACCTCATGTGTCACACAGCAAGAAAATGGGGAGTCAGGGTGGGACTCCGGGCCAGTCTAGCTTGAAGCCCCATGTTCTCACAATGCAGGGTCCTTGACCTTTCATTTGGAACAAGGGCTGGCAGTCATTACCTTACTCAGGGCAAACCCGTCCCTTAAGGAAGCCTCTCTCCTAGGATACCTCTCAAGTAAGGGATCAATGTAGGAATTAACACCATTATGCTGCTGCTGCTCCCATCTCTGGCCTCAGTGACCCAGTGTCTACCTCCACGGTTTCTGCTATGCCCTTACATCACACCTGAAAACACCTTTGTTAAATTGAAATCAACTCACTTTTGAAAACTTTAACATCGTTGTAAGCAATAAGCCATGTACAGTCATGGGTTTAATGTAGGGATTATACTTTCCCGAGTATGTAACAAGATACAGTGGTATCTCAGCTCACGAACTTAATTTGCACTACAATTTGGAAAAGATAGCCACGTTGGTGTTTGCATGGGAAAGATGGCTGCAGTCATGTTTGTCACCTGATTCAGAGTTTGCAAACAAAAAACCAAATTTTTGGCTTCCATGTGCAAACCAAATTGTTTGCAAACAAAAGCGTTTGTACATGTACCATGTATAGATACCAATTTACATGGACAGCAATTGACTACAAACTTCATTCAAGGGACACCTAACAGCACCCCACCAGAGGCCTGCAAACTTGGCTGGGGAAAGCTCTGTGCACCTCTGCCCCTCCCCCTGCATGGGAGTGTGTGTGCCTCGGATGCTCGTCATCTCCATGTCCTGTGTGCTCTGGTCCCCCAAGAGGAGCATGGGGCTGGGATGGAGGCAGCTGTAGATGAGGCCCTGACTGCAGCAGGTGAGAGCCTGGGGAAGATGCTTCCCAAGGGGCGGTGGCCAGAGAGGGCTGGTGTGCCTAGAGCAGGAGACTGGCCGGCATGGGGGGGAGCAGGAGAAGCACGGTCCACTGGGCTTGATGTCGCCTGCCTCAGCCACAGCATCGGACCTGGGCCTGCCTTCCCATCATGCAAGGCTAGAGAGAGCAGCCGGCCCATCTTGCAGGGACAGAGGCATCTTCAGGATGACTCTCCCACTAAGCACCCTGCCCCACACAGTGGAGATCACCCCGGAGTTTTATTTGGTTCTCTCTGTTCACCTAGCTTTTAATTGAAACTTGGCACAGCCTAGAAAAATGTACAAATTCCATATGTGTACAGCTTGATGATCTTTCAAATCACACCTATAATCAGCATCCATATAAAGAAACAAGATTCAGCTTCATCCCAGAAGTCCTCTCATGCTTCCTTTAGTCGCAGTCCTGTCCCAAGGGTGAGCAGCACTCTCATTTCTAATATTAGAGACGGGTGCGATCCATAGTCTTACATCTGGTTTCTTTTGCTCTATCCTGCGTCTACATGATTCATTCATCTTTCATGTGGAACTACAGCTTGCTCATTTTCATCGGTCATTGTATAAACATCCCACCGTGTATTCATCCTACTCATAACGAGTATCGGGTAGTACTCAGTGAGGGGCCTTTACGAAGAACCATGGACAACCTTGCACATGACCTCTGCTTTCATTTCTCCAGGGTAAACACACTAGGACACTCACACGGCCTGTTCATGCTGAGGACAATTTTCTAAAGTGACTATGCCAACTTCCAGTTCTACCAGCTCTGTGAATGAGTTCTAGCTTCTCCATATTCTGGCCAACACCTAGAGTGTTTCTACCATTTGATTTTCGGGCATTCTGATGTGTGTATAAATCACTCACATTCTGGTTTTGTCCGAACTGTGCAACAATGCACAGGTTTGTGGCATTGCTCAAGAAAGCAATGCGTGTGTGGCAGTGGTGGACAGTGCCTGGACCCTGGCTCACAAATACAGCCTCTCCAACTCTCCGGCTCCTCACCTGAGGTCCAGATGGCCACTGGTCTCTACAGGGCTCTTGCACAGGGCAAAGCAATCCAGGACAGCACTATTTCAAGAGTTTATCTAACTTTGCAAGTGAGTCACTGAAATAAAATTCAAGCCTCTCTTCTGACTCTATCCCGGTGTTCTTTTGCTGAGCTTCTACTGACTTTTGATTCATTTACTTCACATTTTTTTAAAAAAGGAAGCTATCAGATGTCATGATCTCTGCTGCTTCTTCCAGTATAAACGTGGCAGACTGATTTGTTGCTAAATGGATGTGTGCCTCACTCACCAAGTACGTAAATAAATGAAAGAGTCTTGCCCTATCCTTTGTAAGAGGAAATAGCCAAGCTCATGTGGCAAGTCAACCATCAGATGAAGTAGTCTTTGTGAAGACTCCACTATTGGAAAATGAAGAGACTAGGAGTAAATAGAGGTCATTATCTTGACCATGACACAGTGTATTTGCAGGCATACTTTATTACGTGACTCCCTGCAGCTGGACTATCCTATCATTCATTTACCTGTGCATCCAATCCCTGAGGCATCCAGCTGTCCATTCGTCAAACCATCTGTCCCTCCTGTCACTCAGCAAGCATTTATTGAACATCTTTTCTGCCAATGCCATGCTAGTTTTGGGGGTTGCAGAAATGAATCAGAAACACTCCCTGCTCTCAAAAACATCTCAATCTAAGCTAATGACTCATACTATAACACCTCTTTGTATTTTCAGTTTCTAGACAGCCTTATCACTCTGCCATTCCCAAATCATCTATTATTAAATCAGATGCAAATTATTGCAAAGATATATTTGATGAATGAATAAGCTGAGAATTAAAAAAAAAGAATTTGGAATATGGGTTGCTACCATCCATATTTCCTTTCTCTAGATCAAGCAAGTCTTGGAGCTTTTCATGCCACCGTCCTCTGCTCCTGTCACCTCATTTCCTGGCAGTCCTGACAAGTGAGCACATTTGGGAAACAAGTTCTGCCCACATTCCCAGGAGAATCTTATGCATGTGATCCCCCCACAGCCAGCACGTGTACCACTCTTCTAATTGACTCAAGATGGCTTTTTGCAAAGCTGTAGTGAGGCTCACCTGCAGTTCCTCCCCTCCTAAGATAGTAAGAAAGTTCACATTTGCAAAAGAGCAAATGGTTTCCAAACATAGCATTTCCTCAACACGGTAAGCAAAAAATAGTTCTGAGAAGATGGGCGACATCCCTCTGTGCTACTGATTCCCAACTCACTGGGGTACAGCTCCTGGATTCAAGGTCATCAAATGACTTCAGGTCCATCAACATTTTTTGAGCTCCCACTGAGTGGATTCACCCAATAGCTGGGTGTTACTCTTACCTCTTCTCTCTCTATTACCTCCCAAATATTCATCACCAAGTCCCATCTGTATCTGGAATCTATCCCGATCAGTCTCCCACTCCTTACTGCCACCACCCAAAGCCAGCTCACTGTCCTTCTATTTGGACTTCCACAGTGTGCTCCTAACTGGTCTCCCTGCCTCTGCTATGGCCATTCACTTCACAGCAGATGGAAATGTGATCACAACACCTCTCTGCCACAAACTCTCCAACACCTTTGAATGGTCCTTGGAAAATAACCCAACCCCTTTCAATGATTTATTTGCAAGGCCTTCTGTATCATCTTTTCCTTCCTCAACTGCACCCATAGCACCTGTGCATTCCCCTCTGGCAATGCTCATCTCATTGACAACGCTTGCCTCAGTGTTTGTCTTTTCTTTTTCAGTATCTACACTGTAAGCTTCCTGAAAAAGACCCCTGCACATTCTGTTCCCTACCCATCCTCACCCCTAACATGCAGCCTTCCAGACAGGAGGTCTTCAGTGAACACTGATGGGCTGAAAGCCTAGTTGCATGGAGTAGCACCAGCCTGACAGTCAGCACTGAATATAATGCCAGAAATTCAATGGTCTTAGAACAGACACCTGGGTTTCTTTCTAAGTTCATTAAAGAGCCACAATCTACTTGACCTCAGGCAGATGACTTCTGGATATGCCTCAGTTTCTCTATCTTTGTGAGCACAACCTTAATAGCTTCCCTTTCTGTTCAAACAATGAGATCCCACCTGTGAGGATGATTCACAAAAGGAAAAAGCCCTTGGAGAGTGGATCCAGGGAAAGCTGTGCTGTCCACTAAGACCATTTGTGGTCTCCTCACCACCTGGATAGAAGGCAAGGGTTTCCACATGCCCACCAGCCTCCCTCCTTTGCTATGTTCTCAGAGTACCCTGAGGTTGAGCTAAGAGCCTCTCAATAAATAATACATGGGTCATAGTGAGAAGGAAAAAATATAGAAGAGACAGAAGACAGAAGAAAGAGACTCCAGCCACAAATGAATAGAAAGCTCCTGGTCTTCTCTGTCTCTGGAGTCTCACATGGAAGGAAAAGCGCCCTGTATCTATGGCGGAAGGGGACAGAAAGTCTCTCAGTAGCTCATGGGTAGAGATCACATTCTGGAAACCAAGGAGGCCCTTTGCAGTTCCCACCAGACAGAAGATGAGGGTGAATGACAGGACACAAATGTGTGGGTTGGTATTCTGGTGTGCACATTTACATCCACATTGGCTTTCTCAGCTTCCTCCCCTCCCTCTCTTAAAGAGGGAAGTTTCTCATTTGCTGAGAGAGAGACAAAATCCATACATATTACCAAGGGACAAAGAATCCTTGCTCACTGTAGGTGATGGGATTTGGGGTTGTGATAGACAGGGTAGAGAGAAGCTATGGATCCAAGAAAACTGGAGGGGAGGAAAAGGCCCTTTCCACCGAGGGTTGTTTTAGCCGATCATGAACTTCCTAATGTCTCTGGGAAGTATCAGCAGCAGACTTCAGTTACTTTTAGATTTGAACTTAATTACTTTTTGAATCTTAATTTCGATTATTAATCCTTGGATACAACAAAGCTCCAGAATGAGATCATGTGCCTTCCTGGTCTTATTAGGGTCTCACATAGAATCTAACAACCCCAGTGCTTCCACAAGGCTTAGGGACAATGTGCTATGCAGAGCTTGGTCTCCTCAAGGGGGCCAAGGGAAGGGAAGCTTTTCCATACAGGAGACATCTGCACAGGGCCTGGAGGAGCAGACAGAAGTAGCCGGGCAACAAAGGGCAGTTGGTCAATGGCAAAGGTCCTGTGTTTCTAATTAGCAATTTAGAGCAAAAAACCAATAACTTTCAAAAGAAGAGCAAGCCACTATTCTGAATATTTTGGGTAAGAAGGAATATAGCTAGAGGTTGTCCCTGGAAGGGGACATTTGCCTCAATCATATAGCAAGAGTTTATGATCAGTCATAGAGCCATTTCTGGCTGCCTGAGATGAGCTCCTGAATGGAATTCGTCAAGGTCATACCTTTGCCACGCCTCTTGCTAAGAGCACCAACTCTTGTCTACAGCTCTGCTCCTCCACCTCATCTTCCTGAGTCCTCGGAAAATCAGAATGTTCCACCATTGCTTATCTCTATTGGTGGCAATAGCAATTCTTATGTATTGGAAAACAAACTCAGTTTGAGAGAGAACTGAGAGCAAAATATCAACATGATGCTGTTCCCACTTTATAGATGAGAAGACTGAGACCCAGCCAGTCTCACAGGGCCAGATGGACCCCAGGTAAGTATGGGACCACAGCCTGCTGCTTTTTATTCCACGCAGTCTCACTGGCTTTTCCTCCAACTCTTACCACACACTGTCCCCTTCTCTACCCCTATCATGACATTCCTAAGTGGTTTCCTCGTTGAAGTCCTCATTCCCAGCAGAGAGCCTGGCGTGTACCAAGTGCTGAGGAACATGTTTAAGGATTAATTGAAGGAAAGGGCCCTCCTTGTGTCAAGGAATCTGAGCAGCTTGTCTCATCAGGAAGTCTGACACCGCTCCTTCCAAACACCAGTCCCACACCCTATCAACCCACCTTTTTGCTTTTATTAGTTCTTAGCAAAAACAAGAAAGGAAAATGCCCCATCTGGAGTCCTCAGAAGTATCAGCACAGGGCAGCAGCTGGCAGCACAGATGCGGGAGCCAGATTCCCAGAGCTCAACTCCCACACTAACCGTGAGGCCTTGGATACATTCATTAACCTCCTTTGCCTCGGTTTCCTTATTTGTAAGATAGGGATAATAGCATCTCCTTGGTAGATCAGGGTGGAGAGTGAATAAGTGTATTAGTATTTTAAAGCACTCAGAACCAGACCTGGCGCGCTGACTGTTAAGAGTGTGTGGAATATATAATCAGGCAGGGCTTAGATGGAAGCTGGAAGAGAATTGGAATGAGGTTCCAGCTGGAAGAGAAGCGGAAAGGGATAAAGGGCCCAGAGAAGAGGGTGGAGGAATTGCCATGTTTTTACATAGCCATGGCTGCCCAGCCTGTTTTCTAGCTCCTGGAAAGGTCCCCCTTCTGTCTGCACCCCTAACCTGGGGCAGGCACTGAGTAGGGTAGAGGAGCAGCTCCACAGAGGATGCTGGGGCAGGAGATGCTCTGGACACCTGAGGCCTCTCGGTGGGGTCCCCGCTCTCCTGTGCACGGCAGCCCAGGGACACTTCCCGGAGAAGCTCTCAGGGCCTAGTCTGGTGTCAGGCCCCCGACACGCCCTGCTGAATCCTGAGCCTCAGGTCCAGCCCAAAACCCTAGGGAGCTGCTTTTCATATCTGAGTCAGGTAAAACTCCCAAATTTGGAGTCCACTAGACTTGGATCCAAATGTGAACGCTGCAGCCAGTGCTCTGTGCGACGTTTAGTAAAGAACAACTTCCTCTGAGTCTCAGCTCCTTGATTCTTAAATGTGGGCCAAGGCAACAAAGCCCACATTCATAGATTCCAGAGAAAACTCAATTAAACAGTGCAGGTCAATCCTGGGTGTGGAGCCTGGGTTGTCACAGGAGCTCTAAATAGTTGCTGAAGGAACCAATGAGGGAAGGGTGACAACCCAGGCCAGGGAGTCGTGGAGTCCGTGGCCCCCACTATTCCATCCAGAGAGGCAGGTGGGCAACCTAGTGCCAAATCACTCCTTCTGCTCTGAATGCTTCCAACAGCTCACCAGACTGCCAAGGGATGTCCCCGCCCAAGTGACAGTAGATGAGTGGGGAGCTTCCACAGTCCACACAGCACTCCAGCACCAGGGTGAGAGTTTAGGGAGCAGCAGGGGGTGAAGAGAAGGTTCAAAGAAAAACCAAGCTCTGTTAATGAACGACCAGGAGCGGCAAAGCCTAAATCAGTCTCCATGCTTTGTTAAATCCAGAAGTCACGTTTAGTAAAACACCACTGATTGTGGAGGGGATTCCGTCCTTTCTTTTCTACTTTGTCTTTTTTAAGTCCTACAGCCTCTTTCAGGTTCTGGTTATCTTTCAGGTAAATACAGAATGAAACCCACCTCTTTTGTTTTTCAAAGGCCAGGCAAACATGGTCCGGCCAATGATACGCTCACCGAGGGAAGCTAACGTTCCCAAAGGAGGAAAAAAGGCGTGTGATTTACATGGCTTAATATACTCATTAAAGGTTTAATTGGGGTCACTTTACCACTGATCCACCAACAGCCCCCTTTCTTCTCCCATTTAATTAACAGGGTAACCTTTAGCTTCACAACCATAAAGACAAGTATAAAGAGGGCACTTGAGCCACGTTCCCAGCCAGATCCTGCCAGACAGCTTAAAACCTCAGCGGGAGCCATGAGTTTGAGGGGGTGCTTGTCTTCAGTTTGGGGTGTTAACATCCTCGGAAAAGAGGCTGCAGAATCTGAGTCAGCTGCTCTGGGGTTCACATCCCGGCTCTGCTATTTGCTAGCTGTGATCTTAGGCAAGATATTCAATCTCTTTGACCCTCAGTTTCCTCATCTGTAAAGTAGGTATAGTACTTAAACAGCTAATGCACGGGGTTGTCATGAAGCTCAAAGAGGCTAACGTTTGCTGTGAACCCAGCACAGTGCTTGGCACTTAGGAAGCAGCCAGGATAAAGGCCCACAATTTGCTCTTGTTGCTGAAGTCACAGGAAAGAGGGCCATGAGTTTTAGGGTGACAGGAACCGGGCTGCCAGGGGCTTTCCCAAACATTGATAAAATTGTCATTTTTACCTGGACGTAAAACCGTTGGTGAGATACCACATAAAGCATTTCTCACCAAAATCTATGCAGAGCGACAGCTCACAATTCCCTGTACATAATCAAGTTTCAGAATATTTTAACTGGCTGCCTTGTCTCGATTGGTGAGCTCCCCACCAGCCTCTTCCTCTTGCTCTTTCCCTGCCTGCTCCCAATGTGAAATATAAATAATTAATGTGACCCAATTACCGACCCCAAAATAAATAAAGGGTGTATTGGATTTCCACCCGGAACCCACCATCAGGAGAGGGGTGCAAGCCTGCACGCAGGTGTCTGCATCGCCAAAGCCATTTGTGCCAGGGCTGCTCAGTGGGTACCCGGGTTAGTTAAAGCTCGCTTCCTGGTTGAGGCGTGGGGCAGATGGGAAGTGACTGCCGGGCTGTTTTCATAGGCAAATGTGTGCGGAGTCCCAGGTCAGCGCAGTGATAAATGGGCTTCCCGATAATTTGCTGGGAGCGCACATCTTGGGGACTCCCGAAGTCATGAAATGTCTGCTGTTAAGCTACACAATTTTCTTGACTTATCAGTCCCAACCACCGCACAGACACATATTTGAACAATGAAACAAAGGACGACACTCATTATCATGCCCCAGCCGGAGAGCAGCGCGCGCTAAGCCAGACCGTACTGATTGGATGAAGCTCGGAACACATAAAACGCAGGCTGCAGAAGGGAAGGGAGGCTGGACTGACTGCCTTTGAAAGCAGCAACTTGGAAGGGGGATGAGCTGGGGGTGGGGATGGCAGTGGGGTGCTCTCCAAAGAGCACAAGTTCCAAGGCTTCTGCTGCAGACTAGCATCCACGCAGAAGCCCCAGGATCTCTGCACAGTACAGCTCCCAAAGCATAGAAAAAGTCGAACTCCTCAGCATGCTTCAAAACCCTTCCCTGTTCTGGAATCTGCCTACCCCTCAGCACTATTCCTCGGGCCTGTCGTGTGCTCTCACTACACCTGCATGCCTTTGCTGCCCTCTCGTCCATCAGTGATTGACTACTGGATACCACTCCTCCAGGAAGTCTTCCCTAACCAGCATCCCGCAGGGATCCGCAGCTATTCCTGGTATAGCCCCTGTTCAACTGGATTCCCGGGGTCTTCTTGCCTGTTCCTGGATTGTCACACTAGTATTGCTAGGTCTGCCTTGTTGGTGGTATTCACAGAATCCCACACACTGCCTGACACAGTGTAGACTCTAAAAACTTCTTATGCAGTGAGTGAATAGATTTGTGGATAAAGAACCTTTGTGAGCCAGGAGCCAGCGGTCCTACAAGGGTCACGCTCACATCCTGCCCATGGGGTCAGAACCCCCAACTCCTCCCCTGCCTTCATCCACAGAAGCCTCCATCTGGCATAAGAGACAGAGATTAAGTGAGTTAACAAAGTTAAAAAATACTCTGCATCACACCGGAAACAAAGTTCCTGGAAAGGAGTTGGCCATTGCCCCAAAATAGGAGAGTAGAGGTGGGTATGAAATGTGGTGTGTGCTCCAGAGGTTTGGAGGCTGGGAGAAGAGAGAAGGCACCAAAAAATCCTGAGAAGCCAGGAAAGGAGGCTGCTCCAGGGAAATCTCTTAATTATGAATACTGTACATGCTGCTGCTTCTGGCATGGGTTTTGAGGGCCTGGAACAGAGCAGAGCCTCCTGGCTACAGGGAGGTGGGGCGGGGTGGCCAGGCTCCTGGGTAAGAAGATGGGGACAGTAGAGCTTTTGAGAGATCAAGAAGCCAGGGTGATTGGTAAGAGGATGCTGGAGGAGGCTTCTGGTAACTGAGCCCATCTCGAGAGAATAGACCCAGGGGAGACTTAAAAGTATCAGGAGGAATCTGAGCATGGCCAGCCCGGAGAAGAGAGTGAGGCCAGAGCTTTAAGCAAGTCTCCTGGTGTCTCTGTTTTTCTTCTTCCTTTTCTGAAAAACACTCCCATCCATAGTCTGTTAGCACCTTGCCATTCTCCAGGAGACATCCTCATGCGTGATAATTTAATTTCCCCACATTCTCATCCATAGACCCCCATTGAACAGATACAGAGACTGAGGACCAGCAAAACAGACTAACAGGTTGGAGCTCATCTAGCTGGTGAGGGTGGCCATGCCCTGCTAGCACAGGTCCCAAGTGTGTGCACCCTCAAGCTCTGTAGGCTTCCAGGTGGCCTCGGCTTCCCCCTAGCTGTGACCAGCCACCAACCCTGAGAACATTGATCCAGGAGAGGTAAATACAAAAGAGATTGAGGCCAGCAAACATGCAACATCAAATACAGCATTAGCGGACATAAAGAGATATCTTCAGGACCTCGTAAGCGGGATCAAAACTGAAATATTAATTCAAATTAAACAAGAGATAAGTAGATTAATAAAAGAAAGGCTGGGCACCTCTCAAGAAGACACAGGCAGAAGAATGGAGGAACACAAAAGGAGAGAAATGTTTAATGAAGAAAACAAGAAAAACCTAGAATTCATGCAGCAAACTCAAAGAGATTATCAGGAAACTAAAGAGTCCATAGAAAACTGGCAAAACTGCTTCAAAGAAACCAAAGATAGACTATCAAAAATTGAACACAGGCTTGCAATGTGTGATCATGAAAGGGAAGATCTCTTAAAAATAACAAGGGAGCAGGCAGTAACAATTGGAAGGCTAGAGGACAACAAGAGGATCTACAACTTAAGAATAAAGCATGTGAATGAAGAAGCAGGAGTCAAAACAGGAATTGAGAAGGCTATTCACAGAAATCATTAAGGAAAATTTCCCAAGCATAGAAAAAGGAAATGATATGCAGATGTATGAAGCATACAGAACTCCAGCCATCTACAACCAAAACAGAGCTACACCTAGACACATAATAATCAAGATCCCAGAAAATTCAATATAAGAACAGAATATTAAAAGCCATCAGAGAAAAGAAACAGATCACCTATAAAGGAAAACCCATCAAAATCATGGCAGACTTCTCGACACAGACCATCAGGTCAAGAAGAGCTTGGAGTGAAGTAATTCAAGCCCTGAAGGAGAATAACCTCCAGCCCAGATTGATGTATCCTGCAAAACTCTCTCTAGAAATTAAAGGGGAAGCAAGATGCTTCCATGACAAAGACGAACTTGGAGAATTTGTGACCACCAATCCAACCCTACAAAAAATCCTGAAGGACATTTTAGAGAGAGAGAGAACAAGAATATGAGCATTTCAGGAACAATGGCAGAGAGGCCTCAGTGAATGGGGGAAACAGTGGAGTGGAACAGAAAAATAGACAACCAATGGCAGAAAAACAGAATAGCAGAAATGAGGCAGAGAAGATTGACTGTAATCTCAAATATATATGGTCTCTATATACTAACAAAAAGAAACACAAGCAGAGTAGATCAGGAGATAGGGTCCATTGAGATGCTCTGTATAGGGAGGTAGTGGGACCCAAAATAAGCAGTGCACCCTATGAGAGTGAAAGGGGAGGAATTATCTAAAAAAGGAAGGCAGAGGATATTGTTAATAGGGTAACAAGATTTAAAATCTACATTATTCTCATCACTCTGCTTAGATGGATTACATGGTGTAATTACATGGTTTGTCTACTTACACTAGACTTGAGGACATGGTCAGCTATCCCAAAAATAAGAGGACATACTATGGTAATCATCCCCAATTTCCTATCAACTTAATCTGAAGCCCTTTATAACTTATACTGTCTTATTATGACTGATCTTATTTGAATCTGGGTTGTTAGATTGTTACTTTATATTGACGGATTTTATTTAAATCTATTATGATTGATAGCATCAAGTCTAAGAGTATAGGCAACTACACTGAAGATGACAAGATTCATTAAGATACCCACTCTGGTTTGATTATTACTTGCTTTTGAAGTCTTATAATGTCTCCAATGCTTTGTTTTTATTAATGTTGTTATATACTGCTGAGACACCATGGTAACCATTGTAGATCACCTTGTATTGTGGTTATATATGACTTTTTTGCTTCATGCTTTTCTAGGAATTTTTTTGTTTTATCTTGCTTTGTTTTGTTTTTACATCTAATACAGAAAGGATAGATATACATTTAGAGACTCATGCATGTGTAGAGCTTATAAACAGTTTATGAGAACCAACTATATAACACATGTTGAAATGAACAACTACTTTGAAGAAAAAGAGACACTACAATATCCAGTGCTGATTCCATAATGTCATGATGTGAAATCCAGCAATACTATCATTCTTTGTTCAAAGTGATTTTAGCTTGTTTTGTTTTGTTTAAGTTCAACACACATGAAGGTATATACAGCTGTATTGAGGAGAATGAGAGACACTATGACAGCCATTCTCGGCTTCCCTATTGTCTGGTCTTGAAGACCTGAAATGCCCTCCTTGTCCTGCTCAGATCAATTCCATACTAGGTTGTTTCATGTGAATTCCCTGTATGTGACAATATGGACAACTATTTGGAAGAAAACAAGAGTCAATACGATAAAGAGTGAATATCTCCAATTGTCTAGTTTTGGAATTTGTGTCCCTTACATTGCTTTCTTGTGATCCACTTTGTTCTGTTTTGTTGTGTTTAATTTTACCCTTTTGACATAATTGAATGTATATTTGAGTGGGTAAGATGGATGACCATATTGCTTTTTTTTTTTTTTTTTGGTCAGATCGTGGAACAGAACTGTTAACAGACTCACTGTTTGAATGTCTACTTTACATGTTTTAACTTTATAATTTGAACAACTATTTCCAACAAGTCAGTATGTAATTTGTCAAGTAATAATCTCTTAGGTTTTTTTGTTGTTGTTCTTTTCCTTTTTTCCTTTGAATTTGGTATTGTTGCTACCCTTTATTCTGTTTTGTTTTGTTTTTTTTCTTTCTTTCTTCTCTTTAAATAAAATTTTTAAAAAAGAAGAAAAACCATCAATATCCTAGAAAGCACCTACTGGGCATCTGTTTCTCTATTTGTTCAGAGGACCTGGTGGCCCAAGACCAGCAGCAGCTTTCAGAGAACCTGTCAATGAGTATTCCTCTTATTCACCAACAGTCAGCAGCACCAGGATTCTGGGCTTTTCTGGGGACAAAGGACAACATATTTGTGATGGACAAATCAGCCACCTTTGCCTCTGTTCTTGCTCTACAACCTTTATCTGCTGCTTTGTGTAGCCAGAACTCCAGGTGCGGGAACAGAGGGAGGAGAGAAGGCAGCCCAGCTGTTCAGCAGTGGAAGTTTTTGAAGACCAGACAGACAGCACTTCTAAATTAAAACTTTAAAAAAGGAAGAAGAAAGCCATTTCCACCTTCCATCCTGCAATTCCCTGCTGAACAAGAATGTGGGTTTAAAATTTAATCATGAATTCACTGGAAGGAAATAAATCAAGGAGTAAATGTTTAAAGTGCAAAATTGCTGAGCTCTTGGGTTGTGATCACTCGATTTAGCATAAAAATTAAGAGTTAGTGTTTTTCAAGAGCAGAGATGGAGGCACACTTAAAAGTTGCTTAAATGACAGATGCCATTAATTTTTTTAAAAAAATAATCTGATTTTCAATGCAGTCTACAACATAAAAATGTCTCACTGCTCTGAACCTGGGCTTGGAGCTGCAGAAGTTGTATCAACAGAAGCGTCCACAGAAAGCTAGAGGTTAATTTCCCACTCTGGGTCTCCTGGGCTTAGGGCAATGAAGTCTGATCTTTCCTCCCATGGCACCATTCAGGAGGTGATGCTCAGGCCAGCTGAGGTACTGGTGAGGCCCAGGGATGTCACCAGTCATCAAAGAGATGAGTGTGTGTGCAGTCAGCTTTGCTCGCCTGCCAAACTGAGGCCTTCCTCCTCGCTCACCTGGGTGGCCCGGGAGCTCCTCCCTCAGCCCTCTTTCCTCTGATAAACTCTCGATCTAAGAGTCATCCTTGTCAAACACAATGAGACGACATGGCTCAAGATTGTAGTTTTACCATAACTTTAAAGCCCACCCCAGCCCCATGGAGAAGACCCAGCCATTCAGCAGAGTTTATACCAGCACTGTAGATAGCCAGACCCCAACCACTCTGCCCTCCGCCCCATGCTCAAGCTTTCCCTCCACCTTGTCTTTGAGATCTCAAATCTGACCAACCTGTGGCCTGGTATCACCCTCCTAACCTGCTTGCTTTGCTGTTCTAATCCAGGCCCTACCTGCTCCTACCTCCTAGCCTCTGCCCAGGACTATTTTTCTACAGTGAGAATCAGTGCCTCCTTACAAAACCACATAAGCCACACAGAGTTCTTGCTTCCACCAGGCTTTTCACAAAGCATCACTTACCACAAAGGCCTCTGCCAATCACCCCATCAAAGCCACCCCCTTGCCCCTAGCCACACACTCTATGTCCTTTACACTGGTTAGTCCCCCACCCGGCACATGGTACCCACGTCTGTTGTTGTCTTCCTGCACAAGAAAAGAAGCTTCGAGGTAACACAGGGGCGCGGCACATTATCTGCCATGCACAGGAGACTGCATACCACACCCACGGTTATATGGACAGAATGAATTCACTGACTGAACAGCATCCTGTCCTGTTTGCTCTTCCCCAAATACAGTGTACTGCTGTGTGCTCTGTGCATTTCTCTATGTGGTTACTTTGACATGGTATGCCATTCCTCCCCTTCCTCTTGTGAGGCTAACCTAGTTTTCTTCACTGCCTCCTTCTCCAGGAAATTCCATGAGTCCTCTCATATTACCAGGTCTGGTGAAGGTGCCCTCCACGACCCTTGTCACCTCCTCTTATTACATCAGAGTGTAATTGTTGGTGTGCATTGCTGTCTCACTTCCACTCAGGAAGTGTGTGTTACTTTTCCTATAAATTTTAAGCACCCAGCAAGGGCCTGGAACATAGTAGATACACAATAAATGTCTGCTGATTTAGCAAATAGATGCTCATTATCACTACTGGGTGCTTACTACTTGCCTGTCAATGTTCTAAACATTTTGCAAAGATTAATTCACTGTATATTTCAACATCCTGTAAGGTGGGTGCTCATATAGCCCCATATTTCAGGTGTAGAGACAGAAGTACAGAAAGATTAAACAAATCACCCTGAATTCACACAGTGTGAGCAGCTAACCCCCATCCCTGAAGTCTGGATTCCTCACCACCATCATCTCATTGCCTTATGTCAAATAAGCTTGTCTGTGTTAGCTGAGTGGCTTGTAGAGCGCACTTCTGGGTGTGTGTGGGTAGTCATGGAGCATGGCCTTGGGTGCTATTATCTGGTCCCTCACCTCTTTGTCTCTGGCATTGTGTTCCCTGCTTTCTGTCTGCTGTGAACCAAGCAGGTTTGCTCTGTCACACACTTCTGCCGTGAGGGTCCTGCATTAGAGCCAGAAGACCACAGACTGACTACTCCTGAAACTAGGAGCTCTCCTCCTTTCAGCTGTGGGTGTTGGGTACTATGTCCCAGAAATGGGAAAGCTGACTAACACAGAAAGGCATGAAGGCAGGACAAGTGTTGGACCTTCGATAATATTCTTTTGTCCTCCAGCGTTTCTTCTCTCAGTGCTCTTTCTGCCTAGTTTTCCTCTGAAATGCACCATATAAGGTCTCATATATTCAATTAGCAAATACTTGCTGAGGGCACCCAGTGTGCCAGGCACTGTGCCGAGAGATGAAGCCACCTACAGTGAGTGACGTTCGCAGTGAGCTGCTAAGTCATAGGCACACTGAGAGGCCACAGTAATGTTACCGAGTAACTGGCTACGGATTGCTCACTGTGTGCTAGGAGCTATTTGTTGTTAGGTCCTGGGGATAGAGCAGCAGTTACTGACTCTCAAATAAGCCAATAATAATAATAAACAGCCAGGATGTTTAACTGCTTCATGAATTCCACGATAACAGTGAAGGGAATGGGTGAAGAACTATGAGACCTTACCATAGAGGCCTTGATCCAGGCCCCGGATGGCAGAAATTCATAAAGTGTTTGCTATGTTTTGAAGCACACAGCTCTGCACAGATCAGCCCGTGTATTAAACATAATGGCATTATGTAGTGGGTGCTATTACACTTGGGGACGTTTTGACACAGAAAGCTGAGGAACTCGCTCAAGGTCAAATGACGAGTGAGTAGCAAATCTTGATCTGAGCCAAGGTAGCCTCGTCTGGAGCCGGCGCTGCTGGGCGCCTTGCTAGACCTGCTTTCTAGAGAGGTGGTGCGGGGATGTGGTGTCAGGAGCCGAGTGACACCGGCAGGGCCACCACTCCTTCGAACTTCAGAAGTGGGTGCAAAACCACTGGACTAGATCAGAGCCCGACCGTCCTACATAGGGAGCAAAGGACTCCCAGAAACACAGGGAAGAACTTTGTGTGCATGTGAACATGTTTCTTCAGGGTCCCACCACAGTCAGATGAAATTTAAATGGTCTGTGTCCCTCCCCACCCCCCACCACAAAGTGCAATAAATCATTCCTGGTAGAATTTCGTTTGCCATGAAATAAAACAAGAAACACATCGAGTACTTTCACCCCAGTATACAATGCTCATGCTTGGAAGGATACAAATGCATAGACGGTGGCCCCTGAGAAGAGGCTGGATCCTGAGCCAATCTTCAGTGACTTCCAGATTACCCTTTGATTCGTGATGCCTCCTCTTATCACACTTTGTCCCTCACACTGGAGACACGCACAGCCCTCCCTGGCCCTCCTGTCATTAAGGCCAAATAAAGCGAAGCTGCACAGTTGTGATTTCATAAATGTGCCCCGTAAACCCGACAGTAAAACATTTTATTAGGTGGGAAATGCCATACATAAGTTATTTATTTGCCCATCAAAACATGAATAAAACAAGTTCCATTTTACAAGCGTACAGCCGGATTCCCTGCTTGTCAGTGCGTGGCTGCTGGTGTGGTCAGTGGCATCTGGTTTTGTCTTTACATTTTACGTTAATATCCCAAAGAAAAATACACTTGGCTGTTTGATGCTTGGGTCTTAAGTCACTTAATGAAAGCGTCTTTCAATAATGCATTAACATATAAAATATATCCTTAAAGACAAACTGAAAGGATTAATATTTTATGGGCTACAACCCACAAATGTCTTCAGAAGCATTGATAGCATTGATCGCTTCCTAAATCCATTAGATTCTATTTTGATCTCCAATGGCTGGAGACAGGCTGCTCTGTGGGAGGAGTGACTTTGGCAGCGTGGTGATTTAGAGGTGGCCCACATACCAATGACCTTCAGCTTCTGACACCAGGTGATAAAGAGGTTCTAATAAGAAGGCGTGGATCCAAGCACAGCCCCAATACTTGCCACAGCTACATAGGAGCCGGTCAGACCCAACCCTTCTGTGATGAAATCTGAATTAATCAGGCTCACGCTGGTCCATCCAGCCCAGCAAAAGGTCACGTCGGAGCTATTTTTCCATCAGGGCAATGATAATGATTATAATAGCGGCAGCACCCATTTACACAGTGGATAATGTGTGTTCTGTAACACCTCAGGGCATCATTCATGTCATAGGCCGGCAGGTGACAGCAAAGTGTCTTGAGGAGCAGGTACTATTGTCTAATTCTCACAGTGGCATTATTTACAAAGGGTGGTGGGAAATAGCGTAAATGTTGACATTTTAAAATAATTATCACAGTAGAAGACACATTGCCATTAATCTCCCTCAAAATACTCCCCGTTGCTCCAAACACACTTCTTGGATCTTTCTTACCACTTTCAGGAACAGTTATGAAAGTCTTCGTTTGTGAAGGCCTATGGGAGATATGATCAAAACTACAGCAAATGCCGTTGCTAACTGCCATGTAACGGAAGGACGGCAGGCTTGTAAAAAGACACTAGTGTGTATTTACCAGGCCATCATGCAACTTTTCCCCAAAGCCAACATGACCGTGCAAGGTAAAGATTTGTAGTTAATACACAACCCTGAGGCAGCTATGACAACACAACTAAAGATGCTCACAAAGGAAAACTTCCAGAACTCTCTCAGCAAGCAGCAAGAACAATGAGATAAGTGTGTTCGAAGTGAATGGGACTATTTCAAGGGGCATTGTGTTTTAGATTGAGATAAATTTTTAAAAATTCAATCTTGCAACCTATTTTTCAATCACACTTTATAGGACAGTTAGAGACTCATCTTCAAATGTGGGTTAGGAATCATGATGCCCATGTTACATTCGAGGAAATGGGTTTAGGCAGGTTAGTGATTTGTGAAGCCACTTGGTTAGCGAGGGTTAATGGTGAGATTCAGATCCATTGAGCTGGATTCCAAACCCCATGTTGCCTCCTCTGCACTTCACTGGAGCAACACACAAACTGGCCAGCAAGAAGAGCCGGAGTGACTTCAGGAGCCTGGAGCAGTTGGGAAAGCCAAGTGCTTCTTTATCGCCCAGATGGAACCTTCAGAGCTGGTGAAACCTTTCTTCAACAGAGGCTCCTCTGCAACCTGGCAGGGAGGTTAAGTCCCTACTGCTTTGATGATGATCACTCGTGTGCTCTTCCTCATGGCTCCTATGCTTCATGGTCCATCACATTCTCCAAAGCTCCTCCTGCATTAAACCCTGGCCTATAAGGTGCATCTGTACTCTCAGCAGGGCTCAGTCTTTCCCCATCCACTTCTCTAGACATATTTCCCTACTCACCCTGAGTTCCACCACTCCTGGAAAGACTCTGAAAGACGAGGTCTCACTGGTGGCCCAGGCTCTTTACAGTGTCAGCTCCTATCTATGCATTTCTCCTCATACTCTCATTGTTTCCTCCCAGCCCTTTCCTACCTGGAAGTAACTCTTCCTCAGTCTTCAGGACCTGGGGAAGCATCACCTCCTGCAGTAATTCTCTCCTGAAGCCCAGGTGGCCCAGGCTGGGAAAACATTTTAGTATCCTCACCTCTATCTGAGAACTCAGCACCTCAACATGAAGGCTACTGCATTTCAAACACCATTGCAGCACTGCGAGTCTCAAGTTTTTCTCTCTAATTGTAATCTTGTTGTATCATAATAAGACCCAACATGAGATCTAACATGAGCTCTAACCTCCTAACAAAGCTTTATGTAGGTAAAACAGTCTTATCACGATATAGACACATCCTCAGCAGACAAATACCACGCATTCCATTTACACGAAGCTTCTAAAATGGGCAGATTCTTAGAAGCGAAGAGGGGGATGACGGACTGTGAACTGGAAAGCATCTTTTGTCACATTCTCTAGCATAGCTGCCAAGGAGCTTCTACTGAATGAGTGAATGAATGAATGAATCAATGAACAAATGAATGAGCTCCAAGTTACCTGGATTTTCATTCAACTCTTTCACTTCTAGACAAGTCAGCACTATGCAAAGAGAAGCCACCCTTCTCTCAGCCACCAATCCAAACTTTGCTCACCTCTAATGACACAGACCAGGTGTCACCTTCTAAATCTTCCTTCTCCCTCAGATTGCCTTACTTCACGGAGCTCATAAATACAAGCGACCGGTGCGTTGAAATGGAAAAAGGAAGACGCTGTGGAAGAAGCGTGGTCTTAGAGGCGCACCCACACACTCACAGCGTATTCTGTTCAGTCTTCCTCGGAGGTTCCTTCCTTTCCTCACCAGACAAAAGCAAATAAAGTCAGCCCAAACTGAGCTCTCCAGTATGCAAGGTATTGTTTGCACATTCCATCCTTATAAAGTCCCTGAAAGTCCAGAGTACTTACACTCATTTTATAGATGAAAACCAAGGCAGAGAGTTCCTAAGCAACTGGCTCCTGGTCAGACAATTGAATAGGAGCAGACATAGAATTTGAACAAAGACAAGGGCTGTTATTCTTCCCAAGATAGCAGGCCGCTTCCTGGAGCTGAATGTAATAATAATGGTCCCTTCCTTTTGATATTTCTATTGGAGCCAAAGCAGTCAAGTTTCTAGTAGCCAACAGATGCTGGGTAAGTGGGTCCTTAATGTTTCCCAGAAACACAACCAGCTTTCATTCAGCCTCTTTATGCCAAACCTAGCCCTTTGAATTAGACTCAAAATGGAAAGATACACAAATGTTGTTGCTTTGCAACTCAGTATGTTTCATCTTTTTCTCCACCCATAAGCAAACTTTGTTGACCTGAGAAGGCTGTTTCCACCTGAAACACAGTCCTGATTCCTCCTTGCCCAAAAGACCATTAGAACACCTTGGGGACCGATTTGGCAGTGTGCATGGACTCACCTCCATGCGGGTGCTGGCCTCTGTTCTATATACCGATGCATGGGAATAACAACAGAGAAAGGAAAGGTAAGCTACAGTGGAGATGTAGGAAAAGGTAATGGTCTTTGAGATGCCTCTCCAGCCTCCTGAGGGCTGACACTACCTGGACTCACTGGGGCCACTGGACTCACCAGAGCACAGCCTCACCTATCTCCAAACACACCGTGTGCTAGCAAGTGCAGCACCTGCCTGCCCAGTCTCACAGCGATGCCCACACTTGGATCCAGCACTCTCATTCTGAGGACACCCAGAGAACACTCTTCTCTCATTAAATGGGAATGGCTTTCAAGGGGGCTGCAGACGGAATCTGTGTCACCATCTCCTGACTCCCAGGCCCGGAGCTTCTTCGGGTGAGGGGAGAGGCAGGGTCTCCATGTGTAAGGGGCAGCTGACTATGCGTGGGGCAGAGCTGGTTCCGGCTGCAGTTTCACTGTAACCTGTTTAAGCCTCTGCTTCCTCATCACACATGGAGCTGATCAGCATTTAAACGTAGGCCCAATGAAACAATGCGCACAGAGTACCAACACAGGGCCTGCCATCTTGGGGCACATGGAGCCGATCAGGAGGCTCTGACCACATCTGCCTGCTTCCCTCACACTGGGAGGCTGTTGGATCTGAGGACAGGAGTCTTGTCAAGTCCCTCTGTGTCCCTTGTCAACCCCCACTTGGCCTGCACCGAGCAAGCCCATGAGTGAGGATTTGCTTAGCTGCACAAAACTGCGAAAGGCCAGAGCTGAGAGCTAGATCCAACCTTGGAGGCTCACAGGAGAGAAGGAAGAGGTACGCTTTGCTGCCAGGGAGATTACCATTCTGGCAGTGTCGCTGCTGAAATGAAGGGTTGCTGACTGTCTCTCCAGCTTGGTGTCTGACTTCTGAGGGTGGCAGTGAGCGAAGCACCAGGAGAGGGAGTTCTCATTTTTTTTCCTTGCAAAATTCATCACAGACACTCAGCCTAAGACACAAGGGAAAACAGAACTGTGTTTTGACTTCTAATTTATCTTCTTAATATCCATTTCCCTGTGCCCTGGAACAGAGCCAACGAGTCTCAAAGATCACATTTCACCATCGACTTTGAAAGTGTGATTCAACATCTCTTTTTGTAGTAATAAGATCTTTTAACCGAAAGTGACCATTTCATGAGGCTGATGTATTACAAAAGAGCCAATAGGCAAACTGAAGCTTAGGGTTATTAAAGCCCTGGGAAAAATCAATGTGCTCTAAAGCCAGCATCCAGCTGCGACTCACGCAGCAGTGACCCTGGAGTTCAGGGGAGGTGGGTGCCAAGGACAGAGGCTGCCTTTGAAAGAGCTATTCATTCACCAACCAGGACCAGAACCTCTGAGCGGACAGCTAGCTGCCCCTCAGGAGGGGGATTTTCATGAGGCTGAGACTAAGGGTGCCTGCTTATCCCTGAGTGTAGGTCTAACTAGAATTAAAGGGCTGGGCATGAACCCAGTCAGAAAGAAAACTGAGTTTAAGGAAGGAAGGAGGACATCTAACAACTGGGGGATGGAAGCAGGGACCAGAAGTTCAGGACAGCAGAGCACAGTGGGTAGGCAAAGTGCAGAGGGGCTCAAGAGGATGACGAACCAGAGTGTTAACTAGGTCTAGCAGGTGTCACAGCTTCTAGTGGCAGAAGTATGGAGTCTGGGAAAACCAGCAGAGCCAACTTCCAAGCCTGCCTTTCCAAGAGCTAGACCTCTAGCATCCTGGGGCTTCATGGGCACCAGCGATGTGACCTCCTCACAATTTCAGCCAGAGAGTACCAAGGAGTGTGGGGACATATCCCTGTCCCTCTGCCATTACCAGCCCTACCTGTATTGCAGAGGTACTGAAGCTGCTCTTTCTCCCTCTCCCCTTCCCTGTTCCTCGCTGCATCCCAGAAAGAGCATCAGATCCACACAGAGCTCTGATTAGCATAGATGGACCAACACTCCCATTTCACAGATGAGAAAACAAAGCTCCAGAACAGAGGTGTAACTTGCCCAGTCACATAGCAAGAGAGCAGCTAGGTGAGGCTAGACTCTTCACCTTTTGACCTCATTTTTCCTCTGTGGCCTGATCTTTCCTATGTGTCATATAATTCAAAGACAATGTTGATTCCAGGTGCAATTTTAATAGTACAATCCACAACACTTGCTTTGTATGAAATTTAAAGTTAAATATACATGTGCAAAAATAATAAAACGTGGTGATGATAATGCATTCCCTACACCTGCACTCCCCACACACACACACCAGAGGAAACCACTGTAACAGTCTGACATTGATAAAGGAGCCCTTATAAGGATAAGTAAGCACTGAACTGCACACCATTCGCCATCACAAGGTGTCTGGGTCCCACTCCCAACAAGAGGTGGTGGCCCATGTGTCACCCATTAGCTCTCCCATGGACCCAACTCACATTCCTGTTGACAAGCACTGAGAGAAAGGTGCTCCTCACATAGTGGAGCTAGGGACCTTTGTGCACTAGGCCACCTCCACCCTACCACCAGGCCAGGGACAGAGACAGCATGACTTTCCTTCTCTTCCTTCTTGAAGTGCAAGTGACTTCCTGGATCCCACAGTAGGCTCATGGTGAACCTGGACCAAAGCATGGTCTGGATAGAATGTTCCTTGACTGTGAAGACACCCTCTCTTCCCTGTGGTCTTGAAATGTCAAGATTCGTTATTCATAAAAACCAGTATTGCTCACCAGGGACATTCAGGGTAGGGTTGCAGACACTGGACATGTATTATCCCAGTTAATTCCCACTAATTCCCGGGAGGGAGACATTACCAACCCATTGCACAGATAAGGAAGTTCTCACCTTCTACCTGAGGCTGACTCAAATTCTATCTGATCATACTGTGTGGTGACCTTTAAGGCTGGGACATGGTAAGAAATGAGACCCAATTCCATCACAGGAGTGTCCAAGGATGAAGAGCAGAGGAGGAGCAGAAAGAGGATCTCGGACCCTGAGAGAGGCTGGAAGAGAGCCAGCACCAAGGACAGAGGCTGACATCGACACCAACAGGGAAGCTGGGGTCCAAAAGACAGCCAGAAATCAACATCAGGCTCAGCCATCAGCCCTCTCACCTGAGGGCTCACCCTGCCCTGAACACAGGTGTGGGACACCCTGTCAGCCACCTGCAAGACAAGTCACTGTCCCCTTCACACTCCTGCAAAGATGATGCAGTGTTGGTTCGTGCTGGGCAGACAGCTGCCTCTGAGTAAAGGGACTATCTTGTTTACTTTTCTCTCATTGCTGAGACAAAATACCTGACACCCAAAATCAGGAAGGAAAGAGAACAGAGGCACGGACCCACTGGGGGTGACGGCACTGCCCCTGCTCTTCATAAACGTCTGCATGACAGTGGGGTGCTGTGCCCATGTGCCCGGCAGGCATGTATGCACACAGGGACAGATGTGGGCTCACCAATGCTCAGGCATGCACATGGGCACATGCTCACCAGGCAGCCATGGGAAGACAGACTCATTCTTCCCTGCCAATCCCAATGCGTAGATTTCAAGGTATTGTAGGAACCTAAGCACACAATAACTTCCTGAGCCCATAATTTCCACTGTGAGAGGCTTATTTCCCCATTTCACAGTCTGAAACAGACCTGATTAGCAAGTGGGGCTTAGCGGCTCAGTGGCTGCCTGCATTTTGGCCTTTATAGCTGAAGGACTCACTCTGTCCACACCTGCCTGGGGCTGCGTTCGGCTTGCTCTTGCTGGATTCATTCTCAGATAAAGAAGACCTTCCTGCAGGGTGGCTAAACCCTGGGTGTTATGGTCCCTGCTGTCTGTCCAACTTCCTGGGGAGGATCTCACTCACAGCCAAGCCCTCGGGCTCCCCTCCCCCTCCCTTTCGGCCTGCCTCTCTCAGCTTTACCCTGTGCGGTGACCTCGCCTTTCCTCATTAACTCCTACTTAGCCGGCAGGTTTCAGCAGGGGGTCTTCTTATCTCACCTCCCTCCTAGGTGAGGGGTTGAACCTGCCCCCAGAAACAGCCTCTTTATTTACTCATTCTGTGCCTCTCAGTACTGTTGCTGGTCCAAAGCTCTAGGCTCTGAGCACAAAATGGTAAAGCTCCATGGGCCTGACTCGTGCCTGCTCAGAGCCTTTGCATGGGCAGAACTAGGTGCCCAGAGACTTCTGGCTAAAGGAATGAATGAATAAATGAATGAATGAATGCCCAATAACCCTGAAAATAGTCACTCCAGACAGAAATTCTTTGGGGGCATGGTTTTCTTTTTATTTATTTATTTATTTATTTATTTATTTATTGGTGCTGGGGATGGAACTCATGACCTCGAGTTTGCTAAGCAGGCACTTACTTACACCACTGAGCTAAACCGCTGGCCCATAGTTTTCTCTTTAAATCACAGGTTTTCTTTCCCATTATAAAAGTACTATCTATGTCTTAAAGAAAAATAAAAAGAAAGTAGAACATGCCTTTCTGTCGAGCACCTAAAGTCATCCCCAAGACAGTGAACTCAAAAGGTCCCTAATGGGATAGAACCAATTGCCTGGGCTGGTCAGTAGTACTGATGTGGTGAGATCAGGTGGGGTTGAATCGGCTGAGTCTTTGAGTTTAGCTTCAGGATTTGTCCTGTGACCTCTGACCCTAGTGGAAGACTCAGTTCTGCTGCCTGTGAAATTCATCCAGATTCAGCCCAAATCGAAAGAGAAGCTCCTGATGATATAGCTGTCTGCAGGAGTTTCACACTTTCAAAACAAAAGTAAAAGGAATATAAATTCTCTTTTTAAAAAGCAAGTAATGATATGGAACAAAAAGGCTCTGCACGCAGTACATTTCAAATTTAAGGCAAGCAAATTGCTAGTGGGGAAGAAATAACCAGGCACAGAGGGGAGGAAAAAAAAAAAAAAAAAGAAGAGATTCCAGATTAAAAAGCCTGGAGGAATGGTCCAATTACATTGTCTTCTTCCTTAGCTTTTTGTCTACAGAAGGTGCTTTCCATTGCAAGGAGGAGGAATAGATTTTAATGTGACAGCTGATATGATTCTCATTTTAAAATTAAAACACAGTTTGTCAGTTTTTTTATATTTTATTGACACCCATATAATTTCCTATTACAGATATAACTCATATTTCATAAGCCCTATAAACAAAAGGATCCACACTTTCCCACTCAATCAATGAAGCGCAGCTGGGGGAATCAGACGGATGGGTTTTAAAGCTACAGATCAGCCCAATTTAGTCCCCCATGGAAGAGGAGACAGGAACTTCCTCCCAAGGTTCCAGGTGACCCAGCACAGTCAGGGCGCTAAGGCATTCAGAACTGTCTGGCACCTGTATGCCAGGCCTTGTGGAAAGAGCTTAAGAATGCAACCTTGGGTCTGATCGTGCTATTCCTCTGGCAGGACATGCAACAGTACAGTCCTGGGGAGGTACAGTCTGGCAGGACAGCAAACAGTACAGTCCTGGGGAGGTAAAGGTTGATCAGTGAATACTGAGTTAGAGTTAGACAGGCAGAGGAAGTCCTGTGTGCTACTACTGCCCAGGAGGGGGACCACAGATGACAATAATGGATTGTATGCCTCAGAGAACCAGAAGGAAGGATTTGGAGAGTTTTCACTACACAGTCACAATAAATACCAAAAGACACAGGCATTTAACTTGATTAAAACACCACACGATATACACATATATCCTTATATTGGAATGTCACGCGCTAGCCCAATGACATTGTTGCAGGCAGCTGAGTCAGTGAGAAATATTATAGGCAGTCAGACAGGGCTGGGTCCTCGATGGAGCCAGTGCAGAAGTCCAGATGTCTTGCAACTGTGGGGGAGACAGACACCTCCTGCCGTGGGCCAGGCCTCACAACAAAAGATCAAACAAATGCACCCATATCTTAAGGACTGATATTCTAAATAGTTCCCCCTATAGCCCTGATGAAGTCAGGAATCACCATCCCAATCCACTAACGGGAAGAGTCACAGCTCTAAGAATGCTCACTTTCTACATGACTCACTTCCCCATTTGTCCCTAATATAACCAATTTTACCTGAACTATTAATCTTATTGGCTAACCATAGTTCTGCCCCACCTTATGCCCATCTGTCTTGTGAGTTCCTAGTTTTCCCCACCTTACACCCGTCTCACTACATGATTTTACTCTATAAAAATCCCTGAAAAAGACAGAGTCTTTGGCAACCCGCTCAGGACCCCTTCTGTTTCTCTCAGACAGAAGCTTTCTTTCTCTCAATAAATATATTCTACTCTTAACGTCCGTTGTTCCTAAAATTCATTCTTCGATTTTGGAGAACATGAACTCGCGGACACAGTAGGTTGGGAGTTTCATTCCCCTATATCAATATGTACAAGTTTTATGTTTTCATGTATCCATTCAAGTGAATTTAAATGGAAAACAACACATGAAATCTTGTTGTCCCCAAGTAATGAGCCTCATTCCCTTTTCAAGCTGTTGGGAAGGCGGAAACCTGGCTGCAGAGCTGAGGTCTTCTACTTGGTCCATGTCCTTTCAGTAACTAGAAGCATGGCATAATTCCCGAGAAGCAGCAGTGTGCCCCCTCCTCTAGGCAATGTCGCTGACATCACCAGCCCCTGGAGGGGCCATGGGGAAACCCAAACAACAGTTCAAACCCCGGTGTGGCTTTCATGGGAGCAGGTTGGGTGACCTCTGAGAACCTCGGTCTCTTCAATCCCCAGCTAGAAATCTAACTTACTTCAAAAAGCTGCTCTCTCGAGATCTGCACCCAGCACGGTGCCCGGCTTCACCACCAGATCCCACTTGCCCATCAGTGCATGCCTGACAAGGAGAGAACCGTGCAGTGCCACTCAGCACAGATGCAAATTTTCTGTCCCTGCTCCCATCAGAAGGTGGAGCTAAATTTCCTTCTCTTTCACAAGGCCCAGTTTTCCAGACTCACTTCCAACCTATGTTGAGCTGAGGTCACGCTGAGCAGAGTAGAGGGACATCTTCTGCCGGGTCTCCCCTGCCCTCCTCTGGATGCTCCCTCTTCCATTTAGCCACCACACTGCTAGGGGGAGGCCAGACCATAGCCCAGGCAGATCCCTAGCTGAGCAACAGTTGGGAGCCAACACCAGTGGCCACTCCCAGAAACTTCACATGAGTGAGGGTGAGGGTGACCTCCAGATGGTCCTGGCTTTGAGTCACTACATGGGATGCTGAACAGAGCTCATGTGAATGTCCCTGCTAAATGTTGCCAAATAGCAAGAGCCATGCCGTCGTTACTCTTTGCCAATCCAGCGGGAGTGATTTGTGATATAACAGTAGATGTCTAGATTGTTATATGCGTTCTGTTAGGTTTTCATTGCTGGGACAAAAAACCTGGGAAAATCAACTTGAAGGAGGAAAGGAAAGACTTCTTTGGTTCATGGTTTCAGTCCGTGGTCATTTGGCTCCATTGCTCCTGGGCCAAGTAGTCCATTCACTCAGGTGCCCATCAAAGCATTAATCTATTGATGAGATAGGGCCTTCATGATCCAGTTACTAGCCCCAAAGCCCCACCTCTGAGCAGGGGTGCATTGGGGACATTTTAGATGCAAACCATAGCATCCACACTGGAATGAAGAAATCGAGACTTGGAGAGATTAAGTCGTTTGCCTCACATAGCTTGTAACTGGCACAGGCAAGACGTGAACCAAGTCGGTAAAGCTCATGGCCATAACCACGACCCCATCCTACCTTCCTAGCCTGATTCTCCACCACAGAAACAAAGGCTTAAATGCAAAGAGTCTGGCTGATCTCAGTTACAAGAGAACACTAACTCAAACTGTCCGGGCCCTGGCATTTTAGTCAAGACTTTAATGCGTTTCCTCCTTCACTGCAATCTGCGCTCATGATTTATTTTGTAGCTTTGTTTAAACACCATTTTCTCAGAGACTGCAACACTAAAATACACACAGCCAGGAAACCAGGGTACTCTCCCGTGGGTTGGGCTGCTGGGGCTGGAGTGGGAGCATGGGGCAGGGACCAGTGTGAGATCTTGCACGCACACAGCGCTGTGCTGAGCATCTGCATTCACGATTCGAGAAACACTGAAGAGGGATAAACTAAAAAAGAAAAGCCACATTTATTTGAGCTTCAGCTCTACTGTTTGTTATAAGAAACAAATGAAATCTCCCTCGGTCAGCTCCTGCCTCTCCCCCAGCCCCACGTCCCACAGATAGGTGTTAAAATACCTATTACCTTCTCTCTGTGATACCATTAGCAACATCCAAATTCCAAATCATACTCCACCTTTCCTGGGCACATATCCTTTCCTTCCTGGGCACATATCAGCAGTGAATGCCTTGCTCACTCCCCTGTGCTCCTCAAATGCAAGGTTCACGCTTCCTGCTGTTAGTACAGTATAAACTGTCTGACTTCGACACTCAGAGCACCCAAGCTTGCTGAAGGGTTAGAGTAAGGCTGGGGATGAAGTCAGGCACGAGGGTGATTCTTCTGGCAGCAGTGTGTGGATGGGACAGGGAGAAACCAGAAAGACGAATCTGGGGACAGGTAAAATGGCAGCTGAAAGGGACAAAGTGAAAGACAAAGTCAGGCTGGGCTCTGAGGTAGAGACAGAGGGACAAGCCAGGGACAGCTCTGAGAAGTTAGGATGGGAAAGGCATGAAAGGGGACCCACCTTGGAGGGAGTCATAGTGGAGAGCAGAGGCGAGGTTTAACCAGTGTGAGAGAGCAGTGAATGAGCATTGGGGAACAGAGGTCTGGAGTGCAGGAAATCCTGTGAAACACTGAACCTATCAATTGCTTGGTCAAGCACACCACAGGCAGATTACTTAGGCGCTCTGCCTCTCAGTTTCTTAAAACAGGAATTCTACTGGAGTAACCTTGCATTTAGGAAATTCCCACAGTGCCTGACGGGTAGTGACCACAGATATCAGCAGTGGCGGTCCCAAAAACTTTCCAACTTGGCTCTCACATCCGCCTTCCACATTGCTGTGGATTAACTAATGGTCAGTTTGCAACATCCAGCTGACCTTCATCAGCGCGGTGCTGGGTGTGGCAGGCCCACCTGAGGACTGCCGCCAACAGCGTAAAAAGAGACCTAGAGGGGAAGATGGTGCTGTTGGTTCTCCTAGAGAAGCTTGTCATGCCGGCTTTCCTGATATGAACTCAGCTGTTCTCATCATCAGAGGAGCTCGGGTCCTCAATGTCACTGAAGATGGCTGCAGTTCTTTTTAGGGGAGCTCTGGTCTTTACCTTCAGTGTCGCTTCCTGGCTCCAGTGCAGATCCTCAGACTGCTGGCATATATCTTTCACTCCACTGGTGCAGACTGAAAGAGTTGTGCCCTGGAAAGCTACGGTGGGAGGCAGGACCAAGGGGCGGGACCAAACTGTAGTCACCTTTTCCAGTGGCACGAAAGTACCCCCAATCAATAAGCTGTGCATTACCTGTCCCGCCCTGGGTGCCACCCAGGTCAGAGGTTATATGAGTACCCTAGCCCACACGTGCGGGTTAGAGAAGGCCAGGCTGTCTGTGGTCGTGGACTTCTCTCCACATCCTTGGGAATGAAGGTCTCTTTTATCTCATTTTTTGCTGTTTCACCGCGCCGAAAATCCTAACACAGACTTTTCAGCTAACACCGCTGACCTTGGGCCTTCCCAGTGCAGATCCTTGATACAGACTTACATGAGACATTGTCATGGGCTCTAAGCCTCCAGCTAGACTCATAGAGAACACTGCTATGGGCTCTAGGTCCTCAGGTGGACTCATGCAGGACACTGCCACGGGATCCAGGAGCTCAGTTGGATTCTTTGAGTTTCTACTGTGTGGACAGGTCTCTGGCACTCTTCTGCATTTGACTTTGAATGAATATTATAAAATAATACTATAAATTATATGTCCTGTATTAAATCTATTTTCTTGTAAGCTCAGACTACAACACATACCTTTTCCTCACTCTTTCCCAGGGCTTTCAGCTCCTCCTCAGCATGCTAGGCCTGCTCCAAGGTCAAGTCCCTGGAGAAGCCTTTCTCCACCACTTTCCACCCTCCCCCACTGCCCCTTGCCCCTCTTTACTGTCCTCACAGCAGGCAACCCAGAGGGGTTGCTCATTAGTCCCCAGTTATGACACAATCCATCACCCTCGTGTCCCTATTCCCTGACCACTGGGTTTGTCCTTCCTTTCCCAACCCCAGCTGAAACTTGGTGATTTATTTCTTTGCCTCACTTGTTTATTGCTTCTGTGCGTGGGCTTCGTCTATCTTGATCACCTTGAACTGCCCTGAATCCCCAGGGCTAACACACAGTAGGAATTCCATGAATGCTTGCAAAAGGAATGAATTCATACCAATCAATATTTTGCAAGCAGAGCAGCAGAATCAGGCAGATGTCCTCTGAAGAGCAGCAGTAGAGGCATGAAGAGTTCTTGGAAAACTGTGGGCTCAGGGCTGTCCATCATGAAAGGCCACAGAAAGAGGGCTGAAAAAGGAGTCAAGGAAACTGCAGCAGACTCATCACCACTTCAGACCACTGGCAGCAACAGAACTGGACCCAAAATAAACCGGCGACCCTGCAGAGGACCTGGAATAGGCATACAGTCCAGCCCCAGAAGGTTAACCTTTAATCAGGTTCCATCAGTCAACCATCTCAGAAATTTATGAACCTGTCCAAACAACCAGGCTCTGGAATGCTTGAACAAATGATGCAAATTACAAAACTCTGTCCAAAGGACAAAAATATCACTTGGCCAGGGTCACAGAGGAGTCTGGGCCACTAAATAGAAAGCAGAAAGGTTCTGCCTCCCGCCCAGGTCAGTGTTCCTGGTCTGACCAGCTCAAGGGTGAGAGGTGACATAGGAACCTGGCCATTTCCTCACTGCCTGGAGCTTAGCCCTGGGGGCTGAATGGGAGGATGCAGTGAAGTTCCAGAGGCCTGGGTCAACTTGTCCGTGCCACAAGAACACAGATAAGATGTCTGGGAGCCACAAGCTTTCAAAATAGTAAGGGTCCAAAGACTCATCGTTCTATAAACATTTTTAAAGCACCCTGTACTTAGTGCCATGCTTTGTATTGACCTGTTCACATGCACTATGGCATTTAAGCCTTAAGACAGATCTGGGAAATAGTCCTTGGTTTTCATGATCCAGACGAGGATCCTGAGACCCAGAAAAGAAAGAGGATGTGCTCAGGTTTGAAAACAGTTGAGCAGGAGAAGGCTCAAATGTAAGCACTGTAATCGAAATCTGACACATCCCAGCAGCCTCTGAAGAGCTAGACCATTGCAAAAGCACCTTGGTACGTGGTGCACGCGTGCACACGTTTATTCCCCAACTTCCAGGTACTGAAATTTCTTTCTTAATCACTCTACCTTCGCCAGGGCTCAGGGCCCTGCCTTCTGCATCGTAGCTATTTATCAAGTGCTGGTTGATTTGACCAGCTGGTGGAATGATTGCTACCAGACTGGATGGACAGCAGGCCAGTCACTGCTCACCCTCTGTTTGTTCACGGATGAACAGGTTTATGAGGTTCACTTCCATCAGCAGAGGCATCCAGGAAAGGAGTTGACATGGGGACAGCAGCTTGGACTGGATCACAAAGCACAGCCTGAGAGAGGAGGCCAGGGGGTCCTATGACAGCAAACCAGCACATTAAACCACAAGCGAACCCAGTTCAGAGCAACAACTGAGGGCAAAGCAGAGAAAGCATAAGCTCTGGGGGCAAAAGGGCCTGGATTCCAATTCAAGCTTCCTGGCCAGTGGAGCGGGCCTGGACTGCTACTCCCTCTGTGAACCTCAACTTCCTCGCCTATCAACGGGGATAATGCCGCCTGCTTAGTGAGGTCGCTGGAGGGATTACATCAAATGTACAGAAAGCCTGTGGCACACAGTAGGTATTCAACAAATCATGACTATTTTAAATTTCAGGGGTGACGCCTATGATAGGATAATGAGATTTCACAGATATTTTGCCCACAGCACCCATGCTGCTAACTCATTTTACACTAAGTCACTAGGAAAGCAGCATAGAGCATGTCAAATTCTCCAAGTCCACCAAAATCCACTACTGCCATCCACTGCCCCTCCGACCTCCTCCCCGCCACGAAACCCCCACTCACCTGACAGCTCAATCTTTCTGTGACGATTACATGTTGGGAAGTTCAGAAAAACAGATTTTCAGGTGGGATATGTATTGCTTGCATGTTTTTAATATCTAGCAATTAAAATCTTCAGAATGAAATAGAATCAGCAGGCAAACTTTCAACACTGCCATGGAAACTCAACCACAAAGAAGCAGCCAGATCCCAGACAGCCCGAGCACAGCTGGTTCCTCTGGGTTTGGAGCTGCTGGAGAAAGCTACCTTCTTGAGTTTTCTCAGAGAGGAATGAGGGCCTTGCAAAGCGAGCGGCAAATCTTTGTTACTCTGAGAAACTTCAACATGCAGTCTATTGTCTGCTGTTTCATACTCTAAAACATAACAGAGACTGTATGTAACAAAGATTTAACCCCTTTCCTTCCCTCCCAAAGCCTGGCATTTCTAGCTTGGAGTTTGCAAGGTTGTGCTTACTAGGAAGCTGGTTAGACTCCCTATGGTCAACCTAGCACAAGTGTGGGGAACCACCCAGATGACTCCTTGATTCTCCTTGACAAGAAGAACAACTATCTCCATTCGGGATAAACTTGGCCCTATCTCCATGTGTTGATATGTACAGAGCTGGCTGGGCTATTTCTTTGTCCCTTCAATTGGCTTTATGCAATGAAAATTGGGCTGGCTGAGGAGCTGATGTGTGATCTCTGAAGCAAGGTGATAGGTCAGTGTTACCCTGCCCAGTGACTCCCCAAATACGTGGGTGAGCCAGGTGGGATGGAGAGCCATGCTCCATGCTGTCGGCTGGGACCAAGCCTTGAGATTGACTTCCCAGGGCAAAAAGGACTGGACATCAGAACTGAAGCACTGACTCCAGATTATTAGATACTACCTCAGTTGTGATACACAGATTCCTATCTCTGCATTTCTTGCCCTCTGCATATTGCAGAGGTGATCTCAGACCTCCTACCTAACCAGCTCATGATATTCATGGCAGTCATGCATTTCCTACCGCTGTCACTGTCACTCATCCCTGAGCCACTCCTCTCATAGAGAATTAATAAAACCCGGGTTGGGCTCTGGGTTACGGCATTTGTTCCAGTGAACCACCATCTTGGCTGGACTTAGGACCCCTTGGCTCCCCACAACTGTATGTATGTCTCAGTGTGTTTATCCTCGCTATGGGCTGCACTGGAAGTGGTAGACTGGAATCAACTCACTAGGATTCCAATAACTTCTCCATGGGGTAAAAATATAAAATGCTGGGAGGGCCTGGGAGTCTGCATTTCTAACCAGTGTTGAGGCAGTGGTGCTGTAGGTGTCTGCAGGCTTGGAGAAGAGAGGCACAGGAGACGAGATACCCCGATGCCTAGAGATCATCTTACAGCAAAATGCTTGCAGATTTTCCCTCTCCATTAAGCTTCTTTCTAATAATGGAACCCTTAAACTAGGCCAGAAAATTAAATAACTCTACTTAAATCAAATTATAGCAAAGAGAAAGAGTTGGAGAAAATAGACTTCCCAGCTGTTACACCAAACCTGTGTCAGCCATTGTCACCACATTGGAAAGGCTCTTGTCCTCTCCTTAAAGTCTCGGAGACGCTCGGCATCATATCCTCTAGGCTTGACTCCACCACCCCTTCCCCGGATGGCCTGTGCCCCCAGTTCCCCAATACCTCCTGTCTCCTTACTTGAAGAAAAAAAGACTTTTTTGTTCCCCTTCGCTGGTAAAATCAGGAGAGCTAAAAAAATGTCTCAGGGAGCACCAATCGTTATTTGTAGGGCTCTGGAGCTTCATTTTGGAGGCCCACGTCAG
The DNA here is from genome assembly GCA_004027295.1 of Dolichotis patagonum. Taxonomy (NCBI): domain Eukaryota; kingdom Metazoa; phylum Chordata; class Mammalia; order Rodentia; family Caviidae; genus Dolichotis; species Dolichotis patagonum. The sequence goes on along the minus strand of PVJX010000003.1, from coordinate 267,112 downwards.
CCCATGCTTCAGCAGCCCGAGCCACAGGGAACTGGTCCAATACCAGCTTATCCGGGGCACTGCAGTTCTGACTCCTGGAGTCGCCATTCTGCCCTGACTGGCTGTCTCTGTGCAGTGTGCTGTTCTCACCAGAGACTCCCCAGCCCCCAGGGCTCCTGGACAGCCTCTGTCCCGTGCTGTACCTCCCCCAGACGCCTCGCCCCCAGCACACCCAGCTACCCTGCACAAATGCTTAAAACCATCACGCACAGTGAGGAAGACTTGGGGTGAGAAATGTAAACCGATGAGCTGTTTCTTCTCCCCCAAAGTCCTGCCAGCGTGTGTATGGATATGGAGAGTGTGTGAGTAATGAAGTGTGTGTACACACTCAGCAAGTGAGAAGCTGAAAAAGTGACATCATCAACAAGAAACCCGAAATGGGCCCCAAAACGCTATTTGGGGCTGAACTGTGAATTCTCACCCTGCATCAGGAGTAACCACTTGTTAGCACCAGGAATCAGCTCCTACCACACCTCATATACCCTTGTCTACAGTGGACCCCAAAGAAAAAGAAAGCTCACTGTCCTCACCCAAACGAGTGGCCTCTCCTTGCCTTTCCTTCTCCCTTCCTCCCCCAAACTCTCTTGCATTTGATTCTTTTCCAGAAAGTTATGCCTGAGCATCTGCCTGCCCTCACTTTTTCCTTTGATTTTTTTGTTTTTGTACCGGGGATCAAACTCACAACCTTGTGCTTACCAAGCAAGTGATTGAACCACTGAGCTAAATACCCGACCCAGTGCCCTCACCTTTACTACCCTTTACCCACTGTCTTTCCAAGTCACAGAGATAGTAGCAAGTGGCTTGTTTCAAAAACTCACTTTAGTTTTGCCAAATCACATTTTCTGCCCATCGCGCCAAGGTCAAAGCCATGGACACATTTCCTGATGCACTACGGCTCAAAGAAAACTGCTGAGAAATCCTGGTGGAAGTCACTCCAGTGCTGTGCCAGCCCAAGCAGGGACTTGATGACACAGGCACCCACTGTCTCGGGCTATCTCTGGAAATCTGTTGGTTCACAACTTGTGCTGCCATCGAGATTCAAATTCGACAGGTCTCCATTGAGTGCCTGTCGTGTAAGATTCTTTTATATGATTCTTTTAAAGCAACCTGATAAGATAGGCATTATCATACCCATCCCACTGTGGAGAAAACAGAGGCTCAGAAAATCAAAGCGTCTTGCTCAAATCACATCATTTAGACATTCCAGGGCATAGAGCAATTCTTCTCCTAACTTCAATCCCAGGGCTCTTTGCATTATGGAAGAATACCAGGTTCCCACGCCAGAGCACTGCCACGGCTGGTTCAACACACGCTGCAAAGAACATTTGTTAAATTTCGCATTTGTTTCTTTCCTTGCATGGATAATCGGGGTAAGTGAACAAAGCCACCTCAATTTATAATGTAAAGACCACCATCATGTAATGGAATTTTTACATTGAGGGATCAAAATGTAGCTATATTTTAAAAGGAGATGGAGAGAAAAATGCTTCAACAGTAGACCAAGATCATGAATAATACCATGCACACTCACATGGATTTCTTCTCAGAGAACTTAAATGTGGAGGAAAGGGCAGGAGGTTAAAAATCAGTTTGCAGAGGAGCTGATCTAAGTGTAAAAAAATGACAGACAGATGCAGGCACTTCAAGACTTCTATTTTTGGTACAAGAAGTTTCATTTTTTTTTTTTTTAGTTGTCAGACTGATTTTGAAACTGGTGGTAAAATAATACAGGTTTTCAGAATCAAAAATATGACTAGCTATATGAGTGGCTGAGTTAAGGCTTTGTTTTACAAGCTGTCTATGTGTTTCCTGAAGGCCTTCATTTTGTTTTACCTGTCATGAACTCAAATTCCACAATTGCTGGATAAGTGTATGAATGCAAAAACATACTAATCTGGACGCTGGGCCTGGTAGCTTGTAGTGTGTTCCAAAGAAAGCCTATAATCCCAGTACTCAGGAGGCTGAGGCAGGAGGATTGTGGGGCGTTGAAGGCCAGCCTGGAGTATATAGTGAGTTCAAGGCCAGCCTAAATAACGTTGTGAGAATCTGTCTCAAAAAAAAAATTAAAAGAAACCTTCCTAGACCATGGTTCACTTACTGTTGCAAAAACATATTTTCGACAAGCTTGGAGAAAAACTCATGCACACCTGTGAGGACCAAGGCTCCAGGGTAAAAAAGCACTCAGGGGTGAGTGCTTCTGGGACGGCTGGTCCACCAAACACTCCCACCCACACGAGATGACTTCTTATATTTAAGACTGAGAGTTTCCAGTTCTCGCCTTGTGGTTCTCGGCCTGCCCAGAAAAGCTCATGTTCACTGGGCCCCAGAGTTTCATGTGACACAGGGTCCCATCAAGGTTAGAATTCACACCACAAGAAGTTCCTTTGTGTGTGTGGGGGAGGTCATGAGCCCAGAAGTCCCTGCAAATAACACCCATAATACTAAGCCTCCAACAGTCAGCACCCAAGGGAACCACAAATGGCAGCTCCCTGCGCTTGTTCTAAATATTTGCACAGAGACCACATGTCAGCCCACTTTAGTCTCTGTCCCCCACACTGTCTGAGCCAAATTCACACAACAACAAAGGTAATAAAACAGGTTCCATGCTCCAGTGAATGCAGGCAAGGCCAAAATATCAGTTCATACAACTTCTAGGTTATTCTCATTGTCAAAGGAATACTGGAGTACGCTAGGAAATTTGGAAGAGAGAAAAAAGGAAAATAACTTAGAAGCTGCACTCTTCAGAAATACACATTGTCATATTTTAGGGTGTATCCATTCCATCTTTTCTTTTTGTAGATATGTGTGTTGTTTTGTTTTGTTTTGTTTTATAAAATAAGCTCATTGACTACATACTGTTTTGCAATCTGTTGCTTCTACTATTTTACTATTTTTTTTTTCATGTCATTGTACCATCTTCTATTACATAATGGTTAGTGGCTGGCTGGATCTCAATTAGATAGACTCACTGTGGTTTATTTAACCAATTTCCTATGGCTAAACATTTCCAACTTTTCACTTAAACACAACAGTAGGATAAATATTTTAATAGCTGAATCTTTCGGTGTCCAATATTATTTTCTTTGAATAAACTCCTGGAAGTAGAATTGTTGGGTCACCAGGAATGCAATGCTTTAGGTTTGACACTACTTGCACAACTGCTCTCTCATTACAAGGAAAAATTGGCCTGGGGGCCTTAGTGGTAGAGCACTTGCCTAGCATGCGTGAGGCCCTGCATTCAGTCCACAGCACCAGCAGGGAGAAAAAGAAGAAAAGGAAAACTTTTCGCATTTGTAGACCCAGTATGCAGAGGCCTTGAGTGAGCGGATCTGGCTGTGGTACCTCTCGCTGCTCGCCAGCTTGGCCCACACCGCCTTGGTCCTACCTATATAGGAAGCCCTCAGGGTTCCATCAGGTCCAGCACACAGCTACTACCAAGTGGTACCCTGGGCCTGGAATTCAGCTGTACCTGACACCAAAGCCTGTGCTGTTTCCAAACTCACCCTCTTGGCTCTTATTTGCTGTGCTGGAGAAACAGACTAAGGCTTGCTCAGAGGTCTGAATTATGCGGAGCAAGTGTGTGAGTGCAGGGGGCCTGGCTCTCATAACAACATCAGTGTCAGTATCACAGGGACTTAACCCAGGGAAAAATGGCCTGTTTTTGCACCTCAATCCGTTGACAAGGGCTTTGCTTCATGCGCTCTTCCAGGTCCCCGGGCTCCTTCCACATAGGACCCTCCTTGAAGTCCTCTAGGGTCATGGATGAGCGGGTCATTTGGGGGGGCAGGAAGGGGACGCCTGGAAGTGGCTCATATTCTGTTTGCTGGAATCACTGATGGAGCCACACTTAACTACACAGGAAGCAGGGATATGCAATGGGGCTAGCAGAGTGAGGACACAGACACCAGCACACTGCGGCAGCGTCTGCAAGGGTTGAAGGTGAGTAGGTTTTCTTCCCAGCCCTCAGTGAATTAGAAAAACCTGACTCTCTCATTGAGCCAAATATAGAAATCCAGGGCACATACCTGGGCTCTCCATCCTACCTTCAAGCCCAGCTCTGGCTTTATACAAGCTACGTTCAAATTCTGGCCCTGTCATTTACTAGGTGTGTGACCTTTGGCAAGCTGCTTACCTTTTCTGTGCTTCACTTTCCTCATCTGAAAAATGGAGCTAAGAGTCGAAGCTGCATCCCAGGAGGAGTGAGGATTAAATGTGTCACACCTGTAAAAGTGCTTGGAAGGATGACCGAGCCTCATCTGAGTTTTAGGGGCTGCTGCTGGAACGCTGTGACAGGCATTGCACTGAGTCCTCTGCAGTTACTGGGCTTCTTTGGGCCAGCTTCCTCCTCTGGAAAGTGGGGGAGATAACGTGTCCTACGTGTCCTGAGGCTGCTGGTGCTGCAGAGCAAAGGCATGGCTGGGCACTGCGTGCAATTCATCAAGGTTTGCCGGTCGTCACACAATCGCTTCACCCTACGCCGCTGTCGAAGGTCAGTGTGGCAACTCCACATTCACATTCAGTATGGATGAAGAGAAAAAGAATCCTGTTGCCAAAGCCATCTCCCACGCTCACCTCCCATCCCATTGTGCACAAGAACATGGTGCCGCATGCACATTATTCCCCTGCCAAGGACACTGCGCCCTGCTCCCTTCACTCCATTCATCACAGATCAAAAGGCACTGCCCTTCCCAGCTGCCTTCCTGCAAACAGACATTCCAGTCAGGAGCAGCCCGCTTAGGACCCAGGGCACTTCTCTTCCCATCTGTAGGCCCAACTGCGAGCCAGGCAGCGGTTCTACTTCAAATAGCCAGGACTATTCTGGTCACCTGCCTGCAGGCTGGCGTAGCACATGCCCCATAGTTGACTTGAGTCTTCGAGGTCCTGCCTGGTCCTGGAAAGGTGGCCCAGGAACATCTTCTCCAAAAATTCCTCGTAAGTACAGACTCTTGGTCACCTTCTTACATCTCTCTCACTTCTTCCCTGGTCCCATCTCCCTCTTGGATAGGCATCTAGGTTCAGAATCTTTCTTGCCACTAAAGAGTCAAAGGACCACACCGGCCTGATGTCATGTCTGGCTCACTGACACCAGCGTTGTTCTGATCCTCACCACATCCCAGCTCCCAGGATGCCAGTTTGCTTCAAAGCCACCTTTGTCCTTTATCCCCTCCTCACCTCCAGCCCCCTCAGAAAGTTTGGTGATCCTGAGCGGTCATACTCTATCTTGTCCCTGGAAAGAGCCAGCCACTCCATCCTTTATGAACTGCACCTCATGCTTGCCAATAGAAAATAGGCAAACAAGTTTTTTGAAAGTTCACCAATTCCTGGACAATATTTTACCATCTGCACAGTCATTCATTTAAGTACTCACATAATTAAATAAACCTTGCTTCTGAAGTACTAGGGATTGAACCAAGCCCCTTGTAGTAAGCTAGATTCCCTAGCCCCTCTTTTATTTTTTAAGTTTAAAACAAGGTCTCACTAAGCTGCTCAGCTGCCCAGGTTGGGCTCCAAAACACAATCCTCCTGCCTCAGCCTTCCAGAGTGCTGGGGTCACAGCCATGCAGCACCACACCTGGCCTAAATACGTCTTTCAATTTAAATTAAATATTTACCAAATGTTTACATCCAGTTACTGGCTACATGCTGGAAATACACAGTCTAATAAAGTATAGTCCTCCCTTTACAAAGCTTCCAGTCCAGAGGTAGAAAGAAATCAGGAAATAGTTGAGAAAGTGGTAGAGATAACTGTGCAGAAGAGAGAAGCTCCCTCTACCCAAGGGGTCGGGGAAGACTTCCCAGATGCCTGGTTGAACCTTAAGGGATGAATAACTCAGCTACCCACAGACAGGGATCCAAGCCAGCTTCCTGGCAACAGAGAACACCAGGGGGCACAGGGGTGAGGAACAGCAGCCCCCCACCACAACAGCCCATGTGGGGCCACTAGAGGTAGACAGGGCCAAGAGATGGGCTGCAGAAGGACAGACTGAGCCAGTCATGGTTACAGGGTAGCAGCTCAGCTTGGCATAGCCAGACCTCCCTGGTCTCAGCACTGAGTCCCCAATCCCAGGATTACCGTCCATCCTGGGCAAAGCAGGGTGGTTAGTCACACTGCTGGCATTGCTCTTTGTTATGCTAAGAACCTGGACATTTTGCAAAGGCGACAAGGAGTCAGCAGGAGATCACAAGCAGGCGAATGAGATGACTGGATTTGAATTCATAATTTATGCAGGAAAACGTATGTCCCTGCTCCCAATATCCAAACAGTAGGGGGATGGTTAACCTTGATTGTCAACTTGATTGGCTTGAGAGATTGGTAAGGCACACTTCTGGGCATGTCTGGGTGGAGGCGGGGTCTTAGAGACTGTATCAGGTCTTCGGTTCCTTCCTCTCTGGGCATTATTCCCTGTGTTCTGTTTCCAGCTGCCAGGAGAGTACTCTGCTCATCACACCCATCCGCCATGATGTTCCTACCTTGGAGCAAAGTCACTATGGACAGAACCCTCTGGAATGGTAAGCCAAATGAAACTTCCTCTCCTTTAAACTGTGGGTGTCAGGTATTCTGTCCCAGAGACCAGAAAGGTGCATAATGCAGTAGATATACCTTCTTCCACAGCACCCTCAGTGCTTCACCCTGTGGGACTTGCAATGCCTCAGAGCACACAGAACACCAATGCTTTCCTTGGAATGGATGGTTCCACTGCACCTTTTGGCCTGCTGTCCTTGGAGGATGGAACGGACAATCCCCTGAGATAGGGATCCTTCCCTCCCACACCCCCCATCCCTCGTGGTAATCCATGCAGAAGCACTTCACTTCCTGGTAGCCCACAGGACATGAAAATTCAGGAATAGTTCAAGCATGCCATGATTTCCCCCACCAGCACATTCTCTAGCCAGTCCTTGTAGATTTGCAGAGCCAAGGGTATGATATCTCTAACACGATGGAACCATAATAGCCCAAGGAAATCCAATATGGGGAGAATCTGACTATAACCAGCTTGGCAGATTTAAGCAACACTGGGTCATACTCAGATTTCATTAAGGCCAACTAGACCATCACCAAGGTGAGAGAAGATGTAATCCATTGTTTATTAATCATTGTTTACATGAAAAAATTCCACTCCCATAGTTAATCAAAAGTAACATAGCAACAGCAAAGAGTGGGGAGGGTGACACAGGGGAGAGGCCTTGAATTTCAACCACCATGGCAGACCTCACCCCTCCTGAGATGGTAGCACATGACACTAGTAATGTAACTCTATTACATACATCTATAAAGACAGACAATAACGCTTGACCCAAGATCCTTGCGAGATCTGCTTTGGGAAGGGCTCGTTGTAGACTTGGGAGGGCTTGTGCTGGTGGAAGAGGAAGCACTGTTGGCAGGTGCAGGGCTGGGATCTGTGCATAGACAGTGAAACCATGAGAGCCAGAGGGAGCTTGCGGTTGGGGTGAGACTGTGGGGCAGAGGAGGCATAAAGCCCAGGGAAGCAGGCTGGCTGGAGCCAGAGAGAGGAAAGCCCTCTGAGAAGTGCACATGGTCTCTGAGCTACACGGAGACGCCACCCCTCAGAGGTCAGGGCAGCAGAGGCAGCCCTGCCTGCCAGGTGTTGGGACCTGAGGAGGTCGCCGTAGACACTCATCCTCCTCAGGCACTCAGAAGTCTGATCAGAAGACAGCTGGGAAATGCAGAGAACATGAACATTTCCCAGTGAGTCAAGTGTGACATGCTGGCATGAATTTCTTCCAAATTTCATTTGGGATTTTCGTTCCCCTTCTCAATGCTTCACGCATCCCTCTCCCCACCGTGGTCCTGGTAAGAATCTTTGCTCTTTGACCTCTGTGGCTTTTTCACCTGATTTGTTTTCTGAGAGGCACCATATCCAGTCACAGGGTCTTCTGTGTCCTTATTCCCTGCCCCTATACCATCTGGTCTGGCCCTGAGCCACCAACCTGTCACCAGCAGCTGTGTGTCCACGGAGCAGACCTGCCCTGCCCGGAAGCGGCATCTCTAGGAAACACCTCTGCCTCTGAGCCCACTCGTGCTGGAGAGGGAATTGAGAGAGGTTGAGGAATTTGTCCAAGATCATATAGTAAACAAGGCATGAAGCCAGGACTGGAGCTGAGGCCCAAAGAGAAAGAAATCACACTGGCTCTTCCTGCTCCTGGCACTGAGTCTGGCGCTGAGAAAGCTAGAATACACCAACGCCTCTACCCTCCAGGAGCCCGGAGTCTGGCATGGCGAGCACCCTGCTGTCTGCATGCAGGCATCTCAGAACTTCCTGAAATTAAAGTCGCCTGGGACAGGAGCTGCTTGTTTGTGCTTTTGGAGTGGACATCAAAGTCAGAATCAAACTGGTCCTCCTCTAGGCACCTGGGGGCTCTGGAAGAGACAGAGAGGTATTACAAAAGGAGCATCTCAGCTGTGAGTGACGCCCCACCCACCACACCCAGCTCTCCATCTGCCGTTTCAAAGGCCCATTCGGAAGAAAGAGAAGCTTTCATCCCCGCCAGCCCTATCATAGCAAATAGGCAGGCGCTGCTCTTTATTAAAGGTGCGCGCCGATTCCGCGAGTGACGCCTATCAGTAATTTGGTGCACGCACGCCGCACCACCGCCGTGCATCTGCCGGGGAACTGATAAGGTGCCCCGCGCTGGGCTCTGACAAGCAGCAGCATGAGAGGATGCATCGGAGCCAGAGGCACGCTGCCAAGGAATAGACGCGGGATGGGGAACAAAGAGGACCCAAACAATCTCTTAAAGCAGGCAGTGCAGACTGGAAATGAGAATGAGTCTGCACCCCCCAAAAGCTCTGCTTCCACTGTCTGCTGGCCCAGAAGAGTCCGTTGCAACTTGGAAGTCACAAGAGAAATGACATGTGCAGGGGGCTGGGGCTGTGACAGCCAAATGGAGGGGGAGAAATGTGTTTGCGGTATGCATCACTTCACTGCACATGGAGCTTGTCTCAGACGAAGGCTCCGCAGAGCCCTCTCCTCCTCCCCAGAGAGGAGCTGTTCACTCAGGCCTGGACAGTGCTGCCTTGTCAGACACTGGCTCCTCTGATCCTCCACCTGCCTCCTGCACCCAACCTCACCTCCCCAGTCTATGGCGAAGGCCGTTGCCCCAATGAGGCTTCACACACCTCAGGTCACCCCTTGCGTCAGGTGCAGCTGCCGCCTGTCGCCTCCTGTCGCCTTTAGCTTACACCAGTGAACCGGCCTCCTCTGTGCTTCCGGAGGAAAGAAAGGAAATGCAACTCCTGGGAGCCCTGGTGGGAAGGCAGAACCACTGCCCCAGATGCAGACCTGGCCCATCCACCCCTGTCTGTCTTTTGGTCTCTCGGGGCCTTGAGAATTTTGTCAACATAATGGACACGGAAGTATCTTATTCTGAATACTCAGTTCTTCTTTTGGAAACTTCCTTTAACTCAAAACCAGCGCTCCAACCCAGTTCAAAACCTCCATGCTTTCTTCACACCCTTGTCATGTCAGGCACAGTGCTATGTGAGAGGAAAACCACGGCTCCCTCAAGGAGTCTGTGGTCAAATAGTCAAACACAGACAGCGGGACATGTTATAGCACAGAGTCCTGCCACAGCCTAGGAATGGAAAGAACAGAGCAGGAGAAGAGATGACCGACCAGATGGACGTTCTGGGCATAGGCTTTCCAGGCAGAGGGAGCAAGCGTGAAGGGTAAATCTACTGAGGGTGGCACCTTCCCATGCTCCCTGACAGCAAGGCTCGGATTTGCTGAGCTTTCTGTGTCTTTGAGACAGTGCAATTTGAACTTTTAAACATTTTAAAAACTTAACTCCTTAGTATTGCTGGTGAGAAAGAAAGACCTGGAAAAATAACAGAGCTAGGTCTTGGGATTCCTGTCTGGGGCACTTTCTCCATTCCTGTATTCACAACCTCCTCCAGCCCACCTGATGCCTGGAGCCTCTGTTTCTAGCAGGTTCCACCCCACTATTGCTCAACAACGGAGCTCCACTGAAAGTGTCACAAAGGACAGCTTAGGAAGTAATGCACAGAACACTGGCACAACCCAGACAAATAAATGCTTGTTAGACACACATATGCACATGCACAGGTCCAGCATTGCTTCCCACAGGAAGTTTGCCTTGGCCACTTCTCTAGGCTTAGCATCCCTCCTTTGTTGTCATGGAGCCCCAGTGCTCATGTCTGGGGCACTTGTCACATTTTAATTATCCATTCACTTACTATCTGCCCTGCTAAGCTGGAATTCTAGACATCATCTGGTATATAGGAAGTTTTCAGTGAATAGTTTTACACAGATAGATGGATACATGGATAGGTCAATGGATAGATGGATGGATGGATGGATGTTAGGTAATTGCATGAATTATCAAAAAAAAAAAAAAACAAACCAGGACAAACCTGTTTCCTTGAGAAATGATGTGAGATTCAAAAAACAGTTCAAAATAAATTAAAGAACTTGGGTTCAAGTCCAGCTCCACTAGTCCCTAGCATTAGAACAACAGCTGAGTCCCTGGTTCCCTCCGGACCCCTTGTTTTCTACATCAGGGTTTCAAAGTGCACCAAGCTCCGGTTTATCATGAGGTTTAGGCAAGATGACTGAGAAGGACCAAAGCTGTGCGTTTTACCTCAGTTTGCCAGTTAGGGTGCGGTGCCAACAAATGAAAGAAAATTCACTTTAACTCCACTTTAATAACAAGGAATATATTGGGTTAGATAACCAGAAATGCACAAAAAAGAAAAATTGTGAGGAAAAAGAATTGACCAGGAAATAGCTGCACAAAGTAGAAAGCAAGGGTTTTTCTTTAAAATAATCTCCCTACACTTGCCTTTCCCCCTGTGATGTGTCTAGCTTTACCTCAGCAAGCACTGAGCTGTTAGCTCCCCTCTGAAAAGGGACAGATGAAGTCGACGTTAAAGGAAAAAAATAGAAAAGTCTGTGAATACACTGTGATCATTCATCTAAGCAACAGTTTAAACCTCTAGATATTTGATTATTTTGCCTCCTCTCTTCCAAAATCTCCTTCAACCTCCCTCCCCAGATATTTATAGTGAAATTTGTGTTTTTAATAAAACTGGGTCTTGTGAGGAGAGGCTAATAAAATGATTGCAAACATGCATGCGCGCGCACACACACACATACACACCCATCACTACCAAAGACGGGAAATGAAGAGCCGCAGGAATACCAAGTGATAATAACATGAGACTCTTTTGTTGAGACCTTCCGGCTAGTTCGGTGTTTTATTAGGTGGAGTGACAGGATCTGAACATCTGTGCAGACGAGAGCAAGAGGCTTCTACACAATTCTGCAGATAAATCCATGTCCACCCAAAGCACAGAACCCAGCGGTTCCTGCACAGAGACTTCAAATTGTACCCTGAGCGGCACTGGCTGATGAATCTCTCTAATATCTAATTTAATATGAAGGAGAGGCCGAGAGAACAGTAAATTCAGACTGATGTACAGCAAGAGCTGAGCTCGTGGGGGAGGAGTGGATACTGAAATTCTAGCTCTAGGAAAAGGACAATTCCCCCAAGGAATTTGCTAGAAGAGGATGGCGCACCAGCACACTGCCTGTTCTCCTGGGAGTCTGTGCCAAGCCCTCCTCCAGGTAAATTTAGACATAACTGGTGCTGGGGGCCACACAGGCAGCCCTGATGCAGAAATCTGCCACCACATGCTCAGGGAGGAAACAGCGCTTGTCCTGAAGTGGGGGGCTGTCCTCAAGTTTCAGGATGGAGAAAACTGCCACACTGAAAAGTTAGAAAGACAAGGACTTTACTGAGGGCCATGGAAAGAATACAGAAGCCTACGAAGCCATCATTGTCTGGGGAACTTTCAATGTGGCTAGAGAGGAGGATGTCAGTGTCCTGGTCCCAACTCAGAGACCACACCCCAGTGGGGGCACCTTGTTGGAAGCAGCACCCCACCGTGCGGGACAGGTACACCCAAAGCTGGTCTCTGTGACTCTGAAGGATTGTGAGTCAGGAGCGGGGTGGGGCAGAGGCTTGGTAAAGAGACAGGCTCACAGCCAAAGGGAAGCAAGGGCCCCACAGCGGGACAGAATGATACAGGAGAGGTCAAATCGCCAGGTGGGCCAAACAGCTGAGGAACAAAGCAGCGGGGGTGGGGGGGTGAGCTGGATGTCCAGAGGCTGAACTGTTCTGAGCTCATGGTATCCCCAGTTCAGACTTTTTAGAAATCAAAAGCATAGATGATTTTTTAAAAAACATGAATTAATACAGCTCACAAGCCACTGGCTGCGGATTCCTGTGGCATTTATTCCTATCAGACAGTGGAAGAAACAGATAAACTGCATAATTGCAACGTCAAGGTTCCAAACACCTGGATTCTGTCAAACAGGAGGACCAGGGGTCTGCTAACTGTGTCCCCAGAGCCTGCACAGTGAGTAGCACCTTGTGAACATCCAGTCCATAGGAGACTCACCCTAAGGCCACTGGGAGAGGCACTGTGACAAACCATCCCTTGGTGATGTGGAGCTTTTTAAACAGGTCATTTCTTTAAAACCTTCTAAGACAAATTTTCTTGGAATATACTGGTATTTATATTTCCAGATGCACAGTCATTTCCTGGGGCTGACAAAGAGATCTGGATACGAATAATAAGCAGCAAGAGGGTGAGGTTATGCGTGAGGTCAGAAAAGCATGTTCTGTGAAGGAAAAACAGACCGGTGATATGCGTAGTGAGTCATGGCTATGAGACATTTTCATAGTGGCAATGAAATGCACATATCAACTTTTGCTATCTGGGCAACCGAGAAAGACCCATCCTTAAAGTTTAAGTTCTGAATTATTATCAAAAAACGCAATGCCTTGTTTTTATGTAAGTCATCTTAATTAAGGTGATCACATCTTTCCGAGGGAGAAATAAGCAGGTCACATAGGGTATAGCGAGTCTTTCCACCTCTGTTTCCTCGTCTGTCAAATGATGTCTGGTTTATTATTACTCTTTCATCTGTGCTTTCATTTAACACACAGCACAGACTCGTGGCCCCAGTACACACACAGCCACATCTAGGTATGCAAACACAATGACGGTCTCAGATTTATGAATGTTACATACGTAAGCATGCAGTGTCATTTTAGGCAGGGTAAATACTGATACAGAAAAAAAAAAAAACAAATGGCAAAGTAAAGGCCAGAGAGTGGGAGGTGGAGCCCGCAGAGGTGCTGGGTTAGATGGTGTGGTCAGAGGGAGAGACTTACCTGACGAATGAGGTAGCCCAGAAAACATTGGGGAACCATCACCCAGGCAGCAAGAACAACAGGTACAATGACGTTGAACTGGAAGAGCTGGCAGCATCAAGGAACAGCAAAAGCAGGGCATGATGGCCAACAGGGACAATGGAAAGAGACAAGATTGGGGAAGCAAGCAGAGGCCAGGCCTTGGAGTGCCTTTCAGTTATGTAGGTGGGGAATGAGTCTAAGCTAGGTGAATGGCTGGATCCAGCATCACACATTTGGGAATGACCAGCACAGAGGTGGAAGGAAAGCCAAAGGGCTGGGTAAGGTCACCTGCAAAGTCCCTGAGAAGAGAAAAAAATGACTCAGGTCTGAGGTCTGGGGCACTCAGCTTTCAGTGATGAGCCAGCAAGGGAGACAGAAAGGGAGGAACCATTCACTCTAGATGGGGCAGGATTTGGACAAAGAATTGTTCTGATTTTGAGGAAAGGATCTGGGGTAATGTCTGCAAAGTCTTAGCACAGTATTCAGCAAAGCATCGGCTCTCCAAATGTTCTCTGCCTCCTCTAGGTTTCAGATAAAATGAAGTCCTTGAGATGTAGAGTAAGAGTAGACTAGGAACATCATCCCTCCACCTGGATACAAAGGAATACAATAAAACTGGTAAGGTTAAAATAAATTTTTTTCTAGACATCCCAAGAGCCCAAATGACCAAATGCAGTGAAGTGAATAGAAAGAAAGAAAGAAACGAGAAACGAAAATAAATTACTAGAATGTGATATTGGCGGGGCCAGAAGGGCCTGAAAGCTAGTAACTGTGGCCACTTCTCTCTGCTAAGACCTCTCTGGCCTGGTGCTTTGCTGTCTCCTGCAGGTAGGCAGCGTCCTGAAGCAGGATGTGGCATGCCTGCTTGGAGCCAGTGTCTGCGTGTGCTACCCTTCAAGTACAAAGGGATGAGGGCTCAGTGTCGGAGGCCCCCTGCTCCCCTCTGCAGGCACCCCGACATCTGGAGGGAGCACCGCCAGCTGCCCCATTGGCCCTCTGGGCCAGCCAGTAAAAGGTCTTGCTGACAGCCACTTAATACCCAGGCCACGCTCCATCTGAAGAAAATACAAACCCAGCTGTCATCTAACTCACAGCAAATGTGGACCCTCCAGTGGCGAGCTGAATGGATGGGACAACACACAATACTCCCAGACCCATGGAAGAACCAGAAGAATTCCTGTTTGGCACTTGGCACCTGGGAGACACATGCATATTCACAATCTTACAAAGTGCTAGGGCATAAACAAGGACACTACTCTTTGTTCTCAAAGTAGGAAACTAAGTCACACAGAGGGGGAACTTGAGAGCATGTGGTACACATAGCAGTGAGCTAGAATTATACTCCGGTCTCCCCAGCCCTTACCTACAGGGTTAGCATGAGGAGCAAATGAGATACATACAGGTGGTTCTGAGATGCCCAGACTCACACAGCAGAGTCAGGTAACTCGCATTTTGAGTTGGATGACTTCCACTTGTATCTTGACTTACTAAGTACAAAACACATACAAAAGTTACTTTTTACCTCCCCAGCCCTCAGTTACTTTGTCTAGTAACACCTGCCTTCCTCTATGGTTATAGTAAAAGTTAAATAGAATGGAAAGCACCCAGCTCAATCCCTGGCATACTGCAAGTGCTTGATAATTATTAGTTTCTTTCAGTAGCAATAAGGATATTATCACTACCCACTGGAGTAACCCTGGGCAAGTTTTTTTTTTCCTTTTGAATTACAGGAAAATGGGGAAGGGTGTTGTTGAAAGTACAATCAGCTGGGAGGTGGAAGAGCCTGGCAATTCCAAATGCAGAATCAGACAATAAGGATTTGAGTGCCGGCTCCTCCCCATTTGTTGTCTGGAAGAACTACATTGCAAAGAACGGCACTGCCCCATTGGGGAAAAGAAAGTAATAAGTACTACCTATGTGCTGGTTTTCTCTGAAAATTAAACTAAATAATGCATGGAAGGTTCTCAACACAGGGCCTGGCTCATAGTAAACACTTGATAAAAGTTGGTTATTGCAGCTCATTCTAATCTTTCTGCAACTTTTTTCCCCATGATGGCAAAGATGATAGAGCTCAGTTTGCTGAGTGACATTGAATAAGATCCTTGCCATCTGAGATCCCCAGTTTCCCCATTTATAAAATGGTGACTTGGCCTAGAAGGTCTTAAAGAAAGCTTCACCTCTTATGTACGAAGTTCCGGGCAGCTCAGGAACAAATAGCCAAGAAAACGGCCCTTCCCAGGGAATCATCGTATCCACCCAAAACTAGGACTTAGAGAGCCCAGCTGGTTGCTGTTGTACAAGCTTGGAAGCGGCATCTCCTGGTGCGTGTCCCCTTTACATTAACTATCAGCAAAGCAGGTCTTCAGAGCAACTGCAAATGATGTATCTGTGCAGTGCAGAGCCAGATAGCGGGGTGCCCGGGTCTCCTCTGTGGTCAGACAGCTCCAGGCTTTGTCCTGCTCTGACTTAGCACATTCCCAGGCCATTTCAAGACACAAAGAAAGTATGAGAGGAAAGAGACAACTATTGTGTCTCTTCTTCCTTCCTAAATAAACATTCCACTCCAGTGCTGTAATTATTCCCCCACACAATCCAAAATATGTAGCAGAAACATCTGAGGAGTATGCAAACACCTGCCAGAGAGCAGCATCCTAGAGGCCAGAGTCACCAGATACCACAGGACATGCTGTCACCTGCACAAGAGCTGAATATGGGTAATTAGAACCAGACTCTGCTGAGCAAAATGTTGCACGAAGCTTTCCTTGCCTCTCTCCATCTCCCAAGACCAACCAGCTCAATGAAATGCAAAGCCTTGTCCCACAAGAAGGATTCACTGATTCCTTGTTAGCCATTCTTTCACCCATTTGAGCCAAATTGGTATTTGATGCAACAAGGAAATGTGTCGAATACATTATTAATCGGGCTCCGCTAAGGAAAGGTCATGGGGGTGACTGGCACAATTACAGGATGTAGGCAACAGGGCAATCAGAGAGCATGTGGGGGAGGAGGTGAGTCAATGGTAAAAAATTATGGAAGGTTATGAGTGATTGGAGGCAATGGCCAGGCTGACAATCTGCCTGAACTGGACACATGCAAGGCTTCTGTCTCCAACCATTTTCAAGTGTTATTACAAGGGAAACTTCTTAGCTCCCAGGCACCCAATACCAAGAAGTAAACCCAGACGCAGGCTCAGAAGCGGGGCTCAGTAACAAGAGCCACTTGATTTAGCAGATTGGATTGGACATTTATCAGAATGCTTAGAGTTCCAGCAAGAAAAGAGATGTCAAAGTGCCCACCAAAGGAAATTAGACTTGTTATTTTTTGATTCCCTGATGCGGCTGTTCGATATTCTCAAAAGTCTCACGAGGGCGTGGGTTTCCTAGAAACCTTTCCAGGATGAGTATGCGGGGATGACGAAATAGCCCCCAAACTGCCTTAACTGGGCATTGATTCTTTAGAATCAATGTGCATTTAATTCTACAATAAAATGGTAGCGAACCACCTAGATCTCTCTAGGGTTCATAGCTCAAAGAAAATCTCTAAGGAAGTTACAAAAGTTTTCAGAGAATGTTGTGCCAGAAGTGAACCATGCAGCATTCAAACCTCAGTCCCTGGACTGGCTGGGGGTCTCTTTTGAAAAGGAATCCCATTAAGTGACAACTACAGAGAGAACCATCCATCTTACTTATCTAATACAGAGTAGACCAGGCAGAAATGAAGCTGTGGTCATTTTACAAGGTTTTTAGAGTATTAATCTGAATCATCAGAGAAAGTTTTCATTAAACTGCACCCTAGGAATTGATTTGCAATGGGTCATTCCAACGTGCTATGCAAAGTTGCTGTAGAAAATTAGTCATCCTAGTCTCCCGAAAGAATAGAGACATGACATCCGGGCATCTGTTAAGTTTGCTCAAAAACATATGCGAGCCCTTTTTTAAAGAACCATAATTACATCCTGCTGAAACCTCCAAGGACCCTGCTAACTGCCTTTGTATTACAACATCCATCTCCCACTTAGGAGGCTGGGCTCTGCTATTCAGATGTATGTTCCAATCTGCTAGCCCATCCAGCAGACTTTCCCAGTCACAGCCTGCAAATGGTCAAGTCCCACCATGCTTCTAGAAGACCAACTTGGAGGAAGCAGGGGTTGTGTCCTTTGTTAAAATACGGCCAGGAATTTGGAGCTGAAGGGGACGTCAGCAGTAATCCAGACCGAGCCTCTCTCATTTTCAGATGGTGCAATGAAAGAGCAGAGAGGGAATTGGTTTGTCCAATGCCACACAGCTAAAATCTGCAGCAATATTTGGTACTATGATTAAAAGCATGGGCTCTAGGGTCACAGAACTAATCCATATGCTCTCACTTATTTGCTGTGTGACTAAGTGGCAAGCACTGACCTTCCCTGAGCCATAATGGCTCCTTGATTTATAAAATGTAAGCTGTAACAGTACCTGGGTGTAGTAAGGACCCAATGAACATTAGCTGTTAATAATAATGTCCCATTCAGCTTCCCGTACTTGAACTCATTTAGTCTTTATAACAACCTGCATGGGAGGAAGGGCTGAGATCACAAGCCTCATCACACAGACTAAAACAGCAGCAGCAGCAGAGGCTCTCGGCAGTGGAATGATTCGTCCAATGCCACACACACCCTCACTGCAGCTTGTCATGATCCTGCTGCAGTAGACAAGAGAGAGTTTGGACCCTGTCACCCACCCCCCATCAGCTTCCTTCATTTGCCTGGAGATGAACAGGGAAACTGCAGGAAACTGGTTTGTTTCCACGCAGGAGAAAATCAGTGTGGCTTCCGGGCTCAGTCACACTGCCCGGGGCCTACCCTGGGGAGGGGAGAGAGCAGTTGTACCTGAGGCTGCTATGGACATATTACTTTAGGATCCCACTGCATATTTTAAAGCTGACATCAGTACTTGTCAATGCTCCATCCGCCTGCCCTCCTGACCCCCAAATCTGGCCTTTGGGAAAATCTAATTGCCTGCTCTGAGTGACACGGGAGCTGTGCGAGTGATAAAGTTGTAGACAGTCACTTTGTGATTATGTGCCCTAATGGAAGGAAAACACATTGAACGAATGTGTGACCGGATGAATGAATGAATGAATGCACTAAGCGCTGGGCTGCAATGTAGTAATGTCTCCACTAATGACTCTTCTGGGAACTCAGTTCCTGGAAAGATATCGGCCAAGGATAAGGCCACCATGGCTGTCTTCAGGATAGACCTGTACGACAGGCTGCTCTGGGCCTCACTGAAGAAGGCTTTCTGGGACCCCCGGGAAGTACTCTGGGTACCCTGGGAACCTCAAGGGAGGTGGGTGTGGCCACTTCCTGGGCAGGACTCTGCATCCTGCCCAGCAGAGCCAGAGTGGGCCCTGGGAAAAGCCACCACCAGGAATGCCTTAGACCCTGGGTCTTTGCTCACTCTCTTGGGTATCCTTTGATGAGTTCTTGGGGGTGCCTACAGTGCGCCAGACTTGAGAATAAAATGCAAAAAGGAGCAATACTTGGCCTGAGTGCTTGACAAGTCTACTGTTAAGTAGGAGAAACAAGGAAGCAGCTGTTCACAGTACAAATGTGACAAGTTTCACCCCAGAGGTCAGCACAAGAGCCCTCGAAGCCTGGGGTGCAGGCGAGTATCCTCGGAAGAGGGAAGTGACTCTGATTTGAAGGCAGAAAGATAGCTGTGCAGAGCAGGAAGGAGAAAGAAGGGGAGGCCATCTCCAGTCTCCTGCCATCTGCCGAGCTCCAGACCGGCAAGGGTTCTGCAGCAGGGCAGATCAGTGGGCACAGCTGCTGCCTCTGTGCCAGCCAGCATGGGGCTCTGAGGAGCCAGGAGCACCTGACGTCATGCCCACTGGTAACCTGACCCTGCTGACTGCTCCTTCCTCGCCCCAGCTGGGCCCATCCTGCAGACCCAGGGGAAAGGTCAGCCCCCAAGGGAGGGGGCCAGGTGGGGCTCTTTTGAGTGGCTGCTGAAATGAGAGATGATTTTGATTACAGACATCTCCCTCAAGACTGCCTCATTCTCAGAGCTGTTTCTATTTCTCTGTCCCTGGCTGCTTCTAGAATCAGGCCACTTTCACTTCCTACTGAGACAGTCAAAGTGACACCCCTTTGGGCTTAGCTTATTCTAAGAGGTATTAGACCAGGAGTTTTAAAGGCATAAGACTTTGTCTGGATCTCTGTTTCTCCAGGAAGATAAAAACCTACCAAAAAAATTTTTTTCACACACACTCCATCAAAAGGGTCTAAGTATCAGCCAAATTCTGAATTCATTTTAATGCAATTCTGTTGAAGCAGATAGCAGGGAAAGTGTGCCATTGGAAACCTTTAAATTCACCAAGCAATTACTGAGTCCTGCATTTGACTTTGGAAAACAAAATACAAACCCAAGCCTCAGTCTCTGGTCCCCAGCATCTGACAGTCTAGTTGGGAACATGACACTGTAGTGACCACGATCACGATGCCTGGTTGACACTTGCTGCTTATTTACTGTCTACTAGCACTTGCTCAGTACTCCATCTTCCAGGGAAGCCCAGGATATGACAGCTGTGATTTTTTCCCATTTGCTAAAGAAGGAAACAGAGGTCAAGGCATACATAGGTGAAATGACTTTCTAAAGGGCAATGAGCTGGGATTTTCACAAATTTGACTCCAGACTCTCTTAACCTACAAAGTGATTTAATGAAATCATGTATCAGGCAAGAAAAGAGTGACAGAGTTGAAAGGACTCAGAAGAAAGTTTCAAACAGATGAATCTTGGAAAGTGGCTAAAGGTGGCTGGCTGGTGGTCAGTAATTGGATAGGAAAGCTATCTGAGATGGCACAAAGCTATTGTCTGCATAGCCATGAAATTTGGGCTCTGGACATACCTGGAAAAGGACCTCCATTTGGGATCATTGCTGACTTATTTACTCCAAAAGAAGGGAAGATGTGAATTTCTTGCACTCAGAAAGAAGTGAGGTATTAGGCATGATAACATGCTGCCCAGAGGTCTGCCCAGGAAGTGGGGAAACTAAAGGAAAAATTAGTATTGCATGGGCAAACCTAGCTTTGTCCAGAGAACAAATTCACAAAAAATGACAAGACATGTCAGTCCCTTGTAAAGTTTTCCAACTAGAAGAACTCCCTGGTGGCATCTGTCTGTAAAGCAAAACACTACTTTATACAATCAAAAGCAAGCCCTGAACTCCCAAGATTTGCAGCACATGGCGTGCCTACGTGGGTGTGGCAATTGCAGTCTTACCGTGGTATCTGTATGTCCCAGATCACTCATTCTGTCTTCCAACAAATGTTGACCTCTCACTGTGTGCAGGGGCTCCCAGGCTCTGGGCAGACAGAGGGACACAACTCCCAGGCAAAGGGACACAACTTCATTGTGACAACCTGCAGGAACCTGATACCAGTTCACTGAGAGCCAAAATCCCTTTAGGCAAGTAGGGACAGACAGGTGGCACCAGTTGCTTTCTGAAACCCAGCTGAGGCTGAGTTGGCCCAAGAGAATGAACTCTGACTATGTGTCTGAGGAATAAGTGGTGGGTAGTCCTCCACCAGGAAATAGCTTTGCTTGCACAGAGAAGCAGTAACTGCAGAGAAGATGAGAACATCTCATTTCTTGGCATACAACAAGAAATCTAGGCGTGGTCTCTATCCATGGTACCTGGCTCAAGATTCTAAAATCCTTGAAATTTCCTAAGCAACAAAGGTTAGAAGAGTGTCTTTTGTCATTTATTATTTTTGTTAGTTGTTTGTATTCTGTTGTTCACTACTTATTTACTATGCTTTGTTATTTGATAGTGAGGTTACTCTTGGTGGACCCCTAGATAGCTTTCAGATAGGAACTGGTTCTAGAGGAGCCAATCATATGATTGATTAGAGGGTTGGAACTTTCAGCCCCACTTCTTAACCTCTGGAAGGGAAGGGAGAGGAGCTGGAGACTGAACTTGTAATGGAACTTCATAAGCATCCGAATGTGGGGTTTGGAGAGCTTACAGTTTGGTGAGCACCGAGGTGCCAGCCTTGTGCACCTGTAGAGGAAATAGGAGCTCTGTGCTCCTCCCATGTACCTTGCTTTCTGCATCTCTGACATTTGGCTGAGTCATGCCCTTTATAATAAGCTGGTGATACTAAACTGTTTTCCTGACATCCAGAAGCCATCCTAGCAAAAGATCAAAGACAAGCCCCTAATTGAGAGCCAGTCAGGAATATGGTGGCCTGGACTCGTCACTGGCATCTGAAATAAGACAGTCTTGTGGGACTGAGTCCTTAGCTTGAAAGGTCAAATTGATAGTGTCACAACAGAACCATGAGACACTCAGGCTATGCCCAAGAATAGGTTAGTGCCAGAAGACAGAGATGGATCACAGCAGTAGAGCTTCAGATCCACCTAGATGTGCACACTAGTGCTGTCATGTGTTAGCTTGGAGACCTTGGGGAAATCTACTCACCCTATGCACTTTTACCTGTGAATTAATAATACTCCTATCACCAGATCATTGCAAAGATTTTAGGACAGGGGCTGGTGGGCAGGATGTGCTCAGACAGTAATTAATTGTCAAGTGAGAGGAGGACAGATAGATGGATGGAAAAGTGCCAGCACTTACATCACACAATACCTGCCAGACTCTTCTCTAAGTGGTATTATTAACTTGTTTAATTCTTGAAACAATGCTAGAAGGTAAATACTATTATTATCATCACCCCCACTTTACAGATGAAAAAGCTGAGGAACAGAGAAGACGCCTAAGTTGTTGAAGGTCACATGCTGAAAAAGTGGCAGGTTTGAATCTCAAGCCCACTCTAACCAGAGTCTATATTCTCCACGCCGTGATGTTTTACATAGCGGTTGGCACACAGTGATGCTCCATGGTAGAAGCTGTCCTTACAGTTGCTGTCCTTCTGCTATTGTGCAGCAGAGCCGTGCTTCCCACACTGAAATCTGTGTGCACCGCTAGTGTGCAACATCAGTTTGGGTGGCATCTCAATAAACTTTCCAAAAAGCCATGACCAGCTTACAGGCCCCAGTCTACTGCTTCCAGCCATCGCAGTGATGGGAAATTCATTAGACCTCTCCTCACCTTTATTTCTCTATCCCTTGAGCAGGAATAAGGGTACCTACTTGCATGCTATGGAGGCGAGCATTAAAGGTGACCCTGGGATGCTTGCAAGAGTATCTCAGGCTGAAGCAAGTGCCAGTCCATACCCACCACCTCCCTCACAGCTTCCTGGTGTCTCCACCCCCACAGACCGAGCCAGGAACAGTGACCTCTGGGCCTCATTCCTGGGCCACCAGACCCCTCACAGCTCAACTCTGGAAGGCAAATCTCTTCCGCCTCCTCAGCTGTAATGATAAGATTTGAAGACTCCATAGGAATCCAAATGCGAAGATACTCCAGGGACACAGTAGAAATTAGATGTTTTTCAATTACCGTAGGCAAAGGGCTTCATGTGGTTCTAGTAATGCAAACTGCTTATTTGCCATTTCCCCCTCCGATGCCCCATCCGGGTCCTGCCAGTGATTGATGACCCCGAAGGAGAGAGTCACACAGCCACTGCGTTGTGTAGTCAGGCCCCCTTGATTTCTATCCACAGACAGTTGATTCCCTGGGCTGGGCATCACAGCTTCAGGAGCATGGGAGGTTCTGAGAAGAAACTGCTTTGCAGCTGCGAATTTGCCCCACCTTCCAAGAAGTTTCTCCCTAGAGGCAGCACACATCCCAAGCCCCAGCCACAGGCCAGATCGAGGAGTCAAAGAATTTCACACCAGTGAGCCGCCAAGTGGCTCACCCAGTCATAGCTGTCACCCTGGGAGGTAACAGAGGGAGTATGGGAACCAAGTCCACTGTAAAGGAGAATTTTTTAAATTTCTAAAGACAAGGAATGGTGGTTCCAAAGTAGATCCACTAAGATCTCAATAACAGAATACAGTTTGTCAGGGCTCTGCATGAGCTCAAAGACAGACAAATGAGAACTCACTCTTGGTTTGCAAAGACAGGATACACCAGGTGCCGTGCTAAGTATTATGCATACATCATCTTGCTTAAAATAACTCAAAAGTAGAAACTATGAATAGCACCATTTGGTAGGTGAAACAGTGAGTTTCAGAGATGGTAAGAAACCTTCCCAAGATCAAAAAGCCACAGCATGCTAAGACAGGGTTTGAAACTCAGACTCTTCTACTTACCTGATACTTGTTTATTTAGTGCCGTGTTTCCTGGTTCCATTAAACTGTGAACTCTGTGAGGCCAGGGACAGTGCAGCATGGAAGACAAACATTCACTGGAAGATTCCAGCACTCTCTGGACCACTCATCCCACAGATCAGTCAGCCTCCTGTGCCCCAGGTTTTTATCCCCCTCTATCAAATTGTCCCCAATGTAATGGAGAAACCACTCACTTCCCACCCTCTCATGGCTCCCACTGGAGTAACCTACCCTCAAAGACCAGGATCTGTAACCTCAGGACCCTGTCTCACACTAGTCATGAGTGATGGACTGGAGGACATATCTAGAACTCAAGACCAGCCTAGCCAAAGGCTGACATAGGACTGATACGCTGTGTGTTTAAAATGTAAATATTCCACTACTTGTTTAAGCAGGAAGACTTTATTCTAAACTACTGCAGTAGGGAAGAGAGATGCGGATCAACTTTGAGAACAGCAGAGACAGTTAGGGATTTATAGCCAGGAAACAGAGTGATAGGCATCCCCAGAAGGAAAATTACTAAAAGGAGACATAAAGGATAGGAAGACTCTTGCTATAAAATAAAAGCAAGTCCAGGGCTAGACCTCAAAGATAGGACAGCAACATGATCAGACACCAAGGGTAGGAAATTTGCCATAAACTGACAACCAGGCCTCTTGCTAAGACCGAGCTGGACAGGCCCAAGACAGGATGAGGCCAAAACTGAGGTCACACTGAGCAAATGGCACAGCAAAGCCTCACTAACATTTGGTACAGGAGAAACTCAGCAGCCAGTTCCTAGGCCTGACAAGACAAGATGAGAAAAATCAGACGTTTTCACGGCTCTGAACTAAAGACACCGAGGCAAGTTCTCAGTGGACAGTGAGATTAAAGAGACAGGTGGTGACGGTAGGTGTAATAAGGGCCAGCCTTGGTCTTAGTTGCTTTTCTCATTTCTGGAAGAAAATACTCAACACCCACAACTTAAAGGAGAAAGGTTTGTTTTGGCCCACCGTGTGTAGAGGTTTCAGTCCATGATTGCTGGCTGCAAGGCAGGACATGGTGGAGAAGAGAGTTGCTTATGGCATGGTGCACAGGAAGCAGAGAGTATGCAGGGAGGAGCCAAAGAGGGAGACAGACCCTTCCAGGCTACACTCCTAATGACCAACCAGCTCCAGTCAGACCCCTCCTCCTAACAGCAGGTCAGCTATAACACCCTACCATCCAATCACTGTCCAAGAGCAGACCTATGAGTGCATGAGGCTTTGGAGATTGTAATGGTTGATACACTGAGTCAACTTGAGAAGTTTGGAAGTTTAACTAAGTGACTCAGCAGGGGCTTGGGGCCTCACTTTGTAAATATCCTCATCCTGTGCAAGAGGCGAGCATGGAATATAGGTATAAAAGACCAACCCTAGGGCAAGAAGCCCATATAAAATATAAGGGAGGAAAAGAGACTTGTTCTCCCCCTGCCCTTTTTACCCTCTTGCTGTCTTCCAGAGCCATGCCCTGTGCCATGCCCCCTTGCTTTGGAGCCAGCTGACTATGGATTGAAACCTCCACAAACTGTGAGCTAAATAAACCTTTCTTTCCTTCAGCTTTCAGTGTTGTGTATTTTGTCTCCACAATGAAAGAAAAGTAATCAAGTCAAGGGTAAAGTTTAGCTCTAAACCATAATAGCTTTAAAGGTGAGCAGGAAGAGGAAAAAACTCAAGTAGCAGTAGAGGAAGAGTGTTGGAAGGAGGGGACAGGAGGTGGTGCTCTGATAGAAACAGAGAAATCAGAGAGCTACTGTCCTTCCTTCTACCCAGCTGACACTCCCAGAACCCACCCTAACCAGCATTTCTGCACTCAGAGCTGTTTCTTGAGTGGTATTCCCATTTTTCTAGAAAAATCATCTGGAAGAATAACACCATAAGCCCAACACCACACACTTTCTGTTCGGGGTGGGCCAAGGCATTTCTGAATTGGAGAGACTCCACTGTGTTTCTCCCTTGCAGAACATTCCATGAGCTTCAGCAGAGTCCTCCCTGCCTGTCAGACATGGAGACCGCTCTTTCCTTGCCTGCACTCTCTTTGCCCCTGTGCCACAACACGTAAGGGCACATTTTGCACTGATTTATTCAGTGCCTCCCATTTAAGGTACAGCTGAGCCACTATTACCACTTGTTTCATGTCCAAATGATCAACCCACACAGACATCAATGGATAACCTTCCAGTGACCTACGGAAACTCAAAGAACAAAAGCACATCCCATTGGGGGTGGGGGAAGAATAGATTCACAATAATAAGACTGGGTCTTCGCGGTCCTCAATCCCCACACACCTAAAGATTCACATTCACCTCCATGCAGCGCTCCCAGACACACTTTCTCCCAGCACCAAGTCACAGACAATTAAAACCTTCTCCTTTCTAAGATACTACTGTTCTGCATCACCAACATATAGCTCAGTGATTAAAGGAGAGCTCTAATTCTCCTTTATACCTGCCCCATTCAGAATGCTGGCCCTCGCTCATTCAACAAGCATCTACTGATCCTTTACCATGTGCCAAACATAGTAATGCATACTCCGAATGCAGGAACAAACGGTAAACGAGCTAGCAAAAGTTGGAGAGAACGCAATCAATCACATGCACACTTATAAGATTGCACAGTTTAAGAATCATGATTATTTGTTCCACCTTATAGCTTTGCATAAAGCTTTTCTCATGTCACTGAGGCTTCTGCTTATTACATTTAACAATTAAAATGTTTAAAAATTAATGTAACCATTAGGAGAAAAAGAACTACTTTCACCTAACCTTAAAATCATACTCACCCAGGGGCCTGTTATCTATACCCACCCCCCTTGTTGAGGGGCCTAGGAGACCCCCTCATTGACCTAGGAGACTGAACACAAATGCACAATGTTCTCAGGTCTGGATTGGTATTTCTGTGGTAAGATTACAAGAGGTGAAGGATGGAGGACCCTGCTGAATTACCCAAAATATTGCCTCCTATCCCTCAAAGTCTACAGTGACCCCCCCGAGATTCCAGGGAGTGTGGTTGCTAGAATGGTAACCTGGTCTTTATTTGCTCATACAAGCCAAGGTAGAAACTCCCACCTACACCCACCTGTATCTCTCAGCCTCTCTCTCTCTCTCCAATCCAAGCAGGTGGCACAACTCTCAGTTCTTCTCCAAATGCCCTCCAGTTCCCATGGCAGGAGGTACCCTGACCTGGCATCCTTGGCCACCTGCTCCAGGGCCATTCCGGCCTCTTCTTCCCCCTACTGTGGACCCATACACAGCTGCTAGCATTCACTGTTGCTCCCTGTCTATGGAAAAGGTTGCACTGTGATAATATCCACTTCGACTCTGCCGACCTTACCTCCTCCCATTTCTCTTCCCCATCCCCAAGTCCCTCTCTTTCTAATTATCCCAAAGAGAAAGAAGATTAAAAATTAATGCCCTGAGGATGGGAGTCAGAGATGTCATTATTTTGATTCAAACCCCAGGCATGGAGAATCTGATCTGAGGTTTAGAAGCAAAGTAACCTGGGATGGGTTAAGGAAAACCTTGATTAATTGGTACTCACCTCTAGGTAACCAGGTCCCCTGGCCCCTTCCCCGCTGTTGCACAATAGGGTTTTAAGGCATCAATGCCACACAGTGTAACACAGGAAATTCATAAAACACATTGAAATGAAAAAGAAACTTGCAGGGGATGTCTTAGACTCACACAAAAGGTTCAGCTTAATTCCTATATGCCAGAGTCCCACAAATTAAAATTTAATGTGCAGAATGACGAGGTCAAGGTACCTCCTACAGGAAAACCACATAAAGAAAGATCTGGAGAATTTCATCAACTAGACCTCAGAAGCAGAAGCAGACTTCCTTTCAGGAAGATGTGCAGTAGCAGAAGTTTTGGTCTTAAGGAATTTTAATGTGATCTTCAGTAAGCTAAAAAAGTAGACCCAAATAAATCTGAATGAGTCCCCCAGCCTTAGCCCCAAATTATTCCCCAAATATGGCACTTACAGCGATTCTGTCAAATAAAGGGACCATGTGATGAAAATTAAAATACATAGCATCTAATCTTTAATTGTATGTTAAAAGTTGTTTTAAATACTTTAGGTATGTAATATCTCATAATCCTCACCAGCACTTTCATTATTAGTTTCCTACTTTATACCGTAAAGATACAGAGACTAAAAAGATGGAACATAATAAAGTCCTAAAGTTGCATGATTAACAAATATCAAACAACCTTGATGGCACTGTGGCTCTTTCCTCCTCCAGTTTATACTCTAGCCAAGCATGGGAACTTCCCAGCACTTTGGGAAGTTGAGGCAGGAGGATCGAAAGTTTGGGCTATGGTGGGCAACTTAGTGACTTATTAAGAACCTGTCTCAATGTGAGAGAGAAGGACAGAAAGAAAAAAGGAAGGAAAAAAGGAAGAGAGGGAGGGGAAAAGCTGAGATGTAGCTCAGCATGAAGGTCCTGGGTTCAATTCTAAGTACCACCAAAAAAAAAGAGAGGGAAAAAAGAAGATAGATAGTTTAATGAGATTAACATGTGATAAAACAGTATATCTGAAGAGATTAAGGACAATGTGGTGAAACTGTACTGATTAGGATAAAGTGATGTCTAAAAAGATCAAATAAATAAGCGGCTTTAACAAACAGGCCCAGCCTAGATCCAGCAGGTGAACTCACACTGCTGGCTGCTTCTTATTATTAGATCCCACCCGCTTTGTGCTGAGGACTCAGTGACTTGGTTCCCTGAAGCTGGTGTAGGACAGAGATGGAAGGCCAGATTCCAGTCTGTCAATGTGCAGAGCTCTCCTCAAGGGACTTAGGAGAGTCTTCCAAATAAATGCAGAGTGACCACATACAAGGTGATGGACTGTTCAACTTCCACCACTTAAAAGACCAAAATTACCCCAGTTTTCTAGTATATTTAAAATTAGGCCCAAAATGAAAAAAAATAAAAAGAAAAGAAAGAAAGAAATTCAAGTCTTCTTTCTCATTGAAAATTAAACTAAAATAATAAGATGTTGGCATTCATTTCTTCGGACCAAAGAAGTCCATTTTAGTAGGAAGTAACTCCAAACTGGAGGGAAAAAGGACCAGAGAGCTTCACGCCATTCTAGGTACTAACCAGCTGTATGACCCTGGGCAGGTCTCTTCCCTGTCTATGCCTCATGTCCCTCATCCACCAAATGGACATGGCATCAGCAGCTGTGACACATGCAGGACTTGGTGCAGCCAGGAGGCATTAGACAGACACAATGCAAAACACCACTGGGCCAGTAGGCACAAGTCTTCCTCTAAACCTCGGCACCTAGATTCACACCACCTGAAACAAGAGTCCAGGCGCTCACTGGCTTCTGTTCCTCAAATGCAATTCTCCTGCATTTGTGTCCACCTTCCCTTCCTGCCACCCTCAGCCTGGAGTAGACACAGGTTATCAAATGCCTATATCCCAACAGTGGCCTCCTACCAGGTCCTTGTGACCTCAGACGATTGGGTGGTACAGCTCAGACCCACTGTGTCCCCTCAAGCATCTTATAGGACAGGTTGGTGAGGGAAAACTACTTCAAACCAACTCTCCAACAGTCACCTGCATGTTAGTTTGCTCAGGCTGCTATAACCAAGTCTATAGGCTGGGAAGCTTGACCAGCGGAAATGTCCCATATCATAGCCCTGGAGACTGGAAGGACAAGACGCATGTGTCAGCAGGGATGCATTCTGCTTGGGCTTCTCTCCTTGGTGTGTGGACATCAGCCTTCTCATTACGTCCTCACATAGCCTTTCCTCATGGTCATAGCCACACCTCCAGTGTGTTCTCTTCTTATAAGGACCCCAGTCATACTGGATTAGGGCCCTTATGATCTCATTGGACCTTAGTTTCCTCCTTAAACACACTCAGGTCCAAAGATGTTCACAGTAGGGGCTGGAGTTTTAATAGGTGACTTCTGCAGAGGACATGATTCAATCCATAGGAGCTAGCATCCACCCTGGCTGCAACCCCAGTGAGGCCATGCTCCTTTGCCAGAGAGTTGCCCGTTTAATCCCCCCTTTAATGTGCTTCTCACCAGGCCTTTCTGTGCATAGCTCAAGTTCCTCTCTGGAGCAGAAGGATACCACTGATGTCACAGTCACTGTTGGTTGAACTGACCCCAACCTCCCCCGAGACAATGGAACTGCCAAGAGCTAAGTTTCTAAGCTTATCATCACAGTGCCTGATACTGTGAATGGCTGGCATACAGTAGGTATTCAATCAAAAACTGTGAGACGAATGAAAGAATGGTGACTGATCTGTGCTTTCCTGTGTTCTTTCCATTGAGATAGGGGCAGGGCACTGGCCTGACCCCTCCGCCATCCTCACCCCGTGCCCTGTAAGTTACATTTGGCCACCAGCTCTTCCCATCCTTCTTACATGATGTGTGAAATGTGGTTGGTCCTCAGCTTAGCTCTTGGCTAACACTTCATTCATGCCATCCAGAAGGCAGGACAGTCTGTAACTGCTGCTCCCTCCTCCTTCAAAGGGGCAGCAGCGGCAGCAGCAGTAGCGGAACACTAGGCTGAGCCAAGGAACTGACACTCAGCTCATCTGGAAGGAGCCTGGGGATCTGGGGCTGGACTCTTGTCCTCGCCCAGCACGAGAGCACGCATTCACCCAGACCCCCAAACACACCATCAGCATATAGAGCTGAGGTCACAGGATGGAAGATACTCGCCTAAAGCAGCCAGCTTGTGACTCACCTTGGGGAGGCTGGTGGCCTACAGATCTGATTTGCCAAGTGATATGGACATTTTCCTGGGAGAACGAATATCTGTAAGATGTCATACAGGGCAATCCCGTGATAGTGTGTGTGTGTGTGTGTGTGTGTGCGCGCGCGCGCGCGCGCGCGCACATGCGCATCTGTATAATTCATTATTCACACTCATGCACAACTGCGAAGAAGTTGCAATTATTCTACAAGTAAAATCCAGTTTAGAAACTTAGACATGTTCACCTCATGGAAAGACAAACTTACAGTGAGGTCCTAGAATCTGGCAGACAGCACAAACTGTGGGTGTGGAAGAAGTTGAACTGTCAACCACAGCTTTTGTATCAATACAATGGGTCAATAAAAACTCCATGGCCCTGAAGAGAGAGAAAGGGACACACCAGAACTCCTGGTCCTGAGAGTAGGGTGGTATGAACCGGAGTAGAGGAGTCAGGTGCCAGGCAGACTGTGGAGAGGACAAGGACTCCTCAGTGAGTGAACAAGCAGTGGGCCACCTGGGCTAGATGTGAAGGTCAAATGATTCTGAGCCACTGCCTCAAGAGACAGGGAAGTGGGGGCCACTGCTGCTCCAGATGAAGAGAAGAGGCTGACAGGGCAAAGCCAGCAACACACTCCGTCGGGAGGGCAGCATTGGGCAATGCAGAGCAGGTCAGTCAGTGCTGGAAATTTTAATTACACAAAACCCGAGTTCACCCTCTCCAAAGTCGTTTTACAGACTGTCTTCAGGAAGCTTTCATGCTGAGAAACTGGCGGCCAGGAGAATATTCACACTAAACCACTGTCACCACTCAGTCATCAAGCATCTTTAAAAAAAACAACTCTGAACAATTACTACTTTACAGTGTTCATCTTCCACGGGAGAGCTCCGTCTGTGAAGGACAACCTTCTAAAGAGGAGCAGGGAAGAATCAATCAAAAAGTCATTCCCTTGACTGATCAATAGGCGTCTGCCAGGGAAATTTTACTTCTCCTGTCTAGGGCAGCTAAGTGGGTTCTCGGAGCACCCAACTATACTTACCTGGCTGGATTTTTATCTGTGGCAATTCGCAGCCCTCTGTCTCTCTGGTTTTGCCCGACTTTCGGACAGGTTTGCATTTGACAGGAAAGTGGAGGGAGCTGCTGTCCACAGGTGGCACCAAGACAAGTCACCAAAGGTATAGTGATGAGCTTTATATTGAGCTCTGCATAGCACCAAGCCCCAGGGTAGGGTACGAGTGGGCACCTTCCCATGGAAAGTTCACCTCCTCATCGTCCTGTGGCCAGTGCTCCTCTATCAAGTTCTCTGCCCCAAAGAAACTTCTGCAGGGAGGCAGCCCCTTATACCTGGCTGACCGTGTCCTCCCAAGGCAAGAGATGTTCTATATCTTAACTTCTGTGG
The DNA here is from genome assembly GCA_004027295.1 of Dolichotis patagonum. Lineage (NCBI taxonomy): Eukaryota > Metazoa > Chordata > Mammalia > Rodentia > Caviidae > Dolichotis > Dolichotis patagonum. Next base: position 235,483 of record PVJX010000003.1, on the reverse strand, counting down.
CACCTGCCCAGGTGTAGCAGAGATATAAAAGTCCATTGATGGGTTGACTGAAGAAGCATGAACTTTATTAGCTCTAATTGACCTCTCCCTCACCCATGTCAAACCTTTGCCTGTTTGTTTTCTTTAGAGCCTAGGTCATGGTCTGCATATAAATGACGTTGCTGTTCTCCTGTTATTTGCTGTTCAGAAATGCACTGTTCATCATGGTAGCAGATAATCACACATGACTGTTTAAGGTTTAAGTTAATTAAAACTAAATAAAACTTAAAATGTGCGTCTTCAGTCACACCCCTCCCACTTCAAGTGTTCCACGGGCAGATGCGGCTAGTGGCTACTGACCATACGATACGGCACACAAAGAGAAAGACGCCATCCTTGGGGGAAGTTATACTGGCGAGCACCAGCCCACACCGTAAGCATCAGGAAAGGCGAGATCTTAGCTGTCTAGTTTCTGCTTAGCTCTTAGAACAGTGCCTCGCAATTGTAAGCACTTTGCAAATATTTTTGAATAGAAGAATAATAGGACGTTGTAATAAAAAAAAAAGCAGGAAAAAGCAAACAAAAAACCAGATCACAGAGCCAGGAACAAAGATTTTGAAGCTTCTTAAATATCCATCTATGGGGGATGACTTATATAAATGTTGGCACTTTAGAGCAGAACTTTATAGAGTCACAAAAGGCATGCACTATGTATGTAATGGTTCAGACAAATATATACACTATATTCAGTTTTTTAAAAAAAGCAAGTTTCTTTAAATAGGTACAGTATGGTTCCCCTTTATTAAGAAGCATACACAAAAACAAAATGAACACATAAACAAAAAACTCTTTGAGGATAATATAAACCAAACTATTAATAACAATTGCTGCTGGATTTGCCACTGGATAGAATTAAGGGGAAGGTGAATTTATATTCTGTATTTTTCTGTAATATTTGAATTTGTAGTATGTAGTACTTGAGTATTTTAAACAAAATCATAATGTAGCTCTTTAAGGGGGAAAAAAAGTAAACTGATGTTGCAGCTTATCCCAAGGAACATTACTTAAATGTTTAACAAGCATCAAAGTCCTTATCAGTTTTATTTCATTTAATCTTACAATATGCCTGTAATTATGTCAGAAATGTAGATTGTGCAAATCAGAGAGGTTAAGTAGCTCTGCCAGGACCTCACGGGTGGGGTATAATGCCATTAGCATTTGAATCCAGCTTCTGGTTTTAAAACACATGGCACTCTACACTGCAGAAAGTGCACCTAGACACCCCAAAGAGCCAGGTCCCAGATGAGCCCAGAACTAGCTGCTGCATCCATGCAAAACCCCAAACAAAGGCCAAGCTGCAACCAGCTTCCTGAGAGGTGGGTTTTGCTGCCCAGGTCAGTAGGAAACACAAAAATATTCAAGCTAACCTTCTGCTTTGTCCCTCCATTGTCTTCCCCTGAATATCTCACACATGTGTGCATACATGCATGCACGCACACACACACACACACACACACACACAGGATGCACAAGGATGCAATGCCAACAAACACTTGCTAACTCCAGCCTGCTGCTGGAGACCTCCCAGCTCTCTGGCAGATGCCTAGATGGGGCCTTTGTTGGATTTTCAGCCAATTCCCCCTGAAGAGGAGCGTGCAGCTCACCGAGGCATCTGAGCCAAAACACTGTCGAGTCGCCTTTCAACTCATGGACAAGACATTCCAGGCTGCACGCTGGGAGGCTTGTTTAGCTTCACACTTGACGCAAATGGGGTGTGTGTTTGCCCACAAACACACACATGCACACACCAACAGAAGCCAATGCCGCCAACAGAAGCTGCTGCTGGGGCAGTATTTCCAGAAGCCCAGAATTACACTTGAATGATACGGAATTCGATCACAATGCCTATCAGGAAAAACAATCTAATTCTCTCTAAGCAAAGTTTCACCCACAGCCCAGAAAATGCAGTAGAAAATGAAATGTAATACTCTATTAAGCCTTATTTTGCCAGCACAAGTGAGAGCTCACCCAAGCATGGAGAGTCATTAAAATGGATCTTACATATATCATTATAAATTTAATAATCACCATGACGGCTAGAGTTCAAGTTAAAATGAGTGTCAGCTGAGCATGACCAATTGATGTTACCCCAGCTGCCAGAGAGCCTCACTTGGGGTTATATGCTACTTCCAGAGGCATCATCGTACATGTGGACCCAACACAGCCAGGGCCAAGAACAGATGGGAAATGCAGACAGCTACACCTAGCCAAGGAGAAGCCATCATAATTGCATATTATCTCGGAGTACCAGCCCAATTAAAATTTCCTGCAGTGTCAGAGATCCCAAATGTTCCCCCACCAAGTGTCTGGATACCAAAGTTGGCTAATACTTCGTCAAATGTAGTCAATCCAGGGTTCTGTACATGACAGTTACCGATTTTCCTTTTATCACTCTGTAGATAAAAGGAAAAAGCTCCTGTAGAAACTGGAGCAGAGGGTCTAGCAGGCTACATGCTTAATAAATCAAACACCAAAAAATAAATCCCACTTAGCTTGGTGCCTGAGGTAATAGGTATTCTCCATGAGTTATACTGAGTGCAGTTTCAGGAGTTTTGTTTCGTTTTTCAGGAATGGAGTCAATATCTCTGGTTTTGAAATGTCTTTCCATTTATTTCTGTCATTTGAAAGACAGTGTAAAATCCAACATAAATCTTTTTCTCCAACATGAACACACAGATTCACACAAACACGCACACAGCTGAAATTACAGGAAAGAGTTGGAAAGCTTGTTTTCACTTCCAGGTATATTTCACACCAGAAAAAGCCAACCTCAGAAACTCACAAGAAGATAGGATATTCATACCACATTGATAGAGCACAAAAAGATTTTCCACCTGCCACAATATTTCGAACACAGCCTCTGTGTGTGCTCTAGTATGTTTAACTCTCTCTAGCTTCTGGCGGTAGCCATCCTCCAGGAAAGAAAACTACAGCTCCAACCTCCTTCCCAGGCAACCAGCTACTTGGTACCATTCCCTGACGTGTCTGGTTTTTAGAGACAAGTTGAACTTTAACTGGTTGACACAAGTCCTGAGTGACTATGGCTTTCATACAGATGACAGCAAATGACCTGTGCTCAATGGGCCATTTTCAATGGCTGTGACATTCTCATAGATGAGGTCATAGCATGCAGTAGGATATGTTTTTGATCCATAAACACAAGAGCCAGCAGACCACACAGAGAATAACGCAAACAAAAATGCCACCATGAAAAGCAACATTTCCAAAAGGTGCTACTGTGTGATTCCCAAAGGGGCTACTATAAAAGTAAGTTCGTGTTTGGCTTTAACAGCCCAAATCATTTTTAATGCCCTTAGATAAAGCTTACAAATCCTTGCCTTTTTGACTCCTACAATTACATTATTTTTTTCCTTTTTCTCTATCTTTCCCCTTAACCATAAGTCAAAGCAGAAAACTAGGACCAGATCATGACAAATATAAGCCACCACACCACCTCTTCAACTGGAGACAGACAGAAAAACACCATCAATGAAAACAAAATTCTGATGACCACCTGGCCTCTCTCAATCACAGATAGCGATTCCAGCACCACGAACCAAGCAGCAGACAAACTTTTGCCACTTACTCTCTTTTGATCTTCCAGTCCATGGGTAACCGGCTTTCTTTTCTGCTGTTGGCTGGACTCACAAATCGATTCCATTTCCCAGGCATAAAATCCCCACTCTTCTTCAGTAATGCATCCAAATCCACGGAAGAATGAAGTAACCAGGGCCAAAGTGATGCATACACATCTGCCAGCCCAGGAAATCAGCACTACCTCTTCAAAGGTCTTGCTGTCTTCTTGGAAGCCACTCGGGAGTCCCACTCGCCACCACTGCCGTAGCAACGAGGGCAGCTGCCCCTGACATTGTGAGAACGGGGACTTGGGGTATTTTACTGCCAGTCTGAGATTCACTTCATGAGAGCCCAAAGGACAGATTTAGGTAAAGAAGGGCCCATATCCTGGGGCATGTGCCACATTACTGCCCTGGAAATACTTTTGCTCTCTGTCTCCTTGGCACAGATAATTTATATGTCAATAACGATGTAAATGGGCATTTAATCCACCGAGCTGATAACATCCGCATCCCTCTCCAGCAGCCCCTGGCTCCTATAAATCACCGCAAAGGCTGAGCGGCAAGCAGCCCCTTGCAGTTCCTGCAAGCCTTCATCACGGCGGGTGCCCCTCCCGGCGGCCGCATCTTCCTTCATGGAAACAGACCCATACCTGTGGAGAAAAGGTGCAGCAGTCAGCTTTGTCTCTGCCACAGAAGTACAGGTTCGAGCTGTTTTGCCGGCCATCTGATGCCGCACAGTGAGGCCTACACCAAGCAGCAGCTAGGGGATCTTCCTCCAAGCCCCTCAGTACTCCTCACATCCATGCACAGGCAACCTCGGGGGCTCCCCACTTCTGCTGTTCTTGAAAGAGCACCCTGGAGCTGTGAGTGAGTTATCTTTCCAACCTACATGGGATGCAGCATCACGGGCATCATCATAGGAGTAAGGCACCAAGGTACGATGAGACAGGGAAGCAATGATCTGTGAAGCAAAAAGCATCAACCCCCCCCCCCAGTTATAGCTGCAGGAGACCAGACTGGATCATCTGAGGGCTGAAAAGCAACTGTGCTGCAGAGACAGAGCCGCGTTCCCTGCCTGGGAGCCTGCAGGCAGATCAGGCACCGGTCACCTCCTAGCTGACGTCACAGCTGCTCGGAGGAAGCAGGAGGGGGACCTCTGCACCAAGGAAAGCATTCACACTGGGTGTGCCCTCCCATGAATGGATCCAGAGGTGGGGACATGTCTGAGAGCCTTGTGAAGACATAGCCATCAATTGTAACGTAAGCATCTTCCCCCACCCCAGCACCACCAGAAGAGAAAGGCAAAAGGGAGAGGAGGCCTGACTAAAAGGCCCTCGTCTTCTCCCAGCATTTCTAAGCAAGCACTAGCAATTCTACAATTCAAGCCACACCAGCACTGGCCAGATCCGGCACAGTGGGGACTGGACAGAAGCCTCTAGATCCTCCCTTGCAGCTGTCCCAACCGCCGGCTACTTTGGAACGAGGCCGAAGCCATCCCCTGTCACAAAAGGCTTCTGCACAGCTCATTGCCAAAGCAGATTGAAAGGCAGACATAAGACTCGGTCACAGAGGAGACAGAGGAGGACTGAAGGGATTCTTGCAGGGAAAAGCTACAGCAGTGCTGTAACTTTGCCAGAGTACCCCTTTTAAGTTGAAGGCTTGTCCTGCCCTACATGAAACTCCTGGCCAGGACAGGTTTCTGCAAGTGAATTCTCAACTCACAGTGTTCTGGTTTTCATAAAGAATCAATGAAGACTCAAATGTCCAAAAAGTGACCCCCAAGAGTGGTTGGACACAGCTGAACTTGCAGACAGAGGTAGATACCATCACCACGACCACAGCTCATTCTGGGGATCCCTGGCAAAGGTGAAATCTCAGATCTATTCTTTTTAGCTCACTTGCTCACAAGTTCACTGCCTGTGAACTCTGGCAAACTGCTCCAAGTAGTGACCTTTTCTGAAACTCAGCTGAGACCTCAAACCCCAATCTAGGTTTGAGTCTCAACTCGTCTACTTCCTCATTGCATGGCCTCGGGTGAGTATTTTAACCTATGTGAGCCTCAGCTTTCTTATGATAAAGTGCAGATATGAGGTCCATAAGCCTAGAAAGATCAAGACTACCTAGTAACCTGAATGCACTGGATACATAAACTGGTAACACACACAAACATTTGCTCTATGCCAGGTGCTACCTGCTGCTTTACCTTTCCATTCATTCAACAGATCTGTTAAAACATTTCCTATGTGCTGATTGCCATGCCTCAAACAGGTAGTATTTTTTAGAGCTATGTTAAAGACAAGAAAGGCTAAGTAACTTGCCTAAAGTCCCACAGCCAGGAAGTTGTGGGTCTGGATTTTAAATCCAGTTCTGACTTCAAAGTTCTTGCTCATGTCCGTGCTATTGCAGAAAGACCACCGCTATTTAGCTTTCATAAGTGCCCTGAGTTCAAAGCCCACATGTTTACAGCTCCTGGCTCTCCTCATGAATAATAATAAAAGAAAGAAAAACCAAGTGCCCAGAAGGGTCTCCTTGGAAGGTTTTCTCTAGAGAGGCTGCTCCATGCTCTGCATGCTCTCTGTGTCTGAAACAGCCCCGCACTCTGCACCAGTTCCGCACCCTGGTCCCTCTCCCAGGTGAGTCCCTGTCACATCCCATCATGCCAGCCAGCTCACACACCCCAAGTGTACACAGGAACAGACGTTCTTGCCACAGAAATGCCGCCCACCAGCAGGGAATGGGGGCGGTGCTCAATATCTCCTGTGAGCTTTTTGCTTTGTCTCTAGGATCCAGGCTCTACCAGTTCTGGGCCATTGCTGTCCTTGTGCCGGGGGCAGAGGGTTCACAAGAGGAAGGGGAGAAGCCAGGATGCTGTTGTCAGCTAGCTGCCATGTCCAATCTGCTTCCCGATTGGCAAGGAGGGGAGACTTCACAAAACAAAGTCCTGAAGTAAAAGCTCTGATTTCTTAATGCCAGAGAAATCTCAGGAAGTTGACATATGCTTGGGGGGGGGGGAAGAGTCAAAAGGCAAGACTGAGAACATTTAGCTGGGCTGTTGAGAAGTGAATATTCTTGCTGGATTAATCCCTAAATGCAGCCATTTATCAGCAGCTTCTCCTCTCTTCCGTAAGCCAGCCAGGAGCAGCTGCAAGGCGGAGGAAGCAAAGGGAAGGACGGGCCAGGTTGCACCCTAAAATAAGGGGTGGAGAGGGGGTTGTGCATCTTCACTTGAAAGTTCAGAAAACAACACCATCTTGTGTACATTGCCAGGGTCTCCTCCCACCTGGCCCAAACACCATCTCCAAAGGGTTCCAACCTCCCTTGCACATCTGCCTAAATTCTTCCTCCTTCTGGCCAAGCCCAAAGGAAAATAATAATAATCATAAAGGGAAGTCTGGAGGTATAGCCTGGGACATAGGAGAGCAGGAAAGGGTCTACTCTTAGAGGTAGAGGCGCTCTTTAAGAGGTCCGCCAAAATCCTTTCTTGCACGAAAACTCCATTCCCTGGTAAATGCCAATCTGGGACTTCGAGTGTCAGGCAAGTCGCAGGTTGGCCCTCATAGGTGGAGCAGACTCCCTCTGCCCTGGACCCTGGAACTGTGAGCCCATTTTGTACACTTTGGCAAAGCACCCTCAACCTCTCCAGGGTTCTCCAAATTGGGCAATGCCTCTTTGGCTTCTCACTGCTCTGCTCTGCCTTTTCCCAGTAGCTCCTGCTCCTAATCCAACCTAACCCATCCTGGTAACTGCCAGGATGGGGGAAACTGGTTTGAAACCTGGATTAAAGGTTGGGAGTGGAGGTGAGAAAGGAAAGGTTTCTCCTTACAAAGTGGAGTTCAGCTTCTGAAAGATGAGTGCATCCATCTTTCCAGTGGTCTAATTAACACTCATCACCAACACAGCATTTTTAATTAGTCTAAGGTGCCAACAGGGGGAAACGGGGTAGCTTCTTGGAAACCCAGTCTTTCATTAATCAATCAATACATAAGTTACATAAGACAGTAGGGACGACAGCCAAGGAGACATGGTGGTTTCTGGACTGCGTGTTTTTCATTCGGAGGCTTTTCTTGCTCCCAAAGGGAGTCTTGCCAGCCGGCCACTGGGGCACAGCAGCCGGGGAGGGCCAACCCAGCCGCCAATCCCGGAGCCTTTATCTGTTCTAGCGAGAGAGCAGAGCGTGCTCCCGCCTCTTCCCCGAAGAAAAGAAAGGATCACACACAAAAATAAGTCACCAGGGCCCCAGCTGGGCGGCGCAGGCTGCTGCTGCCACCAGAGTCCCTTTGCCGGCAAGAAAAGAGCCGGCTCAGCGGAGCGCACACCCCGTAGGCTCTGAGCCCTGGGCTCCCGGGCGCCCGCCCCTCCTCTCCCGCAGCTCGGGGAAGCGTGGGAGAGCAAAGAACCAGGGGCCTGCGGAGCCTGGCCTAGCTGCCCGGGTCAGATCCACCTACACATGCACACGCACACGCACACGCACACGCACACAGATGCACGACACAGTGAAAAGCCAGGCACAGACTGACACAGGCAAGGAAGAGACTCGCAGACATCCAGACATACACACCTACAGACTTACACACACACACACACACACACCTTCAGAAGCACACCCACCCTGGGAGACACGCGCAGACAGGTACTACATCTACATTTGGAGACAGACGTGGCTCGAAAAAGAGGCACAGGCGGCAACACACACCGGCTCATAAATACACCCAGAGACTCGCACGCGTCGGGGAGGCTACACACCCACACCAAGAACACAGAGACGCAGACAGAAGCCACCGCGAACAGCAATGCTCACACAAGGCGCCACGGCACTGCGCACACCGCCGGCCTCGGGAAACACCCAGACACACAATCGCGCAGAGGGCGCCCAGACGCGCGAACCACACGCTCGCAAGCGCGGCGGCACACACAGGGGGTCGCCCAGCCTCGGGCGCGCACCCGAGGGACACACACCCACTCCGGACGGGGGCGTGTGCGGAGCCGCCGGAGGCCCCGGAAAGTGCGCCCCGGAGCTCAGGAGCCGCCTCAGAGCGCGGAGCAGCGCCCCCAGCCGCGCGTCGGCCGGGAAGAGTTTCCCGGCGCGGTCCGAACAAGGGCCCGCCGGCAGTCTGCGAGCTGTGACCAGGTGGCCTCCAAGGCCCCTCGCCCTCCTCGGGGGCCCGGAACAGAGGCGTAGTCCCGAGCCGCGCAGTGCAGGGCCAGCCCTCTCCCCGAGCAGCCTGCGCCCTGCCCTGGACTCCGGAGCTCGGCCCCGAGCATCCCAAGTCCTCTCCCGTCTGTCCAGTTGTGTCGCAAACTTTCCCCAGGCCCGTCCTGGCTCCAGACAGCCCAGCCCACCCCGAGCCGGGAGGGGCAGCCCAGGGGCTCCTACCTGCACCCACGCGCGCGTCGCGGAGCCGCCGCCTCCAGCCGGTCCCGCACCTACTCCGGCCCGCGCTCTCAGCCCGGCCGCCGCCGCCGCCGCCGCCGCCGCCGCCGCTCCTTGCCCTCCCGTTACCCGGGAAACGGCCTCCTCCTCCCTCCCGCCAGCCAACCAGCGCGGTTCACATGGCGCCTCGCAGCCAATGGGCGCGCTCGGCATCCCGGTCCCCTTTCAGGGTCCCGAGTCTTTCCCAGGCTCGGGAACTGGAGGAGACAGTGGCAGGTCTCTCCCGAGGTGCTGCTACCTACCTATGGTGAGTCCCTAGAGGGTGAGAGTCGTCTGGGGACACCCTTCTTCGGGGGCAGACGCGCCTGACTCTTTTAAGGAAGATTCATTTGGCTGGGGACCCCGACACCTCAGGGCACGTGGTTCCCACCAAATCCAGGAATCCTCTCCTGGGGTTCACTGGAGAGCTATCCAGCCTGTGTGGCCCGGCCCCTCTCTGCGGAGCACTCATGATTCCCCAAGCCGCGCCTGGGCCTTCCCTGCTGCAGAGCTCTGACGAAGAGCAAGCTCTTTCCAACGGGGAACTCAAATACAGTGTGCCTCGCCTTCAAGATCCGTGTCTACAGTCTCAGAAACACAGACACGGGTTCCTTGGGTCGCCCAACAGCCAGACCTTTGGAAACTAGAAGACAATACATCCTATCACCCAAGGCACCCATCTGCGGACCTGTCTTCGTGTTGCCTTCCCCCTAAGGCCATTTTGAAACCCGAAAGGCTTGTGCTTAGCGATGTCCCCCTCTCCTTTTCGGGGTGTGGTTTAGCACGCAAGGGCCCTGGTGGGAGGACCTCAGGAACTACAAAGAGGACTGGAACTGCGGGAAACAAAACTCTTGCACCTCCTGAGTTGAGGTCAGTACCAAGACCCAGAGGAAGAGGCCGGAGAAGCAGGAAAGTGAACCTTCCCCCTTCCGCTCCACCAGCCCTGAGTCTCTCCTATGTCAACATCCATTCGCAACTTGCTTCGTCACATGAGCTACCCCAGATGAGAAGGCAAGGAATCCGTTTGATATTGCCAGAAGAGTGGCCTCGCTTTCCCAGCGCCACCAGATGCCACCGGGCTGCAGCATCCATCCACGGTCACTAGTGATCTGCCGATACTCCCACCAGGAGAAGCCCAGGGTAGTGTAGATCCAGACATCTCACAATAGAAGCTCACAACTCAAAGCCATTGGGAAGTAGTGAACTTGTCTTCCATCAGAGCAGAGGAGATGGGTAAGGAGGGGAAAGCACCCCACTGGACCTCTGGCAGCTCCAGTCACTGCTCTCTGGGTCTGGTGGCAGGAAGGGCACCCAGGGGGTACCCAGGGGGTATGGGAAGGGCATCCTTCCCGTAGAGAGCACGGGGTATGGAGATGGCAGAGCCGAGGAAATTGCTGCTGGAGTAGGAGCTCACATTTATTCAAACATGTTCACAGTTGGGGTCCTGCTTCAAAAATTCCCCCAAATTCAGGTTGAAATTTAATCCCCATGGTGAAAGATTAAAAGGTGACATGAGGTGGAGTCTTTAAAATGTAATTACATCTGCCCTCATGATTGGTTTAACCCATGGATCACTGGGTTTTAATGGGTTATCTCAAGAGAAGATTTGTTTAAAAAGCCAGTTTGGTTTGCTCTTGTACTTAATTCTTTCACCATATGACGTCCTGTGCCACCTTGAGGTCCTGCAGAGACTCTCCACCAGCAAGAAGGCTCTCACTAGATGCGGCCCCTCCATCTTGGACATGCCCATCTTGAGAATCACCAGCTGAATAAACTTTCATTCCTTGTAAATTACCCAATCTGCGGGATTCAGTTATAGTCACAGAAAATGGACTAAGATCGCTTCTTGGCCTTTTGGCTAAGATCAAGTGTAGAAAATGGACTAAGAGAGTCCCTTTGAGTCTGGACAAATGACAACTAAGTTCCTTCTTACACAGTTTCCGCAAGTATCTCTGAGGTCATGAAAGGAAAATGACAAGAGAATGATAGGGGGTGACATTATGGACTCAGGTATAGGGAGAATGATAGAGTCAGACCGCCCAAGCTGGGGTCCTCTGTCCACCCTTATCAGCACGGAATCTGCTTTATGAACTCAGATCCCCTTATTTATAAAACTTAAGATAGTAAGATAGGATGGTTAATATTCCTCAGCACAGAGGCGTTCCAATGGTCAGATGGCTTATGAGTGAGAACATGCTTTGAACATAATAATATGCCTTGCAGAGAAGAATTTTTATCAAAAGACACAGTTTGCCTTGTCCATTTTCTGTGTCAATTTGGCTAGGCTGTGTTACTCAGTTCTTGGTGAAAAATCAGTATAGAGATTATAGTGAACAGTGTTGTTTACACATGATTAATATTTAAATCAGTAGACCATGAGTAAAGGAGCTTACCTTGTGTAATGTGGGCAGAGGGCTCCTCCTCGGAGTTGAAAGCCTTGAGAAAGAGGACGGATCCTTATGGAAAAGGAATTCTATAGATGTGTATGTCCTATAGGTTCTGTTTATCTAGGCAGCCTTGAATAAAGCAGCCCCTTCATGGAACAATAAGAATTTGCCAGGCAAATCCAAAGAGCAGAAGTGGCCAGGTGGCTGCATTTGTGGCCTGATCAGGAACGTGCAAGTTGCTATTGTTTGTCTCCCTAAGTCTCGCGCAGCTGAGCGTTGGTTTAACTTTCACAGATGGCTTCAATCCACCATTGCACACAACAACCTTTCACCTACTAAAGGTGGGCGTCACGGGGAACACTTTTTCTAACATAGCTACCTTTATCTTCTACCACTTTGCTGCCTGCCCCAGTCTCCACCTGTATACTAGGATTCAGGAGGGCAGAGTCTGTTTTATGAGTATCCTGATAGCCTAACTTCTCTCTTTCGGTCTGTCTCTGCCTCTGTCTCTGTTTGTCCTCTCCCCCACCCTATGACAGTTGCAATGGCAAATATCTCAATGCTCACTGCCAACTGAACTTAGTTGCCTCAACTAAGGATGCTTACCTTTGAATAAATCCTACCCAATTACCGATTGTGAACCCTAACACCAAATTCTAATCTATGAATTTCATAGATATGGAAAAACAGAAACCAGTGGATTAGAACTGCAGGCCTAGAGACTGTGGCCACTTTCTCCATGTTCTCCGAAAGGAAACTCATCTTCTCTACCTGCCCTCTCTTCACTTTCCTTCCACACCACCTGACACAGTTGTCAGTCTAAGTGCCTACAGTAGACTCGCTCAACACGATTGCCCAATATGGTTTTCGGTCAGCCTCTGGAACTTACTCCAAGAAATTATAAAAGAATCAGATTGGGCACTGACTTTAGGATTAGGTCAGGAATCAATCAGTGGTAGCCAATAGGAAAGGGTTCTCTGAACCATTAGGTGATGTGAGACATGTGTGACACAGTGAAGCGCAGACAAGCAAAGCTACCTTACTCAGTTTCGCTTCTAACTTCAAACACTGAGCCCCCATAACCTCAGTTTTCTTGTCTTTGAAACAAGAATACCTGTGTTGCTCTCTGTCAGAGCCAGGAACTATCAGAAGGAAATACTGTGTATGTCAAGGAATTCAGGTAGTGACAACCTGTTCTTTTTTCTATTATTTGGGGAAAGTAATTCAGCCTCCAGAAGAATAGAGGAAAAGAATTCCATCCTAGACCTCTGTTAAGCAGACCACATCTGGTACATTCAGCTAAGACGCTGCCTTACAAGAGTTGCACATAAGGGAGGTGGCCCCAGAGAGGAGGGAGGGTCCTTTCTCTCATGATGACAATGGAAGATGATGTAAAATAGTTAACTCAGACAATTTGAGAGAATAGTAAAAACTCTGCAAATAAAAGAATGATTTCATGGGAGATGGCTAGGTGCTACCTTCATTTGGGAAATTGCAGATGGTTACTTTGAGAAAAAGAAATTTAACACTGAGATCTGAATGAGGAAACACCCATGCAGGGATCAAGGAGAAAAACATTCTAGGCAGAGGCAGCTGCTCTTGCAAAGGCCTTAAAGCTAATAGCAGAACGAGTTTAGGTGTTCATGGAGTGAAAAGCAGTGAATGTAACTGAGCACAGGGCCAAAGGAAGAGTGGTGCAGCATAGATTTCAAGAGTAGGTTCACCATCTTATGGAGTCTTGGAGATTACTGAAAAAAGATTGTGTTTTAGTCCAAGTGCTACTGGAAGCTGCGGGAGCTTTGTGATTGGAAACAGGATTTAACAGATCACTCTGGCTGCTTCACGGAGAACTGACAAAACAGAAGCAAGGAGTTCATTGGGAGGTGATTGCAAAGTGCTGGGAAGGGTCTGCTATGCCATGATGGTAGCAACTGAGATCAAGACAAATGGATGGAGTTGAGGAAGACTTTGGAGTCAGAACTGACCAGACTTTCTAAAGAACTAAAAGTTGCAAGAGAAAAGCAGTCTATAATGTCTAGATATTATTACTTGAGTTAGTTGAAGCACTTCTTCAATGCAAGAATCATCTTGCATTTTTCTTTTTTATTCTCTGTCCTTGGCAAGAGAACTGAGAACATGAGATGCTCATCAAATGATTGGATGGATAGATGGATGGATGGATGGATGGATGGAAGGATGGATGGGTTGACAGATGGGTCACTTAGAAACATCTTGTTTATATCATCCTGGGAAGAGATTCCCATGGGATAGCAGGGAGTGTGTACTTCTCCTTGTGCTATCCCTGCATGATACCAACTTTATCCTCCCCTAGCATCTTTCCTTTATTTTCTTGTTTGGTTTTGTGGGAGTTTGTTTTGTTTGGTTTTTTTGGAAAATTTTCTGTGGTTTGTTTGTTCATTTGTTTGTTTGTCCTGAGACACGGTCTCACTCTAATTCAGGCTGGCACTGATCTCAATTTGTAGCCGAGACTGGCATCAAACTCATGGCAATCCTGCCTCAGCCTCCTGAGTCCCAGGATTACAGGCATTCAGCACCACACCTCACTTCTTTCATTTGTTTTAAGACTTAGCTCAATTTATTTGCCAAACTAATTTCAATCTATGCTTGCTCACCTTACCATTTACCCCCACACATAGCCTTTACAAAGTTTATGACATATCTATATGATTATGTTTATTGCTCCACCAGTCATTTCTGTGATGTGTTTTATTGAGTGCTTACATGTTCCAAGAACTTTCACATCTTCCTAGAATGATCTCACTGATGAGAGCACAAGAAGAATGAGGAGGCTAGAGATGGCTCTGAAGCCTGCAGCAAAAGACACAGCCTCTCATGTTTTCATCCAGAGTCTGTGTGTTCTTGTTTGCTCATATCTTATCTGGGACTGATTATTTAGTTCTCACACACAACAAATCAGAGGAAGCTGCCGGGCACTCCCAGCTGGCAAACTGACAACTGGAAGAAGAGACAACACTCTGACAGCAAAAGAGGAGATGAATAAACCTAAAACCAACAGAACCAAGGGTCTGAGCTATTGGAGCACAGGCTTTTTGTTTTGTTTCTCATAGGTTTATTGGAAAACAAGCTATAGGAAAGAGAACTAAGAGATGATTGCTGAAGTGGGGGAATTGTGTTCCTATAGAGAATAGGCAATCAGTCTTATGTATGCATCCATTCATTAAGCTATGTGGATCCATCAGAATGCTGACTTGGAACTCAACTTACAAGCCAGGGAGGAGTTTAATATGCTAGAAAGCTTTTCATATAAATTGGGTAAATGGGATGTAATGGACGAACCCAGGGCTGCTAAAAAAAAAGTTCAAGTGTCAAAAATGACTTAAATTCTGGATTAGTCAGTGTCCTATACTGATAGAACTATTAATTTCAGTATATTGCACAACTCTAGGATATGCCAGTTGTGCTAAGTTCTTGACTTCATTTAAACTCCACGACAGCTCTATAAGTAGGTGGTATATTTATCAGTTTTTCATCACCGAGATGCAATACCTGGCACTTTCAGTTTAAAGGAGAAAGGTTTATTTTGACTCACAGTTTCAGTGGGGTCAGTCCATGCTTGGCCAGCTCCATGGTAGAAACGTCATGGTGGAAGGACATGGTGAAGGGAAGCTGCTCATTCATGGCAGCCAGTAACAGAGAGACAGAGGAGGAACCCAGGACAAGAACACATCCTTCCTAGTCACACTCCCAGGGACTCACTTCCAACCACACCCCACCTCCTCACAACACATTCAGCTACGAGCTCATCGATCCATGAATCCACCGGTGGATATAGCACCCTTCTGATCCAATCACCTTCCAAACACATGAGACTTTTGGGGGTACACTTTAGAGCTAAACCGTAGCAAGTACTGCTGTTGCCTTCAGTTTTTGGAGGAGTGAAAAAGATAAAATGGGCTCACGTTGAGTTTGCCTTTGGTTACTAGATCTGTTATAACCCTGTCAAAAACTGAGAGAAACAGATCACATCAATTGCTTATTTTTTATTCTTCTAAGTGCTGAGCATAGATCTGGGAACACAGTAGGTTTTCAAACTGGATGCTCAGGGTTTATTTACCCAATGATTTGCCCCAGGTACTGTACTAGTACCAGGCCTGCACTGGAGAGAAAGCCAGACAGACGCCGTCTTTGAAGGGAGCAACATGAAGAGTACATGGACCTTTCTCACAGCTTCCGAGACATCCACTAGTGGCGATCCTATTAGATCCCAATTAAGGATCTTTTGAAAACACCTAAAATTTCACTCTTGAAAAACATAAGCCCCAGATAACAGGAAAGATAGAGGCTGAAAAGTCGCCCCTCCCCACATTGTCCCCATTTCCCAGGCCACCTGCAGTCCTCACTTCGTTGCCACACTTCATTACTGGAGAGTGACTTCATGGTAGCCACTTGCAGCTCCTATCTGAACCTCACTGTGCTCATCTGTAGAGCGGGTGGAGAGGTGGAGAGATGGGTGGGTTGTGACACTCTGGGTCTCTCTCACTCCTACCTTGGGCAGGTTCTCCTTAAACATTTTCTCATCATTTTCACTCAGCACCACCCCTGCTGAGCAGTTAGCGTAAATATGAGGAGCTCATTTACCCAGCTGAGAATGGGCAGAGACAATGCAACATTGTCTGAAATAGACAGGGTCTCGGAGGGAGCTTACTGTCAGCTGGCATGGGGTGGGAGCTGGGGGTGGATGGCTCGGTTCCCTGTAAGCCTGGGAGGCTGCTATCACGACAGCCCTGCTGAGAAACTCCCACGGGTGGCACAGGCACATCACATGGGCTTCGGAGGAGAAAAAGGCTCCAAAGGGAAACTTCTAGGGAGGGTGGAATGGGGGGCAAGATCTCAGCTCTAACTTTCTTACAGTAGGCTCTTTTGGTTTTCAAACTACCTTTGAAAATATATATATATGAAATGGAATTAAAATCTAAAGCAAATCCAACAAATAGTAGCTGTCTTCGATACTGCAAATACCATAGTGACCATGACAGAGAAGTATCCTTCCCTCAAGGAATTTATATTCTCACAGTGGAGCCAGCCATTAGGCAGAGAAACAAATGTGTAATTGAATGATCCTAGATTGTGATGGAAAGAGAGAAAAGAGGGTGATGTGATAAACAGTGACCACAGCTCTGGAGAGCAGCATTTGATAGGGTCTCAGGGAAAGGCCTCTCTGAGGAGATGACAATTCACATTAGATCAAGGAAATGACCACAGGAGGATCTGATCTTGGGGGAGAGCAAAGAGCAAATGCAGAGGCTTAAAGGTTACGAAGAGTTCAGAGGCTGAGAATGAGGTGGTGAATGATGAGAGCGATGAAGTTAGAACAAGGAAGTCGCATTGGGAAGGCTCTGGCAGTTTGGTCGGTTGATTAGTGGTACCTAGGATTGAACTCAGAACCTTCACGCTGAGCTACATCCCCAGCCATTTGTTTTTTAGTTTTAAGACTTGTTCTCACTAAGTCACTAAATTGCCCAAGTTGGGCTGGTACAATCTTCCTGCCTCAGCCTCCCAGAGTGCTGGCTTTACAGGTGCTATACAACTGCATCTGGCTTCAGGAGTGGTGTGTGTGTGTGTGTGTGCGTGTGCGTGTGTGTGTGTGTGTGTGTGTGTGCGTGTGTGTGTGTGTGTGTGCGCTGGGGATGGAACTCACGACCTTGCACTTGCCAGGCAGTCACGTATGCCACTGAGCTAAATCCCCAGCCTCCAGGAGGGCTTTTAAAGAACATTGTCGGAAGGTTACTTTTGGCTGAGACTAGGTTATAGAACAGGAAGCAGAGAGACCAGTGAGAAAGTCACTGAAGTCACTAGACAAGAGATAAGGGAGGCTCAGAGTGGAGATGGAGGTGAGAGGACAGATGCAGAACATGCTTTGGAAAGACAGGCATCAACGCAGGGAGGACCTCTGGTGCCTTTGGGTACTTCCCACTCTCTGGATTCCTCTTTGAACATCTGCTCCTCCCTCCTGTTTCCCAGGGGGTTTCTCTGCTGACATTGCTCCCCTAGGCCTCAGCCCACTGCTGCCTCTCCCACCCTGGGCACCATCAGCCTAGGTTCCCACTGCTCAGTGAGCCCACGTGCCAGGAGAGGAGTGGACAGGCCAGCTTGTCTTGTTATGCTGGGCCAAGCGATAGATCCCCATCTCTCTCTCCATCACATGCTCTAGGATGAATAGGGGGCTGGGTGCACTGGCTTCAGACAGGGCCACTGAGGCACAGGAGCCATGGTGGGACCACCTCTCTCCACAGATGCTGTGTGTTGAAGGCAGCCACCAGTATCACAGGAGCCACTTAGCTCACACACCCCTCCTGGTTATTGTTCTAGGCACAGTTCTGTGTGATTTACGTATAATAACTCATTTAATCCTCACAGTCATTCACGTAAAGCAGATTCTATAATATCCCAATTTTGCAGAACAGGAAATGGGGACAGAGAGCTTAAGTGACTTTTCCCAAGTCCTAGAAATGATTAGGGGTGAAGTTGAGATTCAAGCTCAAGCAGTCTGGTTGTAGAGGTCCCTATCTAAACCACTTGTAAAAACCCTTTCTAAGCTCAGACTTTCCCAGAAAGGGATCTTGAATACAGATTGGGGAGTGGGAGGCATATGAGGTATAAAAAAATAGTGTATGATTAAATTTTAGAAAATATTATAGTAAAAGACATATTGACATTAATCCCCCTCAAAATACTCCCCCTTCTAATCCCATCTCATCCCATCAGCCTTGCTACTTTCTCAAGCATTTCTGGAAGTCCTACTTCATCAGGGTCTATCTCATGAAAGTCACTATTGGAGCTGCCTCAGCTTCTTGAATTCTTTCCAAATGTTTACCTTTCATGCTCACTCTGACTCTAGGGGAAAGCCAGAAGTCACATGGCACCAGATCCAGAGACAGAGGGGATGAGGACACATTGCCATGTTTTTATAAGCCTGCATGGTCGTTAGATGTCACAGCACAGTGGCATTCACCATAGTTTTGGTCACAACTCTTAAAGACCGTAACAAAGGAAGACTGTCAAAGTTGCTTCCAAAAGTGGCAAGAATGTGACACGTGTGTTAGGAGTGAGGGGGATTAATGACAATGCATCTTTCATTGTAATAAATTCTTTTTTAATTTAAACATTCCCCATAGTTTTTTGTCGCTCCTTGTAGACAGGGCTACAGCAGCTGCTGCTGGTTCATCTCATAAACCTGTGAGGAGCTTGTTCGCACTGCTTGCTTTAAGCTCCACCTTTCCCCTTGCTATTTCTGTGACCTGAGTAAAGACCTACAATTTTTTTTTGAGCCCAAATTTTTCATTGGAAAAACACAGACAATATCTATCCTTACTGCTTCAGAGGGTGGATTATAAAACCACAATTATGATGCTGAGGGAAAGGTGCTCTGCAAATTAAGGATGAGATTCTGCAGGGGAAAAAGCAAGATGAGCTAGAGGAAGAAGAGGTCCTGTTATCTAGTGCAGGAAGTCACGACAAAGATGTGGAGACTAAAATGAAGGTGGCATTATGGTAACCATTGTTGATTTCCTATGGTTTTGAAATTCTGTGTCCCCTACACTGTTTTGTTTTGATTGGCTTTGTTCTGTTTTGTTTGGCTTGGTTTTATTCTTTTTAAAATAAAAATAATAAATAAATAAATAAATAAATAAATAAGATTCCACCAGAGAAATGCCACATTACACAGTCTCGAGGGCTGTGCTCCCCAGAAAAGGTATTGGGCAGCCTAGGAGGGATTTTAAGCACAAGACGTACTGATGCGTTCAGATGAGTGGTGTAGAGAAATAACCCTGGGACTGGTGTGAAGAATGGATCAGGGCAGAGAAGGCTACAGATGGGGAAAGCAGAGTGTTTGCAGCTGCCAAGCCAGAGAGGGAGCAGAGACTGACTCACCCACTGGGAAACATGTTTAGGTCCATCACCAGGAGAACCTGGGAACTCCAAGGTCCCCACCATCCAAAGCTAGAACAAAGTTATGGACTCAGAGAAAACAGGTGTATCTTCCCGTATTTTAAGCAAAATTTTAATTACTCCATTTCTGAACAGTATCTGTATCTTGGGTGTGTGACTTTCCACTGACATTTGTTTTGCTAAATTCTTCAAAGGAAAGGCTCTTTGCTTTGATGGAGGCCCACCCACCCTAGCTTCCTGTGTGTCTGTCTCCACCTTCCCTGGGAAGACAGGTATCGGGACCTTGGCTGACTCTTTTGCATATCACATGGGAGCATTTGCATTTCCAGAGTCTTGTTTCTCCGCTGAAATGGGACTCCATTAGTTTTCTGAGTATTCTGTTTCTGTTGTCCTGTGGCATCAGATGAAAGTGGTGTGGAAATCAATGCAGATTCCCTTCATCCCACAATGTGTCCAGCGGCTTTGTGACTACTCAGAACACAGCAGGCTGAGCTGGGAGAGGACACAGAAGAAAACACCCACTTTGGTTCTTTTGGCTGAGTTCCTGGTCACCTCCTACCTAGTGCTCCCTGGCTGCCACCACACACACACAGACACACACACACACCCACACACAGACACCAACACACACATGCACAAAAGGCACTGTACGCCCTGAATCCTAGCCCCATGCCACCCCCATACAAGTCCTCTTTAACAGTAGCTTTGAAGTCCGGTGACGGTGACGCCACCACCACTTTGTATTATTGCCTTCTCCCCTGGGGATGGCTGACAGAAGCCTACATATTCTAAATCCTCAAAGAAAATGAAAAGAACTCTTTTCTTTCTGGGTCAGTAGGTTAGCTTTGTGTTTAAAAAAAATGCAAAGCCATATCCTTCATGGAGAAAAACAGCAGCACAAACATCATCGCCCTGTGTCTCCTTGCTGGCCTTTATCAGCAAACCCTCCTGGGGCTGGAACATGAGCTGCAGGGGTCCCGGATGTGGGCTCAGGCAATAATGCCTTCTGCACCAGGGAGTTTCTGCACCCAGAGACCCAGACCTGTCTCCCTGGTTTCTATTTAGCTTTCTTTCGTTCTGACAAGAGTATAAAAACATTTAGATCCAATTGCAGCAACCTCACAAGTAACCATTTTGGGGTGCAAAATGGAGTAAGTGTGTGAGCTTTATGAGTTTATTATAAAAACTGCATCAAATTGAAAAAATTTAAATAATAACAAATACTCAATAAATATTTATTAAGAACCAACTCTGTGCCAGGCACTGCTCTAGGGTAGAGTCACTGTGGTACAGTAAATAAGTGGACAAATCCTCACTTTGTGGAATGCGCATTCTGGTATAATTCCCTGTGTTACAAGGATTGCTCCTCCCAGAAAGCAGAGGGCATCAAAAGCCTTAAAAATGTACCCACGTGCCCTTTGAGCTGGACAACTGTGCATCCCTATATGTATAAGAATAAGAAGTTGTTTGCTGAAAGTGTAAAAATTTAGAAAACAAAACCTCAGTATATAAAGATAAGGAACTAGTTAGATGCATTATGGTCTCACTTTACAATTGAAGACAATGCTTCTACTAAAATAATGCAGAAGAATATTTATTGATTTAGAAAATGTTAATGATAGATTGCTACACACAGAAAATGTAGGTTATGAGCCAGCAGGGAAATCATGCTTCAGTTTGTATAAAAATGAGTATACATGTGAAAAAATCTGAAAGGTTATCACTTAACTTAGTAGTATTTCCTGAGCACTTACTATGTGCGGAGGCCACGGAGGTGCAGAAATGAACAAGATAAGCAAAGTCCTTTTCCTCGGGAAATTTGAGGCAGATCTCTTTGAGTGGATTTTCTCTTTGAGAGTATTTTCCCCACTTCTTTTTCTGTGTTTTCCATGCTTTTTAAGCTGCTCTAAATTCCTGTAAAGAGAGTCTTGGAATAAACTTTGGAGGTGCTAGTTGCAGGTTGAGGGTGGAATTCTGGTCTTAGGAAGTGAATCTGCCCTCCTGCGTTCTTTCTCCCTTGCAGGAAGTGACCCAAATGGCCAAGTGATCCAGCCAGATGGCAAGACTCAGAGAGTGAGACAGGACCAGCACTGCCAAGAACACTCCATGACTGCTGTCAGAATTTAGGGTAACAGACAGAAGATGAGGAGCTAGGGAGGTAAGGCACAAATGAGAAGCCAAAGAGAAGGCCCAGCTTTTCGTGTAAATAGGGGCCCAGATCCCCAAACCCCTCTTAGTGCTGGCTGCCAAGTGTACAGGGGTCAGCAGGGGTTCAAGGCACAGAACATGGGGTTTTCTGCCATCTTCTCAAACCCAAGCATCATCTGATCAGTTGTCAAATGCTGAAAACCATACCCATGTCTGTAAGGAAAATGGTTGAGCAATTTGAGCATCCACATAAATGCAACGAAATAAATTCTAAAATGTTAGCTAAAACTTTTTTTCCTTAAAATTCCTTGAAGATCTGGGAGTGAAGCAAAGAAGCAAATGCATTAAGTAGTGGTGGAGGCCCTAACCCTCATCCCTACCATTCTACCTCTCCTCTGCCCTCAAGATCACACCCTGGAAGGAGGGGAAGTGATTTTTCACCATTAGAATGGGGGAAATTGAGAGGTGGGGAGGTCCATAGCTTGCTTCTTTTGTGCAGCTCAGTCTTTCCCACTGGCTGGACCCATGCAGGGTTTCACACAGTGGGACAGGCATGGTGACAGCACAGTGCTAGACAGACCGAGTCTGTGGTGGCCCTATGAGTCCCCTGTCACCCTCCCCCAGCATAATGAATTACCTCAAATTCCCCATGACCTCTGTGAGGGCTGTATGAGAGCAGTTCAGTTCAGTGGACCTGTAGAGAGGTATGGAGAGAGGATAAAGATGGAGCCATGGCCAGAGGCAAAAGAAGCCTGTGGGCATCACGGTGGAGGCAGTGCCAAGGGATGCCAGTTGCAAAAGTTGGAAGGAACCGGCTGCTGCTAACATAGGCCAGGTGATGTCAGCACTGGTCATCTGTCCATCCTCAGAGCACCCCCGTCTGCCTGCATACCAGGCATCCTACATGTCTGCCTACAACACTTCTCAGCCTCCTCTGTCAGTGGGTTTCTAGGCAGAGCTGACCAATGGGAGGGACTGGGGCAACCTGAGGGCAGGAGCGGGGGACAGACCCAGTGGCCCTCCTGTCTGCTCCTAGAGTCTCTCCTCCTCCTCCCGGGTCAGTGTCTGCTCTGTGCTTCTGGCTCATGCTGAACTTACGTCCCTCACAGCCTCATTGTACCCTGACGGATTTGCCATGGCCCTCAGCATTTAGGGTGACGGGAGCTTCCCCCAAAGCTACCCACCACCCCATTGGACTTCCCAGCCTCTCCATAGCCATGAGTACAATTTCCTGCGCTGTGCTTGGTCTCCAGTTCCTTAGCTGGACTTCGGATAGTCAGGATCAGCTTTAACCCTCGCCACCAACTGAGCTCTTCATGTCCATGTGAGACCCCTGAAATTTACCACAGGCCCAGAGGGAAAGAGGAGGCAGACCTTCCTAAATTAACGAAATGTACCCTCCAACATGCATAGGAAACTCCTGGAACATTACATCTCTATAGAGCCAAGTTAATTAGCAGATTTGTTTGTTTGCTTGCTTGCTCACTTGCTTTTGCCATAAGATAAAATAGAATTGACGTGCTAGCAGAGTGGCTGTCTTTGCACACTGCATAGCTTATGAAATTCCTGCCCGCAATGGATGCCACAATAAAATGGATGGATACCATTGTTTTGACTAATAAAATTTATATGCATATGGACAAAGATGAGGAAAGGCATAGAAAAATGAATTATGACATGAGACAGTTACATGTAATTTTTAAAAATGTTTAAAATACGTTACTTTTTAAAAATACGTATTCACAGGAAGGCAGCTTCTAAGGCTTATCAGGACCCTCAGTGAAACAGACCTCTCCTCTATCCCAGGGCCGATGTCTGTGGAAAATGCAGATGTTCTTCCTCTCGGGCAGCAACAACTGAACAGGATCATTTTGATGCTGTGAAACAGTTCACAGAACTCAAGGTGTAAAACTAAAAATACAAGCAAGCAGGAAAGAATAACAGAGGCGCAAAGATACACACACACATCTGAAACAAGTGTTGGAACTTTCCTGAAGCCGCATCGTAGTTTAACTAGGTCAGATGGAAGACTTTGATTATACAAAACTCTGCAGAGGTGCAGGGCCACTGACCCCAAAAGTGAGGGAAGTTTGTCCGATGTGAGGGTCACTTCTCTGACGAGGTAGAAGGTAGAACCCTGCTCTCCTTCAAACCAGTCCTTGGTCCCGCCCTGTAAGATATAGTCCTAGACTAAAAGGACTGACCTGTACTCCATGTCCTCATACCCAGGCCGATGGGTTTGGAGGGAAGAAGAAAACAAGAAGCAAAAACCCATAAAACTATAAAAAGGAAGACCAGAGGGAGCCATCCTGAGAGGCTGTCCTGAGGAACACAGCAGCTCCAGGTCACAGAAGGTTTGGAAGCACACGGGTCTCGGTGTGTTTACTTCTGGGTCCTCAGGTGCATTAGAAGCAACTCTTTCTTCCAAGATTAAGATTAAGGACTCTCTGGCCAGTTACATTCCGTGCCCATCAGCTCAGGAAAGCTTGGGTAAACACCGCTCCAGTTTCACCTGCCCTCTAAGGCCCTCGCACCTGGAGTACCCCGTGTTCAGGGTCATTTGCATGAACAGGGAAGAAGGGTGCACTATTTGATGAATTTTTTCCCGACCACACAGCCAGTCTCAGGAAGTTAAATTACAAATCAAAATCTCATGCTTCCTTTTCTTACGGTCTTAACATTTTAGAAGACCCGCTCTGAAAAATCTGATGAAAACTTTGGACCCTTTTCCGGGAAAAATGCATGCGTGTAGATCCACCCTCTTCCGTGCCCATGATTTCAAGCTATTTGTGAAACTGCATGAACTTTCTAAGGTGTACAGATAATCTGGCTTGTGATGAGACTCTAATCTTTGAACAGGCAAGTTCACGTGACATGCATTTAGAATAACTGATAATGTGAAAACAAAATACATTCTTTCTATAGCAAAGACTAGAAGCTTCCCTTGCTAACTTACAAATTTCAGGGACCTGTGTGGTAAAGCCCACTTCTACCCACATTCCAAAATCCAATCCCTGCCTCAGGCAATGGCCTTCCTTCCAAGTGTTTACCATCCTGTGACATCCCCAAGGCACACCCCAGTTGTCCCGCCTAACCAGCTGGGCAGATGAGGCAAGCCTCATTGCAAAGCTGTCAAGGCAAAGGCAAGAGGTTACATAATTCCAATTAGCGGAGCCCCCTCCGCCTCCCAACAGCTCCTGACCACTTCATCATCTCTCCCCTCCAAGGAAATAATCACAATTGCCACCAACATCCTGGAAACAAAAGCCGACAGAATAAACACGGTGCTCCCCAGCAGACCTCAGGATTAAAATGTAATCTCAAAATAAAGTCTAATAACTTTCCCCCTTTTGAACACACTTGGAATAAAATTAGCATATAAATCAAAGCTTAATTAGGACATTGTAACAATGAACAGCTCCGGCTGGTATGAAGGGCTTCGGCCCAATATGAGGCATCAAATAAACACCGTAATTAGAGAACAAAATCAAGGCAGTCTCTTGGTAATCAATCACCCAGCTAGGTTCAAGCCTTTCAACTTGAGGGTCACCTCTGTTTTCTGTCATGTAGATCTTGCCTTCCAGCCAATCTCTCTCAAGAGATGTCGCACATCTTCCAGTCTGCGTCCCTGGCTCATCTCTGGCTCCTGGCTCTCAGTGGGGTGTCCTGGCACTGAGCAGGGTTGAGGGAAATTTACAGGTTGCTCAGAACAATAGCCTGCAGAATTACAGAACGAAGCATTTATTCATTATTTGAGCTGCACCAGGCCTATTAGCTGCTGGTTTTATCCAATCTAGATAAATGCCTGTCTGGGACAGAAAGCCAAGAATCCCTTGAAGAAATGTTTCTTCTAATTTCAGTAGGATCCAGTCACAGTTTCCTGGCTGTCCTCCATGCACCAAACAAATGCCTGTCTTGGGGCCTTTGCACAAGTTACCCCCACTCCCTGGAATGTTCTTCTGCCACGTGGCTTCCCTCCTCACTACCTTCAGCTCTTTCTGCAAAAATGTCACTTCATCAGAGCAATCTTCTTTAATCCCTTTATCTCAAATAGCTCTTCCTATTGGTTTTAACTCCCTTTGCTGGGGAGTTTTAGGGGTCACTTGATAGCACCCTTCTATCCCATGTGGTGGCAGAATAAGAAAGATAAGCGAGACAGGTAAGAGAACAAAATATTACCTTCCTTTCCAATGCAGCTGATATTTGGCAATGCGGCTTAGAGCTGAGGGTAGGTGGGCTCCTGGGTACCAGGTTCAGGCAGGTGGAGGAGGAGGGCTCACCTAAGAGGGAGGAGGAGCAGCCAACTGGACCTCCAGTGCAGGGAAGGAAGAAGAGGGCTCCTAGGACAGTGAACTGGTCCCTCCTGGCGCAGAGTTCCACCAGGGCAGGGAGCGTCCTCTCCCATGCAGCAGGAACGTTGCCACCCCAACCCCTCACCTGCTTGTGTTTCTCTCCTAGCTCTTGTCCCCACCTGATGAAGCTCAGCAGTATTTGTTTGCTTTCTCTCTTACCTAGTGCAAACTATGGGAGGGCAAGGCTTTGCTTTATTCCCTGCTGCATTCTGAGTTTCCAGAGTCTAAGGCAAAGCCAGGCCCATGGCAGGTGCTGAGTAAATAGTTGTGGAGTAAATGCGTGGAAAAGCCTTTATTCGTATTTTTAGAGACACTCTACAGTATTTGTTGGTAATATGCTTAGTCTGTAGCTGCCTTTAATCCTACAGTCTCAGGAAATATTTCAAAAGGGTCCCTTTTGAAGGAACCAGAACACTTGTTTTGGAAAGTTAAGTGTAATTACCTATAGTCTCTCCCTGCCTAGCTACCTGACTTGCCATTCTTGCAGCTTTCTACCTTCTAATCCCTTTGGTTCTAAGCTCCATGAATGCAGGACACTGCTTTGCTTGCTGCTGTATCCCTGGCACCAAGCAGTATCTGACTCGATAAGGGAGGCAGAGGAGAAGGGAAGGTGGAAGGAAGAAAAGGTGGAGGGATGGACTTCCTCTCTTTCTAAGCCTCCTTCTCCAGCACTGAATTTCGCCCCTCAGGAGACCCAGCCGTCTGTGTTCAGAGGGGGACACCATTTTCATTTTCACCAAACAAATGAGGCCCGAGGCCCAGAAAAGTACAGCTATCTGTCTAAGGGGACACAAGCAACATCAAAATGTCCAAACCACATGATTCCAAGGACAATGCCTCTTGTGCGACTGCGTTTCTCTTAAGACCATGACAAGTGCTCTTCCTTTCAGGGCCTAATAAGAAAGCTGGGCTTGGGTTTCCAGCTACCTAGGCTGAGCCATCTGCCAAGGTCATTCTGGGGCGGAGGCAGAGGCACCTCCATCTTCTTTTCTTCTCCTATTCTGCTCCTCCTCTGCCGTCTGCTGACCCCTGAAATTGCCCCCAGACTCCCACCACAAAAGCAGAGTTTGCTGTCCGAGTCACATTTCCTGAGCGCTTGGGCTCCAGCTCTGGCTCTGCTGAGAGTGACGGTGGTGGGGTACACGGCCCAGATGAAGTGCAGTAGATCATGCCCAGAGGGTCCCAGCCTGGAGGAGGAGGCAGGTACATAGAAAACTGAAGTGTGACCTGCCTCTTCTGCATCTTCTGGGGTGACCACTGGTGAGAGCTCCCAGTACTGGGTGTCCACTGTGAGCCAAACAAAGCCAAGCAATCCCACATCTTCATCTAATTCGCACAACTCTATGAAACAATTACTGTTACTAGTTGTCCCATTTCACAGATGAGGGAATAGAGGCCAAGAAAAACAAGCTCCCTATTGAAGGTCCTGCAGAAAGTGAGTGATAGGGAAAGACTCAAGGAAGGGTTAGTCTAACTGAATTGAAACACCTGAGCTCTTCCTCACCAGCCTGTCCTTCTGGGTTCCCTTTCTCCTTCAGGTTCCAGGAATAAGAAGGAATGCACGAGAGCACTGCCATGCAGCAATGTCTGTCCCTTTTGCCAGACAGACAAACAGACATTTCTCCGCACCTTGCTCATGTTCCTCGTGGGCTCCCTTCCCCATTCTGGAAACCCTGCTCAGCCTTGCCGGCTGCCTCTGTGACCACTCTCCCAGAGTCAGCTCTACTCTCTCTGGCTCCTGTCCATGAGGAGAGTACACCTGCTTTAATGGTCCCCTAATGTAGCCCCTGCACCTGCAGATCAGCTGCCCATAGAATGTGTTGGAAACGTAAATGCTTTAACCCCAGTCTGAGCTAGCGGGGGATCTGAGGTCCTGGGGGTGGAGCCAGCAACCCGTGCTCTAACAGATCCTGCCCCTCTGTCGGAGATGTGTGCCCTAAAATTTGAAAACCATGACTGTATTGTAACACATCCCTTTAGAGCTATTTGCATGGACATGAGAAAGTGGCCAGCGGGCCAGGACCTGCAGGGCCAGATCCGGATGATGCTGAGAATTTGTCATACAGCAGGGGACCCATTGGCTTTGTAGGTGGCTTCCTTTCCCACTCACTTCCTGCAACATCATAGCTTCATAGTGGACCAAGGACAGAGGCATTTTGGTCAAATGAACCTTCCTGCGTCTTTTACAACAGGCCTCCTGCTTCAGGATTTTGTCTGCTTGTTGGAGACTCAATCCTTTCACAAAAATGTACTGACCTCTTCCCAGAAACCAGAGACCACAAAATATGGAGACACAATAGCAAGTGTGTTGCATGGGTCTTTTAGTCTAGTGGCAAGAAAACACATTGGTCAAATAATATGAGGTAACTCTAAGTCTTCTACATGAATGAGCTCATTTAATTCTCACAACTGCCCTAGCACTGGGGTCTGGTGTCCTTTCTCTACAAGTGAGGAAGTGGAATTGCAAAGATAAAGTACCAAACCCAGGCTCACAAACTTGTGAGTAGCAGAGCTGAGGTCAAACACAGCAGGGGTCCAACCTGCACTTTAGTCACCTCATCCTACTGTCTTCTTACAATAATCTCAGAATTAAAGTATGAACTTTGATAATCACTGTGAAACACTTGTTACATGCATGCGCATGGCAGGGGAAACCAATGTGGTCAGCGAGGAAGGAAGGGCCAGCTAGGGAAATGCTCTGCACAATGCGACATCGAGCTGGGACCTGGAGAAGCAGGAGTTCACTTGACTGATCAGTGAGACCATTTGACCAAGGAATCGCACTTGCAAGGGCCTCAGGGAGGAGCCTGCAGAGAAGCCACCAGCCCCCACAGCAATGGGGGTTGAGGGGACATGGGAGCGCAGTAGGGTGCCACAGGAGGCTAGAGGCAAGGTGGTCCATGTGGGCAGCACCAGATTGCCATGACAGCGGTCATTATCCTTGGTGCATCCCAAAGGCTTCCACTTTCCCCCAAAAAAGTCAAAATGAGGGCCACACATGGATGGACAGCTGCAGTGTGTGCGGAAACGTGGTTAAAGTCCAAAATGTTTACCCTCCCTCCACTCAGTTAATTCACAGGTGGTGACGGAGTGGCTGCCAGGCCCCCAGCACTCCTGTGGGTGACAGGCACACAGCCCTCCGGCACACATCCAGAGCACGCCTGGTGCCATAGGACAGCCCGGCCACTGGACACGGTCCCTGACACCGGCAACTAGAAGGAGAAATTCATTTTGGCTCATGTTTTCAGTGCATGGTCAGCCGGCTCCCAGGCAGAAGGGCATGCTGGAGGGAAACCAGGAAGTAGAGAGAGAAGGGAGGCACTGGGGACCAAGATTTACCCTTCTGGGTCACACCCCCGGGAAGCCAGCTTCAACCAGGCCCCACCTCCTAACAGCACATTCAGCTGGATACTCATCAATAGACAACTCTGCACCCCCATGATGCAGTCTCCCATATACACATGAATTTGTGGGGACATCTTAAATCTAAACCATAACTCCTGGGAAAGAGTTTTTAGCTAACTGGCATTTGCATCCTTTTATAAGCCATGAACCCCAGGCCAGGGGCCAGGTGCTACGCTAGGGACTCTTACAGGATGGTCAGGTTTGCAGCCCAATGAGACCCCAAGGCACTCTCTAAAGTCTCAGCTAGACCGTCCAGGGACCGAAACGGACAGCTCTTCACAGTTTCAACAGCCACACACAGTTCACAGGATTTGAAACCTTCCCTCAGAAGCCAGCATGGGATAAATCATTCTGGACTGCTCTATAAAGTGAACTTTGCTAATAGAATCTAGGGTAATGAAATGAATGTCTACAGACCTGTAATTCATTCTGCATAAAATTTACATACTCTACTCTGCCAAAATCTTGTTAAATGACTTTAGTCAGCAAAGCTTTGCCCAAAAAGGAGGTGGAGAATGAAAAAGATTGGTCCAAAGGGGCTCCGGTATTGCTTCCTGTTATTTTCCTTTTTTTCTATAAAGTGAGTGCAGAAGCCACTGAAACAGTGATAGCTTGGTTTCTTATTGCAGCACAGGTCACCTTTACTTTGTCCACAAGGCCCTGCGTAAGTTGGCCATTACCCATTTCTGACACTATGACTCCTCCAAACCAATCTTTTCTGCGCAGTTCAAGTAAGCCTATTCCATGGCCACCTCAAAGTCTTTTTGTCTGCTGGTCACACTGCCTAGCATGAAATTCCCTGATCCTCGTGTGACTGGCTTTGATTCTTCTTAATGTCACACTCAAATATCAACTCCTCGGAGAGACTCTGGTTGATCAGCCTCAGGTTTCCCAATGTAGCATTTGCCGCTCTTTGAAATTACCTTGTTCTTTAGATTTACTTGACTCTTCTAACCCGCCTTCCCCCACTGAAATAAAACTGTCATTCAGAGCCAAGATGGTGCCTTGTCACTGGTTGAACACTTTGACTTTGGAAGCTACAGATGCAGGTGCAAACCTGAGTCCCTGAATCACCGCTTGACGGAGACTGCCAGGTGGATCATCAAATAATTTTGTTTTCCAATGAGATTTGGGGTTTAGCTCTTTGGGACAAATCCCTCTGAGTGTTAGCAAAACATGATGTGGGAAATTATGGATCTTTATGAATGAAGTGATTTCTTGAAGGGAAACATGACAGCAAGTCAAGGACTCTTGGACATATGTGAAGTCGGTGGCTAAGCCCTCTGCCAAGCCCACACCCTGGCCCACGTTAGAGGTATTACCCTGTCCTGCTGACTTTCCAGAATTGGAAAAGGAAATGGAAGCACATGAGAGATTTGAGGCTTGGTGAATTTAATTTTGAAAGTTCTAAAGAAGCACTCGATCATTTTAGTAAGAGAAAGCAGAAGCTAAAGTAACAAAGGAAGAAACCCTGACCGAATCCATAGTTGAGTGGGACCTCACTCTCTGGCTTCAAATGGGTGTAAAAAGAAATCAAAGACGCAGATATTATGGACATTTTTCATTTGGGATTTTACAAGCACAGAGAATTTCATACTGAAGTTTAATTTCTCAGTGGGATCTTAATAATGAAAGAGTACTCCTATTTCAATTTGAAAACGTCTCAGATTATATTATTTTGGTTATATATATATATATATATATATATATATATATATATATAAACTTTTTTTGCAGTAGAGCAGGAAACCTGGCTAGGCATCATTTGGGACATAGAATAAAAGGTAAAATCAAGTATCTGAATAATATACAGTTACCTGAAGCGGTCTGAAGACAGGATGACCCAGAGCTAAGGCATGTCCTCCTATGACCCATGTGAGGCTGCACCGTCCCTGGGTTCCAGGACAGTGGCAGATTTCAGGTAAGAAGCCTCACAAAGGTGGGAGGAGGCCTTTCTGGTGACTCTGCTTGGCTGCTAAAACCAAGGGACGAAGACAGAACAAACAAAAGGAGGAACAGAGGGTGAGAGAGTTCTTTAGCTGCTGTGTCCCTGAATCTCAACTCGCCCACCCCCGCCTTAGCCTGCAACCCCGCACTGAGCTACATCCCCAGCCCAGCCTCACCCCACTGCAGAACCCACAAAAGAGTAGCCTGATGGATCAGAACCCAGAATTTTTAGTAGCAATTTTTATGAAATTACTGGTCTTTAAAGGTCCATAGCTATTTACAGTGTGCTTGGTTTGACTTCTCACCTTCAACTGGGGCCTCCTACCCTCAGAAAAATATGACCATGATTTTCTTTTTCTCTGCCTGATCTGTACTTAACAAAATAAAATTAGGATACAACCTATGCCACAGCTCTTGATATTGAGAGATGGGGTTCCAACACCCTCCTGCACAACTGAGCCTACTGTTCTCAAGGTTTAGACTTCAACTGGGAAGAAAAGTGGAAAAAAAAAACATGCTTCTGCATCAAAGCCAGACTCTATAATTCAGCTTTTGCTGGAGGCCTTGACTTGTGCAAAACTCTTGCACAAGTATTAATCAAGCTCGGCTTCTGAGTAGCACATGTACCTTCAACTGAAAGAGAAGAGGTCAGGGTCCAGCTGTGGTCTCACTTTCCCAGCAGTTCAAGAAAAGAACTATCCCTAACCACAATAGAACGGGAGTCAAGACAGGACCCCAGGCCTTTCTTTCTGCAGGCCTGAGGTCCTGTCTTGACGTCCACTGAAGATGATCCTTTCTACGTCTGCAGTGGACCATAGAATTGTCTCGTGGGTTTCCTGGCTCACCAGTTTCATGTACACTTATCTTCCTCTTTGTCGAGAGTCTTGTTCTATTCTTTTTCAGTTGGCTAAAGAGGTTCCTGAAGGAGTTATTTTTGAAAGGTGATGTGTGGATGGTGTGTTTGCTGAGCCTGGGTCTCAGTTCTTTCTTTGGATTTCACATAACACTAATGATTTGAACAGTGACAGAACTATGGGGTCTCTTTCTTCTCACCCTCCAAACTCATAAATATTCCTCCTTCATATTCTAGCAGTTAGTGTTGCAGATAAGACATTCAAAACCAGCCTAACCTTCCCTCATTTGTAGCTGGTTTATTTTTTTCTGTTAGAAGACTGTAGGATTTTTCTCTTCATTAAAATTCCAAAACTTCAGATATATATAGGTTTATAACTCGATAAAACTGAGCCTCTTTGGAGAGTATTATTAAACAAGAGGAAGGAAATAAAGGGAGGAAGGTGGGGGTGGAAGAGAGGTAATGAGGGAGAGATAAGATTAAAAGGTGTTATATGCGTGCATGAAAATACCACACTGAAAATCAATATTTTGTAAACGTAATAGCACTACTAAAATATATTTTAAACAAATAAACTTTTAAATGTAGATTCACATATGTTTTTTCCTGGGAATTTTTAAAATTTCCTTGATTATTATTTCTACTTTGTTTGCTCTATTCTCTACCTTCTTGTTCTCATTTTATGAATATTTGACCTACTAGCTCTGTTTTGTAGGTTTCTTATCATTTATTTGCATAATTTCTGATTTTTTGTGCTGCATTCTGAGAAATTTCTCCACCTTGTCTTCCAATTCATTAATGCTGTTTTCAGCTACATGAGCTTCTAATAACCACTGCTTCTTAATTTTTGCTTTTTATTTTATTCTCAAAACTCTTTCCTGTTGTTTGATTGCTCCTAATTTATATAATCTTTGTCTTATTTGATTGACTTGCCATCTTTTAAACTATCTCTGAGGATACACATTTCATTTTTTCTTGTTTCATTCATTTTTCCTATTTTAGTCAGAAATGTTTGCTCTGAGTTCTCAGCCTGATCACCTTTCTTTGAGCTCCTAATTCTCCTGATAGTTATGATGTATTCTCATCTTTTGGTAATTCTAAATGAAGACCATATGCTGACTGGGATTGGTGGATGATGTGGATTCTTTGGGGTTCTCTAGAGGCCATTTTTGATCTCTTCTGCAAAGCCGGGTGTGTTGGGTTAGAAGGGATGGGATTGGGGTGAGCCTGTCTCTGGTTCCACAGGCAAGTGCAGGCCAGTAGTTAGAAGGTCCCCTTTGGGCCCATAAAAGGCATTAGCAACTGTCCGTCAAAGTAGTCTGGTGTTCATGTAGCCTGGGGAGAAGGGTATGTCAGAATCTCTGGGTGAGGCCAGCAAACCTCCTAAATGCATTCTTTTCACTGCTCATTGACACCCCACTTTCCATGCCTAAAGCCCATCCTGAATTGCACAGGTATCCCACGGCTGCTCTTGGTGCATGTGAGCCAATCATCACTGACCAGCCCAGATGTGGTGATCAGTAGACTGAGGGAAGAGCAAGCAGATCACAGGGAGATGCACAGACCTTTGGTCAGGACACCTGGGGTGGGTGGGGGGCTCCCTACCAGACCGTGAGCCTTTAAAGAGCAGAGATGGAGTCAGATGTTCCTAGTGCCTCCTGCAGAGCTTGCACACGCTGCCTGCTTGGTGAAGAACAATCTAATGAAAGGCGCACACTTCTAAGCCTTCAGGCTTTTGTCCCAAATGTGATGTTGTTTGGCAGGTCCTTCCTGTCCTCACAGTTACTTCCATGCCCAGGCTCAAACATTTTTGATGATTTTAAGGCGCAGTTTGAAAGAAACTTCCCTGTCCCTCCCCTGTGCGTCCAGACCCTCTCGTGGCAACCACTGCACACGGTACCTTTGTGTGAGGTCCTAACAAGTGTGTACAGGAGTAAATATACAAATAAAAGGACCTGCCCACTAAACCATGAGCTCCAGAGAGAACCCCCTCCAATTTAAGTTCACTGGTGTTTGTTTTCGCATCGCATCTGGCAGAAAACAGCCAAATACTGAGTAGCTATATCTACAAATTAGGGTTTTTCCATATTACTGTCAGAAGGTAGGATATCAAACATTTCTAGTGGTAGAGTCTCAGGCACAATACTGCCTCCTGGAGTGAGGAAGAATAGTGGAAGAAAATTTCTTACTGAGCAGCCTCATATATGCCAAGCACTGTTCCAGGTGCTGTCATCAGGTTAAAAGACAAGGGAAGAATTTTTGAGTGTTTAATTATTGTCAAACATGTTTTAAGTATTTTATATATGAAAATACACTTAGCATCACTATGAGTTAGAGGTTAACAGCATCCTTATGTTTCATAAGAGGTGAAATCAACAGGCAAAATAACTTGTTCAGAGCAGCAGAGCTAGTAACTGGCAGAGCTGGGATGTGATCCCAAGCCGTCTGGTTCTAGGTTTAGCTGAGCTCCTTTTCGCTACAGAAGGCCCATTTGTATTCATCAGTCTTTTCATTGCTGAGACAAAAAACTGCACCAGACACCTGCAACTTTAAGGAGGAAAGATTTAATTTGGCTCATGGTTTCATCCATGGTTGGATGGCTCCAAAGCAGAAACATCATGGTGAAAGGCATGGTGGGACAAAGCTGATCACTTCACAGAGACCCCAAAGCAGAGAGGAATGAGCCAGGGACCAGATACAGTACCAAGGTCATGTTCCCACGACCCACCCAGTAGGGCGCTTTGATGAGCCCCTCTGCGACTCTCAAGCCAGTCACTTTAACAATGATGATCACCTGCACATTCCACCCCTTGTCAACTTGACACCAAACACATCTTCTTAAACCCAATGTAGTCCCTAAACAGAGACAGTAACAGGGTCATAGCTACATGACATGATGCAACTGTCTTGTCTACACCAGAAATACACTGATTCCTTCCCCAGAGTCTCAACAGTCCCATCACTGCTGAAAAGCGCAAGTGCAAAGTTTCCTCTGAGATTCAAGATAAACTCTTACCTCTAAACCTCTATCAAAATTTTTAAAAAAACAAGTTACATATTTCAGTGTACAATGGTGCAGGGTAATTTCCATTCCAAAAGGAGGAATAGGAGACAGAAAATAGTGGACCAAAGCAAGAACAAAACCCAGCAGGACAAACATTAATCCCTTATCTCCATGTCTAGCATCTGAGATACATTGGTGGTGGTGAGATGTGAGCTTCAGAATGCTTAGCGGGCTCCATCTCTGCAGCCTTTCTGGTTGCAGACCACACAGCCTCTTTCTTAGGCTGGTACCGCTCACTGCCTGTGGCTTTCTTGGGCAGACATTACATGTTCGGAGCATCTCTGACTTCTTGGAATCTCCACTGCACCATTGGCTTCACTTCCATAGCTTCACACAACCCTTTAGAGCCTTCTGACAGGAACTCTGAGCCTTTGCCAAGATGCCAAGACCTTCTTCAGAATCTGAGTGAAAGCCTCAAAAGCCTTCCATGTGCATAGGACTGTGAGATTCTCCTCAATATGCTGATTTCTTCTCATTTAACTAACATTGACAGGGGACTGAAGTTAGACATAAGTACAGGGCAACACAGTGTAGGATGCACAGCTGCCTTGCTTCTAAACCCCTAGTTCTAAACCACCTTACATAGAGCCTTCCTTCTTACTGAAGTTGAAATAGAGGCATAGGGAAGTGTCATGACTGAGCAACACACCGCAATCCCCAGAACCAGCTGTGAAACAGCAAAGCCATAAGGAAAGCTGGGGGTACCAATGATACCCTACATCCTTGGGTGTCCTGAGTAGATCAGAGGTGTGGGTGTGCAGACACAAGAAACACCAATGAGTTGGCAGTAAAATGGATTCCATTTACTATGGCTTGAGATGTTATTCACACTTAGTATCTCTTAATTGTCTCCATAATGACAAAGAACAACTATTATTCCCATTTTACACAGAAAACCATGTTCTAGAGGGTCTTGAATGCACAGCTAAGGAGACTGGTCCTGGACACAGGTGGAGCGTCAGTGCCACCTGGCCCAAGTTTCCACATTTATGCTCCATGGAGAAGCTCACCAGGCATTGGGCTCAAGGGCAGAAAACTCCAGATGCACAAGCTTCCAAGTCACTAGGCTGGGCGCCAAGGTGGAGGAGCAACTGGTGACTGCTGTTGGCCACACAAATCTGCACTGGGGGTGACCCTGGTTCTTCTTCACCTAGGTCCCAATAGGCACAGTCCAGCAGTGTGGACCTAAGTTAAACCTACTTGTGCCTCTAGGACTGAGAAAAATGAGTTATGACCCTCACAAAGGAAGGACAGGTGTTCAGTAAGCTCTCTTGTAGACTCTTTAGAACAGAGGAGGTGAACAGAGAGAAAAACATGCATACACGAGGTTCATGTGAAGGATGGACAGCAAGGTGTCAGTGGGGAAAAGTCTTTCCACCTGGAACAGATCCTCAGAGGCCCAAAAAAGTCCAGGTGACAGCAAACACCAGAAGAATCTGAGTTGGCCAGGCTGGGCCACAGAAGCCAGTGGCCTGACGAGCTTCTACCAGCCCTGCTCTAGCGGCTCATGGCTCAGCTTTGCTGGGGAGACGTGGGGCAGCTGAGAACTTCAGGGACAGACCCATGAGGACCTGAAAGAGCAGCTGGATCTCTGGAGGCCCACAGCTGTGGGCCGACTCAGTGTGATCACAGACAGGTCACTGCCTCTGTGTGATCACAAAGGATTTTCAGAGGACACAGTGATTCTTGTAGAAGTATGGATCCCTCTGAAACCTGAAGGTTGTGGATTTGATCCCCAGAGAGAAAATGCACATAGCAATATCAAGGATGTTTCTATACCAACCTCCCTCCTCCAAATGCCTCAAGGGATAATGGGGGAGCTAAGAGATCTCTAGTGGTCATTTTAGGTCTCAACAAGGTTCTGTTTGTAGGAGACCTTCAATGCTGCGCTCAAGTGAGGTTTAAAGTCACACTGTAAGAAAACATGAGTGATGAGAACCAAGGAATGGTATGTTTGGAGTGCTCACCAGTCCAAATTCTGCTTGCGTCAGAGAACCCAGGAAAAAGTAAGCCTAATTCACACCCCAGAGCAGATGTGTGGATTCCCATTGTGGTGGAAGCCAGAAGACATCTTTGCTGCTGATCTGAAGGGATACAATGACCTGAATCCTTAGAGGGGTCCTGCTAAGCACACATCAGCAGTCAAAATCTTCATCTCACCGGATTCAGCAACCAACAAGGTCCACATGCCCTTTAAACACAAGACACTTCTCATTCTTTGGGCAGCTTGTGTCTCATGCTTACCTGTGCATTCTGCCTAGGATACACCTGTTTCCAACTCCACTCCAAGCTGCCAGTTGGCTGTAAGGGTTGGTTCAGAAATTTGGGACTCCACTAACATTGTAAATTAAATGAGCTGCCTCCTGTTTAAGGGGAAACTTGTCTGTCCTTCAGTATGGTGAGCACGGGGGCTGAGAGATGCCAGGAGCGTCTGCAGGAGATTCTACGAGCGAAGAAGGAGAGGTCTTGTGTGTGGTTCTCACCCCTGACTGCACATTAGACACCTGGGAAAGCTCTGAAGCCACAGTGATCCTGCTTCCACATGACCAGCTGAGTCCACAGTGCAACCACAGCCACAAACCCCTGTCTTCGTGACTCAAGAATTTAACAAGCCAGCTATGTGACTCAAAGATGCAAAGTAAGCAATGGTAGATGGCAAGAGCCGAGTTCAGTTCCCAAGGAAAGGCATGATTCTGACTTAGGGAAGAAAGCTTCTTGGAAGGTGGCTCTTGACAGCAGCAAGTCTTACACAAGCATTCTAGAGGGGAAGGGCACCCCAGGCAGAGGACAGCTGAGCAATGAGCCAGAGGTCAGAGAGCCTGTGCTGTGAGGAGCGCTGGGTGGGCGTGTATCACTAAACGCCTTTTTGATCACACCTGGTGCTGCAGGTTCCACATTCTTTGAGCCGGACTAAAAATGTTTCTGACTTAATTCTTGGTTCTTATAAAGCACTGTTCTGCAATGGGAACTGGAGGTGAAAGGTGCTGAGATGGAAGGTTTCTAAGTAATTTTTAAAGACTTTTCACAACAGCATTTTAATTTGCTTCCCAGGAAGTCATCCTTAGCAGGAGGGCAAAAGAAATGTAGTTGAGTTTTGAGGACTGGGACAAACACAATTGGCTGCCTCGGAGTGGGCACCATAAGGCAACCTGTGGCCGTGTGCATGCCTGCCCTACAAAACCCACAGCCTGGGCAGCTGGCTCACCATAAACTTGGAGAGAGGAACCACAGTGCTATGCCCAGACTGGAGAAAGACATTCTTCCCGGGCCACTGGACACTGACACCTACTCATTCAGTCAGGAAGAAGGATCAAGAAACCTAGGCAGAGCCTGACCCTGTCGTAATTCAATAAGCAGGGATTCAAATTGATCTTCTTAATCCTCCTATGTCCAAAACTGCAGGAGCAGAAAACATGTGCTTTGTCATCTACACCAGAGAGCATGAACTAGCCGTTGAAAATGATGCTTTTGAAGAATCTTCACAGACATTGAAAAATGCTCCATCTGTAATGTTACATAAAATTGTGTCTGAATTCATGTTGTTAGGAAGTAATTCCCTCATTCTGTGCACGGGCCAGGCTTTGTTCTGGCCACTACAGTATCAGTAGTGAACAAAGCAAGCAAGTTCCTCCTCTTGTCAAGCTCCCATTCCCGAGGAGGAGACAAACAATAAAGACACAGATAAGTGAAAACAGTGTTATTAAGAAGTACAGTTAGGAAACATGAGCCAAGAAAGGAAGGTAGGAGGATCTTTTCTTCTCCTTTATGCTTTAATATATTTTTTTAAAGAAGAAAAGCAATTCCAAAAAGCAATTCTAAAAAAGCAATTGAATTAAGAAATGGGGTTGGCTTACAGCTAGGTCCTGTGCTAGCTTCACACGTGTGGCTTTGTTGATAGATTTTGATGTCCCACTGCCAGGTGGGGAACACAGGTGGTTCAAGAAGCCAGGGGACTGGTCACAGTGACCCAGGGGACAGGGAAGTTACTGAAGCACCAGCCCAATTCTGAGAGGCAGGCTGGTATTAGTAGAGAGTTCTTAGAATCACAGCCGTCCTGACAGGACAATGATGCTGGTGTCAACACCACCAAGCCCACCCCAGAAGTTTCAGATGTTCTGGAAAGTGCTCTTCCTGAGACCAGGGTGGAGCTGAGGGTAGAGGAACGAGGCTCTAGTGTGACCTTCCAAGGTGCCATAACGACCTCCCACCATGGGTAGTTAGATGAACTTCTATGGTGAGCCTTTGAAGGTTCCATACTAGCTTCTACCATCTTTCTTCTTATCCTTTTCTGAGGATGTTCTTTGCCATCACCCTGGTCTTCACCTAGGCCACTGAGTACAGAGGAAATGGATGTACATATCAAGGACACAAGAGAACGTAGAAGAGCCCCAGTGGGAGAAAGGTATAAAGAGGCTGCTAAGAGAGATCCAGGCCTAGTCATGTTCTTCCCTCCACTCCTTACCTGTCTGGCTACAGGATTCCCTGGTGGACATGCCCAGTGGGTAGCAGAATGTACCGGGGGATCTGTGGCCTTCAGGAGACAGTAAACTGGGACATAAGGGCCATTTGCCTTCTCTTGGACCCACAGACCTCCCCAAGGCCATCCTAAGGCCAGATGCCCCTTCTGGCCTCCTTCCTGGAATGGTATCATATCATGGAGGCCTGGGCAGACAGGAGTCCAAAGTGTAGCTCAGCCTCTGCTTAGTTAAGTGATTCTCGGGCAAGACATTTAACCACACCAGGATCCTTTTGCACATCTGTACACTGGAGATTCACCCACCTCCAGGAATCTCAGAGAGAATGGAAAGAAGGAGCGTTCCCAGAGGACAGGGCTGTTTCCAGGGGCCACACAGTGGCAGCGACTGCTCTTACTATTATGCCTTCTCCTTTTTCCAGTCTTCAAGCAGTGAGGCACCCAGCAAAGCTTGTCTTCACATGAACCCAAAGAAAGTCTCCCTCCTCCCTCTGGCCCGTCCTGCTGCCCCTTCCACCATACCGCTGTGTAGACAACAGTCTCCAGACTGAGAGTCCACAGGATTCCCTTCCAGGGAGCGGGGAGAGGCAGGATTCCTGGAGTAGAGTTCTTCCTGGCTCTCTGCTGCCCCCTGTCGGTTCAGAACCTGAAGAGCCAGCAGACCATTTCCTGTAGATGCTGTACTGTAATGGAACGGTAAGGTCAGCCAGTTACAAATCAACTCTAGGGAGTTGGCATTAGTAGATAAATCCCAGAGCTAAGTCCTGCCTTGCCATATATAGCTGATTTGGGGTCCTGATGGCATAGTGACCTTGTGATCTGAGACTTCGACCAAATGGGAGACCAGGCTTTGCCTTGATCTGGTTGCAGGGGACCAGGGGAACTTCTTGTATTTTGCAGAAAGAATGAATTTGACCAAGTTCTACAACAACTGTGTGAGAGTGTTACCTTTGTCTTCATTCTCAGGCTCATGCGAAATATTATCAGCCAGTCTTCTCCGCTGAGCACTCTCAGAATCCTTAATACAACAGCGCTCCAAGAAACCCGTCTTCAGCCTTGGTCAGTTAGTGCACAAGACAAACTCTGTTTTATATCTTGTGGTTTGACACTCAGCATCTGGGACCAGAAGCAAGGAAAGATGTAAATCAAAGTCTTCTTCCCTGTGCCTCCTTCTGTGACAGCTTTCTCCAAGGGTTTTGGGTGCTTCGTTGCTGCAAGAAGGCAACGCTGAACAAGGCACAGTGAGATTCTGGGCTTCTGTAGAATACATGAGCTATTCTGCTTAAAAATTTTACTAAAGACAAGGTATCACTAAATTAAGAATCAAAGCATCCCGAGTCACAGGGTGGCCAAGTATTCTCTTGAGGAAGCAAAGAAGATTGCAGTCATGTAGGACTGCTGCCCAGGCTGAGTGACCAGGAAATGGCAGATAAGTGGGCATTTGGGGGATCTTAAGGGTTTTTTTTTTTGGTACCTCTGTGGAGCAGCTGAACTGAGCCATGAGATACCCATTGCCTCTTGGCTGAGTGACCACAACAAAATAGAGAAGACATACAGAGCCAACTCCTGGGCATTTAAAATTGTAAAAGCTTCCAAGGTTCTTGTCACAAGACCTGGGCTTTCCACTGTCCAAGTACAGAGTCCTGCTAGAGTGAGGACACAGAGGTGATGCTGTGAATGATGGATCTGAAAGAAACTAACCAGTCGGAACCACTCCTTACTGCTCGCAGGCTGATTGCACAGGCTGTGCTGAGTAGAAGGGAGAACAGCAAAGCAGACGTTTCAGATCCAAGGAGGCCCCTGAGCAGATGCCCCGCACCCTGTCCACCCAGCAGCCAGGCCAGGCTTCAGGACTGGACAAGTTTGACAGTTGAGGGTAGATGTGACTCAGGACCGATCCCTGGAGAAAGCCTGGGCAGGAGAATGTCTGGCTGAATTTTTCCCCTCTCAGAACCCAGCAGACAAAGGAAGATCAATTAGAAATGGTGGCAAGAAATATAATCTTTTATGTTTTTATATGTTAGAGGTGCAGAAATTGAATCAGTCAAGTAGGTGAGCTTTAGTCAGTCTGGATTTTTGCTAGCACTTCTTTGTGTTTTGTTTTGCTTTGCTTTGCTTTGCTTTGCTTTGCTTGCAAGCATAGAGGCAGGAAGGGTCTGTTCTCAATCATCTCCTGTCCCCCTGGCATCCACTGGGCTGTCCTGGCCATCTGGTCTCTGGGTTTAGTCACATAGAGGCTGTTCCAATGACCTCAGCCCAAGTCACCCTGGTGTATAACACCACTTCCTATTGCTTCCCATGCCTTTGTGTGGGCGTGTGAAGGCCCTGGGAGACTTCCACTTAATGTTAAGTCACATACAGATGACATCGCTGTGACTCAGTTTCCTCATCTGTAAATGGCATAATAGCAGCACTTACCTCACAGGATTGGTGTGTGGCCTCGAGGGGTTAATACATGCTAAGTGTTGTAGTCAGGAGTTGCAAGGAGAACAATTACATATAGGACACATAGTTTATAGTATTATTTATACTGGTCGCTCAAGGAGTCAAATACAAGAAGTGCAGAAAAATCTGTCTACTCACCAAAGACCTAAAGAATCCAGCCGAGGGCCTGGATCCCATGCAATATCCTGAATGAGTCCAACTGGAGGCCTAGAGTCCATGACAGTGACTCATATAAGTCTGTTTCATGGATCTCTACTAGGAAGGGCCAAAGGTCAGTGGTGGGAGCTAGAAAGTCTGTGCCAGTGGGGTGAAGGATCTGTGCCTTCCTTCACTTGGCACTGGAGACAAGAAGCAAAGCTCAAAATAAGGACCAGGGTTCCCCCTAAAAGTACCACAGCCATCCTCAGTGACAATGAGGTCCTGCACTCCTTTGACAATGAGAACAGTTAAGTACATATCAGGAAGCCAGCATGATAAGCTTCTCCTGGAGACTGAACAGCACACATCTTTCCCTCCAGAGCCAGAAAGTGATGCTCAGAGTAAGGACCAGAGCTCCCCCAAAGTGAACCACAGCCATTCTCAGCAACAAGGTCCCAAGCTCCTCTGATGATAATAGCCGAGTTCACATGAGGGAAGCCAGCATGACAAGCTCCTCCAGGAGAACCGATAGTTCTGAACAACACCACTTAGGAGAACCCAAAATGCTTCTCTTCCTCTCTGGGTCTCTTGTTCATACTGGCAACAGTCCTCAGCTGGGCCATCTATGCTCAGCACCACACTGATTCAGTTCAGCTGGTGTTAAGTTGACCACCAGTTACTAATCCACCACACTAAGTGTCTCAAACACTGTGACTGTGTTTGCTTATATTAGCATTTGCTGCTACTAATGATGAGGGGAATGTTAGAAAAGCTCTACACGCAAATATCACACATTTACTATTTAGCACGGACATTCTGTTGTGTCTTCCTGAAAGGGAGAGAAACTGTATGGTTATAGTTAAGGTGGCGCTGGAACATGAAGGTATTCCACAAGGGGCCCTACAAGGAATCTAGGAGGCTGCTTTGGTGGCAGAGATGAAAGGGCAGATGGTGAAGGCAGTCAGGAATAGGAGCCTTCAGGGACTCAGGACATGACACTGGCTCTTTGACCAGTTAATGATACAGCATTTTCATCTTTTAGCAGCCAGGGTGCCTGGCCCTGGTCATGACCACAGCAGTGTTCTATGCATGAGAGTGTCATTGTCATGAAGTTGTCCCATCGGGCTGCGAACAGAGGGGGAGCTAAGGGATTTGGGAGTGTGCTGCCCCTGGACTTGGTACTCAACAGGTCATTGAATGGAGAGAGGATACCAGATGTTCTGCTGACCAGTGATTTTGAAGCCAGCTTATTTGGCCCTAGTGCAAGGCCAGGCCCCAATCTGATCGTGCTCCTGAAAGCAGGGCTTTCTCCTGGTCCTGTCCTGAATCACTGGCCTTTCCCCCCTATAGCTCCTGGGTCCTACCATCCTCAGATCCTCCCCTTGGCCTGAGGCCTGGGGCACCTCCCGGGCCAAGCATTGTCTTCTGCACTTTGGCTTCTATTTGCCATTGACACTTGGGTCACATCTGTTCACCAAGCAATGTGCCAGCCTGGAGATGGCGAATAAGTCCTCCTGTGCCAGCAAGGTAGACGGGCTGGTTGTGCCTGCCTGGAATGCAGTGTTTGGGAGGTGGCCCCTCAGAGGGGGAAAACAGTCAGTGCTGTGTGCTGCAGTCCAGGGAGCAGGGGGCAGCAAGCTTGTGATATACTTGTCAAGCCTGTCCCAGGCCCATTTGCTGGATGGGGACCCTTCAGCTTTGGGGGAAAAGGAGGAGACAGATCTAGCCTCCGAGGGGTCCAAGAAGTTGCCAGAGGCATACCTGCCTTCCAACACTCCAAAGCGATCACTACAGATACAGTGAGGCCATTAACAAGTTACCCGGTGGTGGCCAAGAACTACCTGTCTAGTGCCATCAGCTCTTAAAAGCAAGCAACCAAGAGTCGCAGCTGGCCTGGGACCATGACAGTGGGGGACTGAAAGTTCCACCTCCCAGGAGCCCCTCACACTCAGCAACCCCAGAGTCAGTCACCATGCCGACAGGAGATGTGCAAGTCCTCACCTGTCTCCTGGCCGAGGATTAGTGCTGCTGCTTAGTAACCAGGAGCCCAGACTCCTCTCGAGAGGGAGAGATGTGCTCAGTACCCTTCAGCCATGTCTGATCCCTTCAGCTCTGCCATGAAATGTCTGACTAAGCTCCTGATGACTTCGGTTCCCCCGGTGCCACCATGTGGATGAGGATGAGAATGGAGGTCTGAGGAGCCGAGGTGCTCAGTGATTCTTAACCTGTCCCAGGAAATGAGAGCCAGGAGACTGTGCCCGCGCAGCCCATCATCTGCCAGGAGCTGTTTAATCACAGGGACACAGCTGCTTTCAGGCCAGTCTCCTTCATCCTGTACCCTCCTTGCGCCAACTTACAGATCAGTAAATACAACCTCTTCCCCTTAAATTCCCAGTCAACTCTCACACCCAGTGAGCTACCCGCAACTAAGAAGAACTCTAGGTGCCCCCAGTGACCCTCTTCTTCAGCACCCAGGAAAGAAGAGAAGAGGAGACTATTTCTCTCTGCTTGTTTCTGGAAACCAACTTTCTACAGCTAGAATAAAGGGAGAGACCAAAGTAGGGCACAGAGCAAACGCATTTGCATTGGTCCAGCACGCAAAGTTAGCCATCTAGAGGGAAGCAGAAAATTGGAATGAACTGCAGCCCCCTGGTTTGCATCCTTTCTGCCTTCAACTTGTTAGGAAAAATTTTCACTTGCACTCAGCTATGTCTGC
This sequence comes from Dolichotis patagonum, assembly GCA_004027295.1. Lineage (NCBI taxonomy): Eukaryota > Metazoa > Chordata > Mammalia > Rodentia > Caviidae > Dolichotis > Dolichotis patagonum. The sequence continues at coordinate 190,595 of PVJX010000003.1, read as the reverse complement.
TCTTGGTGACATCTGTCAGCCTGGGACTTTAATTGTGGATAATAGTATTGCCCTGTTATTCGAGCACCACACAAATAGCATAAATATGATTTAACCACCTTTGCCAGAAATCACAAATTTGTATCGTGCATGCTGAATGCTAAGGCTGATTAGCGCAAAATTTAATTTTCGTTAATATCAGGCCAAGACAAGTAGAGCATGAAATTAACCTGATGTGTTAATATTGTGCTTCACAGTTCCAACTGTATGTGGTAGACACTGTCACTGGAGACAGGTGCCACTCTGCATGGGGACAAACTCCAGCAATCAGTGTGGCCTAGAGGGCAGGAGGAGCTGGCCCAGGAGGTGGTCTCCCCGAAGCCATAAGAATTGCTTTTATACAACTAAATGGTTGGTAGGGCAGATCACAGGGAGAAGGATATTTTATGATGTGAAAATCATATGAAATTCAAAGTTTAGTGTCCATAAAATTTTACTGGAATTCAGCCATGCCCACACATTTTAGTGTTGTTTATAACGGCCTTCGCACTTTAAATGCAGACTCAAGAACTCACAACAGAGACCGTATGAACTGGAAAGCCCTAAATATTTACTATCTGGCTCATTATTAGAAACATTTTCCAACCTCTGATCTAAGATGATAATAGTTTTCAAATGGGCTCTTTGGAGAAGGGACCAGTGCACAAAGGGAAAGAAATAGGAACGTCAGAGTTCAGCCAAAGCAGCTGTCTTTACACCAACTACGCACAGTGCGCTTTTGTTTCATTAAAAAAGAGGATTGCAGCTCAACGAAGCCCAGGACGCGAATGATAATTAAAAATGCCTTTCCTTTAGAGATGCCCATAGTGGTTTGTGAATGGTGGGCTGCAAAGTGGCTACAGAAGACCCAAAACTGGTCCAAAATGCAACTGCACATGTATGTGTGCACATGTGTGTGACCATGTATACTACTCTAGCCAAAGGGCTTTGGGCCAGGGGCGAGAATCCAGGGAGATTTACAACCCTCAAGGAGTACATTTCAGAGATTCTGCCACAGGCGCAGTCTTCCCTTCCCTCTGCCTGCTGAACACATACTTACTCGCTGGTAAATAAATTTATAGGTTGGAACTTAGGGCGCCGAGCCAATCAGTAAGCAGCCAGCCGCCCTGGGAGGTGACTGTGGTCTGGGGAGCCGTGGCCACCCCAGGGCGGGGAAACAAGAAGCCAGAGCATTTCCTGAGATCTGTGCCATGCTGGAACTTAGGGCGCCGAGCCAACCAGTAAGCAGCCAGCCGCCCTGTGAAGTGACTGTGGTCTGGGGAGCCGCAGCCACCCCAGGGAGGGGAAACAAGAAGCCAGAGCGTTTCCTGAGATCTGCGCCATGCTGGAACTTAGGGCGCCAAGCCAACCAGTAACCCGCCTGCTGCCTACCAGGGCGCGGGCTTAGAATCAAACATACCACCCCCCCACCCCTCCACCCCCGTTAACAACTGGGATCCAGGGATCTGGGTGTCTCTTGGGAGGTGACCATGTTTGGTGCAGCAGGTCGGGAGAGTTTCCTTCTACTGTCTGTGAAGGCAGATATTTTTATCGCCGTTTTGCTTTGTCCTGATTAACGGTGTTGCTCTATTCAATACTCTGTTTTGATGTGTTCTATAATGTTGTGTATTTCTTTGATTTTGCTGTACCTAGTAGAAGAACAACTATTGTGAAGACAACGAAATATACAATGTTGCCTGTTACTCTTGTCCTGGTGACCTGCTTTGATGTTCTGTACCAACTTCACTATACTGTCTCAATTGGCTTTATTCCATCCTGGTTGTTTGTAACTGTTTGCATCCTTACTGTGTGTTCACTTTGTATGCCTTAATTTTGTAACATGAACAGCTATTTCTGGGAGGACAGTATGTGGTTTGTCAACTAGTGATTTATGGTTTCTTTTTTTGAGATTTTGTATTGTTTCTACCCTTTTTTCTGTATTGCTTTTTTCTCTCTCTCTTTAAATAAAATTAAAAAATAAATAAATAAATTTATATATATATATATATTGGACCAGGAATCAAACTCAGGACCTGGTGCTTGCCAGGCAGGCAACTGTGCCACTGAGCTATATCCTGACCCAAATTTCTGTATATTTTTGATTGAGTCAACCATTTATAGTAGACCAATACTTATGACAAGTCCCTGGGGCCTGTGAATGACACCTTGAGATATGTGGGGAAAGGACCCTCGCTGATGTGATTAGTGTAAAGCTCTGGAAATGAGGAGATAATCCTGGATTATGTGGGTAGCTCCTAAGTGCCATCCCAACTGTCATAATAGGGTAGATGTAGACAGTAGAAGGCACACAGAGAGAAGGCAGTGTGACAAGTGTCAGAGACTGGAGTAATGTGGCCTTCAGTAGCCAGGGTAGCCACTCTTTTTTTGCTGAAAAAGCGGGGGAAAAGATTCTCCTTAAGGAACTGCTGTTTTGGACTTCCAGCCTCCTTCTGGAGGGAACCCGTTTCTGTTGCAAGTTTGTGTTCATTTGTTTTGGTAGCCTCCAGAAACACATGCACAATTAAAAAGGGGTTCCGCAATTCTAGCATTATTTTCAGGACTTTGTGTTGAAGGCCCATGGATCACTCAGAAGCCCATTCAAAGGTTTCATCTCCTAAACTACGCTACGCAGAGATCGCAAGGTCATTTAGGGCAGCGTATCCTACCTAGATTCTTGGTACATGGGAATTCCTTTCTCTTCTCAAGGTGTAATTGGTTGCCTTGCGTTTTGAAAGTGCCTGGCTCTTTGAACATATTTTAAGTAGCAGTTCCTTTTCTCTACTATGCTTCCTTTTTTTTTTTATGTCAATCAGCCCCCTCTGGTAGGGATAAACTTCTTAGGAACAATGGATATATCTCAATCTGCATTCTTTATTGATTTTTTATATATAGTATATAGTATATCAAAGGACACTTACAAAGAGTTACATCTTTGTAGCTTACGCTCAAAGCGGATAAAGCATATCTAACACTCCAGAAGGCTCTTCCATGCCCCCCTTTTGTCCAGTTCCCTCCCATAAAAGTAGTCCCTATTCCAGTTTAACACAGATTATGTTTACCTGTTTGTGAATCACACAATGAAGTCATATGGCCTATGCTTTTCAGGGCCTTTTGTGTAGCACAATGGTTTTGAGATTTACTCGTGCTGTTGTGCAAGCTAGGAATGAGCTCTTCTGTGATGTATGAAATTATCACAACTTATGCATCCATTTTATTGTGGATGGACTCCAGGGACTTTCAAGGAGGGAGCTATTACAGCTTGTGCTAAGGATATTCTTATACATACAGCACTGTGGAGGAAAGTACGCATTTCTGTTGAGTATTTACAGGAGTAGACTTTTCAGATGACAAAGCAGGTATGTAAGCAGCTTTAGTAGACACTGATCAGGAGTTATGTATATGACTTACCTGCTTATACTGTATACATTTTCCACTGTTCCAACAGTGTATGGAATTTGGAGCAATGCACCAAATTCTCAACAAACTTTGCCACTTTTTTATCTTTCTGCCCTTCTGTTAATTAAGTCATAGGTATATTCTCTGTGAATTAGACTACAGTTTATACTATATGACCCCACCTTCCTTAATGACCAGAGTGGCTAAATGTATACATGTGGGGGAAAAAAACCCGTGTAAACCACAGGTCAGCTATGACTGATACTGCTTGGCATAAAAAAAAAATGAGTTGGACCAATTAGATCTTCTCTGTCTCTCTCAGAAATTAGAGTAACAAAACAGGAGCAAATAATGAAAAACTATACTGGCTATGATTAACCAACATAAGACAAAGGTATGAGAAACTATAAGCAAGAAGAAACTATAATAATAAAACAAAAACAATGCAAAACAGACTAGAAAGAAACCAGATGAAACCAGGACAGAAAGATCAAAGCACCATAAGAGTATCAGTTGAGCATGGCAGAGACAGAACATATCCTGTTCTTGACTGTCCATGATAAGCTTCTGTATCTTTTCTCTCAGTGAAGTACCCTTACCAGGAAGTCCTCCTTACTTGAGTTGAAATAGGTTGAGTGAGTCTCTGTCTCTTGCAACCAGAAATTCAGCTGCCATGCCTGATAGTATCAGTAATGTGCTATCAAATGTTTACTAACCAACCATCTCAGGATCTAAAACCTTGACTAGAAATTTTTGCCAGTATCTGCAGTATAAATAGTCTCACCATGGCCAAATTCAGGTTACCAATGTGACATCATTAAATACAAGCAATGAAAACTAGCACACCATTACACAGCACACCATTACACACCATTACACCACACAAATGAAATAAATGTAAATTTAACTTTGAGAGCATAGAGTAGCAATAAAATAATTGGTTGAGTATTCATGCACAATTTGGACAATGTGCACTATTTATGCAGATATTCAATTTTGTTACATATGTCTTAACACAGTTTAAGTTGTATAATTTATTTTTTTATAATGCTGAGCTTGGAAAACTGGCTCCCAAGAATCCTGAAAATTTAACATTCAGCTCTCACAAAGCAGTACAACCAGCCCCGGAACACCACTCACTAAAAGTTCAGTCCTTCATGGCCTTCTCCACATTTCTGCAGGCTCCTCACTGTGTGAGCACAACTGCGCAGCCCCTAAGCCAATGCCATATTCAAATACCAGAGAAACAAACATCGGGTAACAGCGTTGTGCTCAGTTTTCCACAATAGATTTCTGTTGGTGATATTCTGAACCATGGAAATAGACATGTCATGGCTTTATTTATTTATTTTCTCAGACCAAGGAGTGGCAGATTTTTGGTTTGGGAATTTGTTGAGGTTTGTTTTTCTTTTATCCAACAGGACAGCAAATATAAGCAAGCATGCAATATGTTAAGTATTCCCAGAAGTTTTGACTTGCTGACATGATCCTTGGATCAAAAATCCCACAAATATCTGAGCTCCTTTCACATGCCCAGCATTGTGCCAGGCACCGTGATTGTGGCATGAGTTACAGCTTTTTCCTCTACCAATAATGATGCTGACAGTGATAGCTAACATTTGTTAAGTCCTTACTGTATAAATAGACTCTTATCCACGAGCTATATGTCAATAAATGCAATATGGCACCTACCCTTTGTGGTAGGTAACATATTGTGTTCCTAATGTTAAAGATAAGGAAAATGAGGTACAGAGATGTTCAACAGGAGTCTAAGGTTGATCTCATGAACCCAACTATCCAACCCAGGAAACACTTCACTTCCCCTAGAACAATCCATGTGTTATACCACTAAATAAAGACAATGGTTGGATAAAGTACACTGGGATAAGAGAAGGAAATAGCAAGTATCGGATGAACTATTCTCAAAATATGATTTTAAAGGATCCTTTAACCATTGAGGAGAGGGGTGATCAAAGCATAGATTAGGTAGGTAGACAGGATTTGGTTAGACCAAAGCAGTGAGCTAGGTAGTTGAAGGAGAAGAGAGCTTCCTGAACAAAGGCTGGCATAGATTAACTAATGTTCACTTGTAACACCCAGATGAACAGAATCAACATGATTCTGGGCATGGAAGGCCCACCTGAAGATTGTTGCCAGCTGACTTGGAGGGGAAGACGCCGTGCTATTGATTCTGCTTGAGAAGCCTGTCACACTTGTTTTCCTGATATGAACACAGCATTTCTCCTCAGAGGAGCTCGGGTCCTTGCTATTGCTGAAGATGACTGTCGTTCTCTTTGGGGGATCTCTGGTCCTTGCTGTGAGCATCACTGCCTGGCTCCAGTGCAGATCCTCAGGCTGCTGGCGCAGCTCCTTCCTCCCACTGGTGCAGACTTTCTAGCTTCCACCACTGAGCTTTCAGCCTTCCCATTGCAGCTCCTTGCTACAGACGTGCATGAGACATTTAATGGGCTCTAGGCCTCCAGCTGGACTCATGGAGGACCTTGCCATTGGATCCAGGCCCTGGTTCTCTAGTACGTGGAAAGATTCTCTTGCACTCTTCTGCATGTGATTGTTTTGGGTGAATATTATAAAACAATTCTATAAATTGCGTGTCCTGTATTAAATCTTTCCCTTGTAAACCCTGACTACAACAAAGGCCTAAGAGTGGACCAGTACTGTGCATCAGGGCAGGTGAGGACAGCTGTGAATTTGCCGAGCGAGGAGAGCAGAGGCAGAGGGCCCTTGTAGGGTGATGGTATCTGCACTACGCTGAAGGTGGTGAGATCCCAGAGACATGCACGCATCAAGACTTACTCGCCTGTACACCTCACACATGTACAGCAGATCATTTATCAGTGATATCTCACCAAGGCTGCTTCTGAAACCGAAAACATAAAGGTGAATCTACTGCATGACTCACTTTATCTGACATTCTGGGAACAGGGGAAATGAGAGTATGATACTGAGTGAAATAAATCAGACACACAAGATTAACTACTGCTTGGTTTGTCTCACATGAGAAACCCCAAGTATAAATAATTTAAAGAGCAAATTAAAAGATCGATGCCAGGGAACCGGGAGCCAGACTTTGTGGAGATAGAAGGGATCCGGGGAAGGAGGAATTGGGGGGTAGGTAAGAGGAAAAGGAAGTAAAAGGATCAAGATGTGATATGTTTATGTACCTGTTCCCCATGGTAAGTGTGTTTATTATGTCTTGAAAAAAAATTAACTAAAAATTAAAAACAAAATATTAGTTGGGGATGGGAAAAGGGAATGGGGGGGCAAAGGTGGTGAAAATAGTCCAATCTTAATTGCCAAAACTCTTCTGTTGAGATTCATGGAACTGTACATTCACAATGGTGAATTTTACTGCTTATAAATACATACCAATAAATCTGACTCTTATAACAACAAGAAAAGATCATACACACATGCACACACATACACGTCTGCATTTGTTTGCTAACAGAGTTCAATAAATAAATTTTTATACTGCAGAGGCTGAAATGTTGAAAAATCCAGTAAAGACTTCAAAGACTGGCTCCCCGCATGTGTACGGCCTCTCAGTTTTCACATCCAGTGTGACATGTGATCCAGCCTCCAACCTTAGCATGCAGGAAGCAGAAGGGATGGTGCACTGATTGGTGGATGAGAAGACTAAAGCCAGGTGGGTTAAAGACTCTTGCTCAGCATCACCGTTCAGAAGGGGTGGAGTGCGGAGCAGGACCAGTGGGCCTTCTGACTTCCAGCCTGTTGGTCTTTCCTATACCTGTCGGCCACTCTCTAGCCCACCTGCAGCCTTGTGGCCTGCCCAGCAGGCCGTGGTCTTGTGTGTGCAAAGAGAAGGAATCCAAATTCAATCCAAATTCCCACGGGTGGGAGGCGAGACTCCTTTCAGTCTGCACTCTGCATTGAAAATCACAGTGGAACCACTGATAAGTCATGCTGATAGCATCTCAGCACATCAAACAAGAGGTAAAGACACGGACTGTGAACTGCGGTGGTTTACCTCCAAAAGTCCATAACCTTCGTCCAATTTTGCATAAAACATCAGGCAAACCCAAACTGAGAGAAGTCTATACAGTACCTGAATGGCATTCATCAGAACTGTTAAGATTATCAAAAACAAAGGCTGAGAAAGTGTCACAGAGCAGAGGAGACTAAAGAGACGCCACAAGTAAGTGTCATGTGGTATCCTGGGTGGATCTTGGAACAGAAAAAGGACATCAGAGGGGAAGCTAGTGAAATCCAAACAAAGATTGGAACTTAGTTAATAAGAGTAATTGCCAATGTTTGTTCCTTACTGCTGGTGAAGGTACCATGATGACATAAGATGTTAACAACAGGAGCAACCAAGAGAGATGGGTTTATGAGAACTCTCTGTTCTACCTTTGAAACTTTCCTGCAAAACTGAAATTATTCCCAAATAAAAAGTGTATTTAAAAGAATCGGGGTGAAGCACGCGGTACTTTTGTTTTTCCTGTTGAATCTCCTACCCAGTAAGCAAAGAATACACTTTATACTTAGCCAGGATAATTAATTTTCAAGCCAAGAACAGGAACTTCTCTGAGTTGGCTCATAAAACCCCACATGAGACAGACTGGTGCTAAGAGTCAGTGAGACCCCCACTGTCCACCCCTCCACCATCTACCCTCCACCCTGGAGCCTTCTGTCTCCTTGTCACAACACAGCCTGGCTCTTTGAACTCAAGCAAGGCTCTGGGCCATGTAGGATCTTGGTCACAGGGCAAAGCAGCAGGCCACTGTGGGTACGTTGGGAGGGAGGGCCCACCTGAGGCCTGGAGATTCCCAGGGTTCTCTGTGTATGTGTGAGAGATACAGACAGACATGACAGGACAAGACAGAGAGACAGAGGCAAGCCAACAATGAGGAGGGAGGTTAGGGTGAGTGACCGGAAGCACACTTGCAGAAATAATCTGCCGGCAGAGAAACAGCAAGTTGTTCTGGAAAAAAGTGAAACAGGAAAATGATGTTGACCAGCCTATCCTGCAGGCCTTGTCTATTATGGATAAATAAAGGAAAGGCTGAGACTGTCTTCCAGTACTGAGAGTACTAGCCTTCCAGATTTCCCCCTCTCTACTCTCTATCCTCCGTGAGCATTTGGTGAGGAACTTTCCACCCTGAATTCTGCCAAGGACACCTCCTGCACACCAACCTTTCTGTTCTGATTCCAATTGTCACCATGGCGTTCCTTTTCCCACCATACCCTCCTCCTCTGTCCTCGTTCTCCTCTCCTCCTGTCTTAAAGGATTATTCTGCTTTCCATTGTGGCTCTTTTCTTGAGGACTTGCCCTGGCCGGTGTCCTTGGTGGCAGCCACAGCCCACAGAGCACAGTCCCTACAAGCCATGCCCCAGAGCACCCTGGGGGGCCAGGGGTCCTCTCAGGCAGGCCCTGCTACAGAATCTGCTCGACACCAGGATGCAGATCCCACACCTGACATCCCTCCTACACAGTAACTTTGATACGTTTGCCCACTAAATATATCAAATGTTCCTTCTCAACCGGCTCATCTAGGAAAAATGAAGATGCGTGAGGGCTCAGGAAAAACCACAGGAGTAATTTTAACGGAGATAACGAACGTAAATTCATTGTTCACCAAGAGTCGGAGAACTGGGAAGACACAGAAGGAACACTGCAGTGTTGCCAAAGTCCCCGTAGGAATCACTCTCAGCCAGGGCTGGGGGGACACAGGGAAGCATGTGGGGCCACTAGGAACATGCAGAAGACCCCCACAGAGGTGGGACCCAGACCACTTGGCTGGGCTGGGGTTTCCAAGGAGGGACAATGGACGGTTTTTGAGAGTGTGGAGAACAATCAGAGCCAGACCTAGCTTTTCTGTTGAAATCAACTGCCAGCGCCAAGGTGAAGAGCATTGCTAGGTAATATTGTCAAGAATTGGAATCAGGCACCAAGCAGCACTTCCTCCCTCTTGCTTCCTGTCTCGATGTAGCACCCTCTGCTGGCTGAGCCTGAGAGGGATCCAGCAGTCAGAGGAGAGCAAAGCCAGCCCCAGTGCCAGGAAGCAGAGTAGAAAAGAGTGAATGGGAGTTTGACACACAGTAGTTTACTAACCAACAAGAAGTCAACGGAAACAAAAAAGCAAGATGAGGTATAAAGTTACAATTGATCAAATGAATGTTCTTTAAGTAAGCTATGTAAATATATAGACATGCTTAAATATGTCATGTTCTAATGGTAACTCTCAATTTCTAATATCTAATATTTACTGAGACTTGCCAGGAATCAGACAATGATCTATTTCACTCTCATAACAATCTGAGGAGATAGATACTAAAGAATCTTAATTTCATAGATGTACACAATAAGACTTAAAGAAGTTAAGTCATTTATGATGCTTGGAGAGTGGTAAATCCAAGACCAGACTCTATGAAGCTCACGCTCTTAGCTGCCAAGCACCACAGCTACAAAGCCTCATGTGCCTTCCCACTAACGCTGTGCGGACCCCCTCCAGCCAGAGAGCTACCAGAGCCCTCTGTGCTCAAAGCCGTGGGGTTATCAAAGCATAACAGGAGCGCATGCTCCATGGTGGAGCACACACACACAGCCAGACACCAAAGGAAAACAGGAAAGACTTTCCATATCTATGCAGTCAAGAAAATTATGCTATAGACGTGTATATTAATATGCCAAGATAATAACAGCTAACATTTAATGAGACATTCCCATGTTGTAGGCACTATATCAAGGGCTTTTCTTTTTCTTTGCATCACCATGTTTTATGTTCACAACAATCTGATACAGTAGATCCAATCATCACCATCTCCATTTTGCAGATGAGATAACTGAGGCACCAGAGAGGTTGTGTAACTTACTTAATGTCCCGCATCTAGTAACACATGGGGTGAGTGTTTGAAACAAAGCGATCAGGCTTCAGAGCACGTGATGTTAAGCACCACGCTCCCTTGACTCCAAGAGAATACAAAAATTTTTGTGACCCTTTATTCAATTAAAAAGAAAATGTGTCTAGATAGTATTGTGCCCTGTCTACAAGGTGAATGTACATACATATACTTACATGTAAGTAGAAGTATACAGGCTGGGGGTTTAGCTCAGTGGTACAAGCGCCTGCCTTGCAAGCATGTGGTTGTAAGTTCGATCCCTGGTTCCGATTAAAAAAAAAAGCATACATGCGGGGGTGTTCATTTTAACTCACAGGGCAAGGTCTGAGAGGGCATATAATGAAATATTAACAATGGATAGCTTCGAAGGTTGGTTTGATGTTTTTACTTTCTTATTTTTGTATAACTATATAGTTTCTATAATAAGCTGTCAATGTAAGAATAGTTGAAGGATTTTATTTTTTTAAAGAAACAATGTCATCTCAGGGAAAATGGCCTAGAAATCTGACAAGCTTTACAATATCTGGAATAGAAAAAAAAAAAAAAAAAGAAAAGAAACTTGTGTCACCCACAGACGGGCACATTAGAGAAGGCATTCAACAGCACCTGCTTCACTTGGGCAGGATAAAAATGCAAGTTGCCAATAGTCGTTTTCATACCTGAATAAATAGGAGCCAAGTCCTGTGCGCTGTTTTAACTGCATCTGTTCACTGCAGTGTCTGGGGTGGGGTCACTGAGGTACTGAACACAGGCGTGGATATTCCTCTGGTGCCTCTGGGACTGTAATCAAGATCACTCAGTCCCTCGGAGACCCCGACAGTGGTGAGCTGGATACCATTGTCTGCCACAGAAGCTGTGATGTTATCCCTTGGCATTGGCAGTATTCGCTCCAATTTCCTCCAGCCACGTGTTGCCTTGGAAACATCATGATTTTTCTAGAGATCTAAGCAAAGGAAAATAATAAAAATAATAAAACCGTACATGGAAAGTCTGCCACGCCACCGAGATGCCTCGCTAACCCTTTCCTCTGGATAAAAAGTCACCCAGGAAGAGTGGCTCCTACCGTGTGTCATGCTGATCATTAACAATTAGAGAAAACACATTGATCTCTGCTCTCTGGATAACTCGGGTCAAAGCAGTTTTCCACCAGAATGAAGGAGATTACTGAGGCCAACACTTTCATGAACAGAAAGATTCAGTCTCCTGTCTAAAAACACTGACATGAAAGGAGCCTTTGCAGGAGGAGGTGAGGCAACACCCTGCATTTGGGGCTTTAGTCCACGTGGAAGAAGGCCTAGCACAGCGATGGCAAACCTACAGCACGCATGTCATCGCAGGCTGTTTGTATCCTTGAAAGCTCTAAAATGCTCACCATCACTGGTCTAGTGTAAGCCAGACAGCCCTCCCTCAGTCTAGAGCTATGGTCAGTGAAAGGCCAAACATTTAACATTTTCAGCTTTGGAGCCACTTTGGCTTCATCACAAACTACTCAACTTTGCCCTTGTAAAGCAAAAGCAGCTGTACGCAATAGGTAAAAATGAATGAGCGTGGCCATGTTCTAATAAAACTTTATTTATAAAAACACATGGTGGCTTAAGTGTGTGTGTGTGTGTGTGTGCCTGAGTGGTATTCAAAGATTCTGCTGAGGAAAACCTGAGAGTTGGTAAAACTGTTCTCATTGCTTTATTCAGTAAAGGTGCTACAACCCTTGGCCAGGGTCTGGCATAAATGTTGAGAATCAGAAGTAGAAAAACAAAGTCTCTAGAGGTTATGTTTGAGAAAGAAGGACATAGTAAGCAAGTTAAAAAAAATCTCTGGTAGCAATAAATGACATCAAAACTCTAGATAATGTAGTGGGGAGGGGGACCCCATTCAGATCATATGATCAGGGAAGACGCTGGATCCAGCACCTTTGAACTCACATAAAAGTGAGAAGAAGGAACAGCAAACACAGAACTGGGCAAAGAACAGGCTCTCCAGAGTCCAGAACCCACATCATAGGGCTGGAGACAAGCATAGGCTTAATGGATTTGAAGACCAGAAAGACCAGTCTGACTGGAAGTAACATAACCAACAAGCTGAGTATGGTTTCAGGTGAGCCTGTGACACAGAGGTGGTCAAGGCCATTGCATGACCTTCCGAGTCATAGGATGTCACCTAGATGTCCCCTGTGCGGCAGTCCCAGCTCTCACTATAAACTCCCCCGAACTCACAGGCTCGGTGCTCCCTGCACCCAGCAGGGGTGGCTGGTCCTGAGTTTTTAAAGATGTTTGTAGAAAAACAGTTTCCCTGATCAGGTGAACACACTTACTTCCACCCAAAGCAGCAGAAGACAGATTACAATAAAACAAAAGCAGTCATAAACTTTTAGAGACTTGATCAAAGTTCTTCCAAGTATTCTCCTTTCTTAAAAGCAATGTTTAAGGCCAGGGATTTAGCTCAGCAGCACAAGCACCTGCCTGGCAAGCACAAGGTCACAAGTTGGATCCCTGATACAAAAATAAATAAATAAAGCAATGTTTAAGCCAAGTAGAATAAGGAAGCAATTAACCAAGTGACTCAGGGCTGTCTTTGCAAAGTAAAATAAGTAAAAACTAGGGGAAAAAAAAAATAAACCCTTGAGCTTCCATATTCTCTATTCTCTGTCAAAGACAATAATATGAAAACTAGAAGTCATAGAATATGCCTGTTTAAGAAGACAATGAAACTCAACGTGAACTAGTAAGATAGTTGGAAGCTATTTGAAATGAGATGAATGACCAGGCCAGAAACAATGACAACCCAGGATAGGGTGGGCATCTCCAACACCAGTGTTAGAACTGAGACTCAGAGAGGAGACAGAAAAGGCAATGCAAGTTGGACATAGAGGCACATGCCTGTAATCCCAGCAATTGGGAGGCTGAGGCAGGAGGAGCGTCATGAGTTTGAGGCTGGCCTAGGGTATGTAGTGAATCCAAGGCCAGCGTGAACTACCTAGCAAGACCTTGTCTCAACCACCCCCCAAAATAATAATAATAAAATAAATCTCCTTAAAAAAAATCCTAGAGGCTTTCTGGGCCTGTGGGACCAGCTAGGCCCACCCTCTGCCCGCAGAGAACACCGCAGGACCAGCACTCTCTGGGCCTGCTGGACCAGCTAGGAACGCCTTCCGCCTGCAGAGAACACCTCGGGACCGGCACTCTCCGGGACTGTTGGGGACAGCTTGGCCTGCCATTGCCTGCAAGGAACATCCGGGAGACTAGTTATGGAAGGCTGGAGCTGCCTGAGACCACATCTGCTGGATCCGCCCTTCCAACAGAAATACTAGACTACAGTGGACTCCCATGCTGGCTGATGAGAGGCTCAGGAACCTCTCACCCAAACAGAAGACCTCATCAAGCCTCAGTCAGTGTGGTGAGTTTGCCCCATAAAATAGAGGTTTGCAGTGCGTAAATAGGAGCAGAAGTGAGACTTCCTCCAAGTGTAAGTCCTTGGCTAACCTGGAAAGAGAGTGGGTAATCCCCTCCCCTCACACAGAGATCATCAGATAGGTTGAGGAGTGCACCAATATTGCCCCCCCAATTTAGAGGAAATTAAAAGAACTTATGAGACCCCCCAGTGACACAGTAGGGCCTCAGCTGACACAAACACTATAGCCAGGGAGACCTGGTGACCTGCCACAACTTGAAGATATAACAAGAGCAGGAACAAAGAGTTGCCCTATATCAATACTCCTGGGCTACTAAGCCCAGAAAGAATGTAGGACTCACCCACCAGACACAGTAGGAGAAATTAAGGAGACTGGATCTCCTCTTCATTGTGGTACCCAGCAATTTGACAAACATCAACCACACAGTAGAACCCTGAAATACATACTACAGAAACTTACGATTCTTGGAATAGAAAGACCAGAAATTTACCCAAAAGGTGAAAATGACTAAACGAAAAGACAAAATGCAATCCCGAACATCTAGACCATGATAGGTGCATGTACAGGCAATGCACCTAGGGGCAAGTACAGGCAATAATGAAATAGAGGACCCTAAAATTCATACACCAGAAATCTCTGAAAAGATAGCAAATGAAGTAAAGAAACAAATCCATGAGGCTATGGAGGAACTCAAACTAGAAATAATGTCTTATGTAAAGACAAAAGTAACAAACAGTAAATGAGCTGCTCAACATAGCTAGAGAAGAAATAGATAAGAAATTACAGGAGCATGGGAAATTGATTGAAACTTTGAATGAACAATGCAGAAAACAAGCAGAATCTATGAAACAAAGTGAAAGAGATATGCAAGAAGCAAGAAATTGTATTGAAAGCCTGCAAAGCCGCTTAAATGAAGCTGAGGATAGAATCTCGGACCTTGAGGACAGGATTGCAGATAGTGATCTTGAAAGGGTAGAACTTATAAAAACAACAAAGCAGCATGAAATGACAATCCAACAACTACAAGATGATGCCAGGAAAAACAATGTTATAGCAATAGGCATTAATGAGGAGGCAGGCGACAATGCAAAGGATATAGCTAAGCTGTTCACAGAAATAATAGCAGAAAATTTCCCAAACATGGGGGAAAAATTGGATATACAAGTAAGTGAGACATATAGAATGCCACACAGTCATAACCAACATAAACCTACACCCAGACATATAATAATTAAGATCTCAGACATACAGCATAAAAACAGAATACTAAAAGCTGTTAGAGAAAAGACACAACTCACCTATCAAGGAAAGCCTATTAGAATCACAGAAGACTTCTCAGCACAAATCTTCAGGTTAAGATGAGCTTGAAGTGAAGTATTTCAAGCCCTAAAACAAAACAACTTTCAACCCAGACTGAAGTACCCAGCAAAAATGTCTTTCAAATTTAATGGAGAAACAAGATACTTCCATGACAAAGAACAACTAAAGAAATTCATATCCACCAAACCAACCTTAGAAAGAGTGCTGAAGGACAACCTAGGTAGAGATAAAAATGACCACAATCTCCAGAACAACAACAGAAAGAAATCACCAGGCTGGACAAGAAAGTAAACAAGGGAGAAAAACAGGAAACTAACAACAGTAACACAACATGGCAAAGTCAAGCCAGTACATATCAGTGATATCCATAAATGTAAATGCACTCAATTCACATATCAAAAGAAACAGGTTGCCAGAATGGATCAAGAAACATGATCCCACAATATGCTGTATACAAGAAACACATCTGACTCAAAAAGAAACTCATAGATTAAAAGTCAAAGGATAGAAAACAGTATTCCATGCAACAGGAACCCAGAAAAAAGCAGGGGTAACTATTCTATTTGCAGACAATGTGAACTTCAAACCTAAGATGATTAAAAGAGACAAAGAAGGTCACTATATACTCGTAAGTGGAAAAATTCAAGAGGAAGAACTAACAATTATAAATATATATGCACCTAACACAGGAGCACCCAACTATATAAGACAGATACTAAAGAACATGAAAAACCAAATACACAAGAACACAAATATTACTGGTGACCTTAACAGCCCACTGTCACAAAGAGATAGATCAACTAGAAAAAAAATCAGCAAAGAAATAATAGAACTGAGTCATACCTGCGAGCAATTGGACTTAGTAGATGTTTACAGAGTGTTCCACCCAACCACATCAGAATACACATTCTTCTGAGCTGCCCATGGGGCATTCTCCAAAATAGACCACATATTATCTCATAAAACATTCTTAAGTAAATGCAAAGGTATTGAAATTATCCCATGTGTACTATCTGACCATAGCGCACTGAAATTGAAAATTAATGGCAAAAGAAATTGCAAAACTGGCATGAATACATGGAAGTTAAATAACAACCTTTTGAACAGCCAGTGGGCTACAGAGGAAATTAAAGAAGAAATAAAGCAATACCTACAATTCAATAAAAATGCGGAAACAACCTATTGTAACCTATGGGATGCAATGAAAGTGGTCTTAAGAGGTAAATATATAGCAATAAATTGTCATATCAAGAAAACAGAATGAGCACAAATAAACAATTTAATGCTTCATCTCAAGCTTCTAGAAAAAGAAGAGCAAGTTAAATCTAAAGCTCATAGAAGAGAGGAAATAGTAAAGATTAGAGCAGAAATCAATGCAATTGAAACTAAAAAAAAACAATACAAAGAATTAATGAAACAAAAAGCTGGTTTTTTGAGAGAATAAACAAAATTGACAAACCTCTAGCTAACCTTATAAAGAAAAAGAAAGAAAAAACCCAAATTCATGCAATAAGGGCTGAAAAGGGGAAAATTACTACAGATCCATGGAAATTCAAAATATCATGAGTACCTACTTTGAAAATCTCCACTCACATAGAGAGGAAAACACAGAGGAGATGGAAAGACTTCTAGAAACATACGAACTACCAAAACTCAACCAAGAAGATATAGCAATTTTGAATAACCCAACATCAGCTATTGAAATTGAAAATGTAATAAAAAACTTACCAACAAAGCCCAGGTCCTGATGGATTCACACCCGAATTCTATAAGAAATTTAGAGAAGACTTGATGCCAATACTCCTTAAACTCTTCAATGAAATTGAAAATAAAGCAATCCTCCCTAAATCATTCCTAGAGGCAAGTATTACTCTGATACCAAAACCAGAGAAAGACCCAACCAAAAAGGAGAACTATAGGCCAGTCTCACTAATGAACATAAATGCAAAGATTCTCAATAAAAAACTGGCAAATAGAATGCAGCAAATCGTCAAGAAGATTATACATCATAACCAAGTAGGGTTCATTCCAGAAATGCAGGGATGGCTTAACATTTGCAAATCAATAAATGTAACACACTACATCAACAGAGCCAAAAACAAAAACCACATGGTCATCTCAACAGATGCAGAAAAAGCTTTCGATAAGGTTCAACACAAGTTCATGATTAAAACCCTTCAGAAACTCCGAATACATGGTGTCTACCTCAACCTTATAAACGCCATCTATGACAAACCAACAGCCAATATTATACTAAATGGACAAAAACTGAAAGCTTTCACTTTAAAATCAGGAACAAGACAAGGATGTCCACTATCACCACTCCTATTCAATATAGTTCTGGAAACACTAGCCAGGACAATCTGACAAGAGAAAGAAATAAAAGGAATAAAGATAGGAAAGGAAGAAGTTAAAATATCACTATTTGCAGATGACATGATACTCTATATAGAAGACCCAAAAAACTCCATTAAAAGACTACTAGAGGTAATAAACAAATTCAGCAGTGTAGCTGGATACAAAGTCAACATGCAAAAATCAATAGCATTCCTGTACACAAATAAGAACCTCACTGAGAGAGAAATTATGGAAATATCACCCTTCACAATAACATCTAAAAAAATGAAATACTTAGGAATCAACTTAACTAGAAATATAAAAGACCTATATACTGCAAATGATACTATGCTAAAAAAAAAAGGAGATTGAAGAGCATTTAGAAAATGGAAAAATGTTCTATGCTCTTGGCTAGGAAGAACCAACATCATGAAAATGGCCATACTCCCAAAACTGTTATACAGATTTAACGCAATCCCAATCAAAATACCATTGACATACCTCACAGATCTAGAGAAAACACTCACTCCTAAAATTCATTTGGAAACAGAAGAAACCTAGAATAGCAAAGGCAATTCTGGGCAATAAAGGCAAGGCAGGAGGCACCTCAATTCCTGACTTGAAACTGTACTACAAAGGCACAGTGATAAAATCAGCATGGTACTGGCAAAGAAATAGACCTGAGGATCAATGGAACAGATTAGAAGATGCAAGTATAGGTGCAAAGACACTCAGCCACTTTATATTTGACAAAGGGGCTAAACATATTCACTGGAGAAACATTTTTCTCTAGTGTAAAAAGTAGTAAGAACTGTAGGAGTAACAATACCCAAAATGCATAATTTCTACTGTAAAAATGAGAGGAAAAGAAAGGGCTCTAAAGCATATAACCGATGTATGTTTAAGTGTAGAAGATAAATGACCATATTACTGTTTTTGTTAGATTGTTGAGCAGAACTGTTAACAGTCTCACTGTTTGAATGTCTACTTTGTGTGCTTCAATCTTGTAACTTGAAGAACTATTTCCAATGATGACAGTATGTAACTTATCAAGTGGTGATTTCTTAGTGTTTTTGTTTTTGTTTTTGTTGTTACTGTTCTTTTATTTTTTCCCTTTGGAATTCCGTATTGTTGCTACCTTTTTTTCTCTTTTGTTTGTTTTTTTTTCTTTTTTATCTTTAAATAAAGAGAAGAAAAAGAGAAAAAAAGAATCATATTTATAAATATCACATTGTGTCTCTAGTGTAAAAAGTAATAAGAACTGTAGGAGCAATAAAACCCAAAATGCATAATTGCTACTGTAAAAAATAGAGCAAAAGAAAGTGCTCTAAAGGATATAACTGCATGTATGTTTAAGTGTGGAAGATAGATAACCATACTACTGTTTTTGTTAGATTGTTGAGCAGAACTGTTAATAGTCTCACTGTTTGAATGTCTACTTTGCATGCTTTAATTCTATAACTTAAACAACTATTTCCAAGATGACAGTGTGTAACTTATCAACTAGTGATTTCTTAGTGGGTTTTTTTTTTTTGTTCTTTTCTTTTTTTCCTTTGGAATTCTGTATTGTTGTTACTCTTTTTTCTGTTTTGTCTGGTTGGGTTTTTTTCTTTCTAAATAAAAATAAAAATAGAATAATACAGAAAAAAACCCTAGAAAATTAGAGGGGTAAAAAAAAGGCAACATTAATCTTTGCAGAAAGGGTCAGGAGGCAGATTCCAAAACTATGAATTGCCAGAAAAATAACAAAAGGAGATTAACTACTAGTATTTCATGAACACTAAAATCAGCATGGTCCACTAAGATCAAATCTGACAAGACCCCCTTGCTTGTTTTAGGGTGGTCACACACAGCAGGTTATTATACATCTAAGTTTGAGCACCAGGCTGCAGCACAGATGAGACAGAAACAGTATCTACCTCCCACAGTGGAGGTCTTTAGGAATATGCCACTAGCCTCCGTCCTCAATCCTCGCTTGTTCAACACTCTTATATGGAGTCCTCTAGCAGGTGGATGGAAGCTAATGAAAAATTCAATATAATGCAATAAATTATATTGAGAATGCCTCTCCCTGCCCCAATGCTTCATATGTTCCTAGGCACGGCTTTTGGAAAGCGTTTGAATCACTGAGACTCTTTGGCTGAATGTGCTTGTTGTAAGGAGGTGATTGGGGCACAAGAGGCAGGCCTGTTTAAGAAGACAATAAAACTCAATGAGGCAAGGCACTGGGGGCGTGATCTGGAAGGGTGGAGCTTCCTTTCTGGCTCCTTGCTTCTCTCTCTTATTCCTGGCTGCCATGTGTGGGCAGCTTTCCTCTCCCATGCCCTGGAGCCAGCCAACCGTGGGCTTTATCAATGAACCAACATAAACCTCCCTTAACTGAAGTAGTGGATGTCAGTCATTGTGTCCCAGCAGTAAGAAAGCAACTAAGGCAATGAATAAATGCTCAATCTTTCACAAGTGAACTAAAGTACAGGATGTAGACTTCTGCTTATATACAGTTATTTGACCATACATGTTTTATTTTCTCTTCCTCCCAGACAAAAAGAATGGAAAAGAGGCATTGAAGGATGTGATATTTCAATAAATTGTTACCGTTTGCCTTAAGACCTGATGAAGCTTCCACAGAGCAGGGCAGGGCAGTGTAGGCTGCAGACTATCCAGGCCTTGAACACTGGAAGCCCCATCTCTCTTTCCCACCAGACATGCAGGGTATGTATCTAGGTATGTGTGCCACGCTGCTCACCACCAGCTCTTCCTAGGGAGGAAGTCAAGACATGAAACTGAACAATGTTAAATAAAAGACGCACACGGCAATGCTTTTGTTTCCCCCATGTCAGCCTCCTACCCAATCGCCCAAGAGCAAATTCTGCCAACTGGAAGCATCGTGATCTTTGGAGAGAGGCAATGCTCAGCCAATAGAAAAATGGAAGGCAAAGGAAACAGATACAGTGCAGGGAGCCAAGACTTGAAAAGCAACAACAACCAAAGAAACCAATCTAATCGGTTTCCTTAACAATGAGATTGCACATAAAAAAAAGAACAGAATATTACAAAAAATAAAAAAGAGCTTTTGAAATGGCAAATACAGCCTACATAAAGAAATGAAAGAGTTGGGGTATAGAGTTGAGGAAATTTAAGCAAAAAAAAAAAAAAAAAAACTGAAAATATGGAAACAAAGGAAGAGATTTCACAGATGAAACACAAAGACCAGAGTCCAACCAACAAGAATTCCTGACAATGAGAACAGAGCACAAGAGAAGGGAAGAATTACTGTGACTAAGAAAGTGGATAGATCTCCAAGACGCAGGACCCGTCCAGCCCAGCACAGAGATAACAAATGGCCCTCAACACGCCTTTTCAGAGTGCAATTCTGAGCTCTAGGGATTAAAACAAAAAAAAAAAAAACCTCGATGCTTCAGAGAATGAAAGCAAGCTACTTTCCAAATACTAAAATCAAACTGACAGGACTTCTCAAGAGCAAAGCCATATCTCAGCGCGGCATTCCTCGAACTATCTGCATGTGGCCAAGGACCGTATTTTGTTCTCAATCTGTCAGTGACTGCTATGAAATCGAGTGCAAAATAAAAAGTAGAATATTGGATGAAAGGGAGACCAGCAAGAAAATCCAAAAATTTGTATAAAACTAAAAGCCACTCCCGTGTTATAGTATAAGCTTCACTAGACATAAAACGACTCCATTACAATTGTCTAAGTTTCAAAATGCTTCATCTCAGTTTCTACTTCGTATCACTAATGGAAGACCAATAGTTTGCAGACTGACTCAGGCCGTAGACCAGACTCTGAGCAGCGATATGTTAGGAGAAAGGTGTGCAGAAATACCTTCAGAATTCTCATTCTCAGCACAGACTTCTGTAACCACACTACCATTCCAGGGCGATGAGGACAGAAAGATGCAATGCTGTGGTTTAAAACACTGAGGACCATGTGTCTTCCTGAATCCTCTCTCCAGCAGCTACTGAGAGGTGTACAAGCACAAGGAGAGGGTAAACGAAGAGAGTCAAAGACAAGTCCAGGTCCAGGGGAGCTAGAGGTGGAAGTCTCCCTCACCCCCAGCCTACGGCCTGGACGACAGAAGCAGGTGTGACTTCCCCCAAAGAGCTTTCTGCGCACATCTGCTGAGGCAGCCAGCAAGGAAGGGGCTAGAAAGAGGCAGGCGGGTGATTCCAATGGGCTTTGACCAGCTGCTACTATCAGACCAGATCTTGAGCTTGTTTCTCAGACTGACCGTGAAGACATGCAGAAGTGGCCGGCAGAGTTGCCTTCTCCTAAGATCATCCAAGGCTGATTCCTCTTCCCTGTGCGTGCTGGCAGTCCTGGAGAAAAATTTTGAAGACCCTAAAATATTTGTACTCCATACAACTTCACACCACATTTTCTGTAGTTATTTCCACCACTAAAATCATTTTTTTTAATTGGGGGCTTTTTAAACAAGAAAAGGGGATGGGGAAACCCAATTAGTTCCTTGGCAACCAAAAAATCTAATTAGTCAAACTGAGTTCTTAGAGCCTCTTCAGCTGACAGAAACAGCAGCCAAAAAGGTGCAGAAACATTTAATTTGGTAAATCAGTAAAAAATCATCAGGCATTTCTTCAGCTACAGGTAGAAACTGCACAGGTCGGGGGCAGAGTCTTTGGAATCATTGTGAGCTGGGGGTTCAAGCAAGCCTGGCTCTGCTACTTCCTGGCTGCATGACCAAGAGCATGTGACCTTGGCCACCCAACTCCCAATTTTCCTTCTACAGAATCGAAATAATAATAATAATAATAATAATAATAACTCCCTCTTGTAGAGTCTATAAAACCTTTGCAGTGTTGGTCACATTGAAAACACCGTGTGGCTGATGGTTTATTAGCATCATCACACGCTTCGCACTTACATAAATTAAGGGAGGAATCATTTTTAAGCTTTTTCAAAACCTTTATAAAAACTAAATGTGAACTATGCTCAACTATAGCAGAGTAAAAGATATGGCGTTAGATACTGTTGATGTGCAGTTGACTTAATGTAAAGTACTGTGTTGCCTATGTTGTCCTCTTCTGATCTGCTCTGTACTGCCCCCTTTTGTTTTATTCTCTTTTAAATAAAAACAAAAAACAAAAAAAAAAAACTAAATGTGTTATACTTTTGGGAATACACACTGAGGAAATCATAGGAGACGTATAGAGAAGATAGGTAGCTGTAGGGATCTTCATTGTGCTGTTGATTCTCATCAAAGCAAGAAAATCATCTCAGCATCCTAAATAAGGATTGGTAAAATGCACCATGGGATAACCAAAAAAGAAGTAATCACTCTTGAAATTGCCACCATTATTGATGACACATGTGCTTCAGAATTAGGCGAAGGAAGGCTTAGGGAGCCAGTTACCAGTTTTCAAGTATGAGCCGTATTTACTTTTTGAAAAATGTTTTGTATCTGCGTGTGTATGTATGTACAAAAAGAAACCTTCCGGAAGTATGACTGAGGAGTGATTTTGTTTTGGGTTTAAGTGTTTTTTATTTAGTCCACAAGTATTTTCATTTTCTTTATGAATATATTCTTTGTGATTTAAGAGTTTTAAATTTTTACTTCACCTTTTGGAAAGAGAATCATAGATTTCCTAACACTGTCCAGCTTGCAGCTCTGTGGATGTGACCCCAGCAGGACGCAAAGCCAGGCCTTGAGACTGAATACACAAAGTGCAGTCATCTGGGTCCCAGTGGTGAGCCTGGTTTTCACCCCCTGCCCCTGTGATTTCTACCCTCGCTGACAGTGCTGTGCCCCCAGCGTAGTAGGCAGTGACTTCTGTGAAAGACAAAATCCCATCCTGGGGCTGAGGGGAGTCACCCGCAACACGTGTGGGCTTTGTGTGCTGAGCTACACCTGATAGCTTTCGTCAACTTTGGGGACAGTCGACACCCCGTGTGCCTGCTCTGGGTCTTCCCTTTATCCCTTTGCAGAACTTTCAGCCCTGTGAGCTCTGTGGCAGTGTCAGGCCACAGCCTGCCTGCTCCTCTCTTCCCCAGCCCTCATCTGTCACCTGCCCACACAGACACCAGGCTTCAGGGGGCTGCAGTCCCCTTCCCTCCCTTCAGAGTCCCAGCTGGACTTGAACCCCATCTGCTCAGCTACAACCTGCCCCTCCTCGTCCCCTTGGCAGAAACCTCCATCGCATCTCTGTCGTCAGTCACTTAGACGTTAGTCACTTTTGGATCAGGGGTCACTAACTGGTGGCCCAGAGACTAAATTCAGCTGTGAATGGTCTTTGGTCCTGACACTGTTTGGAAAATGTGAATTTGTTGCCAATATATAAATATCATGAAAGTTTTCATTAAAAAAAAAACAGCTTGTTTTCTTGCTTCTCTCGGGTAAACCTCATGGTCCTCCTTCCCAATGGCAACATATATACGGCTGTTACTAAAAGAGGGCCGCGCAGTTTGCAAAGGGGCCGGTGTTGGAGCTCCTACAGGCCCCAGCATGCCTGTTTCGGCCATGCGCGGTAACTGGCTGCTGCAATATCTGACTTTTCGGTCCCTACCTTCAGAATGCTGCGAAACACTGAAAGACAGTGGGAGGGGACAGAGAGGAGGCTGCGAAGCTGCAGAGCGACCCGTAAACAATCGCCTTCTCTGCCCTTGCCGGAGTCAGGTCCTAGTGCGTGGCTGAGGAGTACTATCCGATGAACTGATGGCCCTTCTCTTACTCATCAGTCCCCTTCATTGTCTGAATTCCCAGATCCCAGGCATTGGGATGTGCAGCAAATTGCAGGTTTATCGGGCTGCTTACCTTCATCCTCCTCTTCACTGTGCAGGTAGGAGCTCTGGCTTTGTGGGGTACAACAGTGTCACATAGCTGAGGACAGTCCTCTCCAGGGCCACCTTTAATCCTCACAGCAGCCCTCTGAGGGGAGGAAGGCAGCGCTGTCTGCACATGTGACACGGGAGGAAGGTGAAATGAGCCTCGGAGAGTAGACGCACAGGTCTGCAGGCCAGATTCGCTCATGCTCAATGCAGGCTCTTCCCATGGAGCCGGGCTGCCAGATCCCAGTTCCTTCACAGAGATTTGGACGGCAGCAGCCCCTGAGCAGGAGGGAGAGGCCAGAGCTGTGATTTTTCACAGATCTTTAGGTCAGTTGGGAGAGGACTAAGCTACAAAGAAAACCAAAATTGCACTGTGAAAAAAAGAGGAGGGATGAAAGGAGGGAGAGAAGAATGAAAGGGAGACAGAAAGCACATGTATGGGCAAAAGATGACTATCCGGGTCTTACTCCTATTCTCCCTACATGACTGGCACCTCGACTAATCCCACCAGCCTCAAGAATATGGCTTCAAAAATCTCTAAACCTCCATGCACAGTCTGTGAAAATCCAAGAAAAAATGTTAAATACCAAGCTTTGAGCACAGTCAGCCAGAGCAGAGGGATGATGCTGTCCTAAGAAGTGCCAACTCCAATTTAGTCTGAAGACACGCTTCGAGGCTTCTCACACCATCCCACAGTCTCCTGCAAGGAATGAAACAGATGTTCGTAACGAAACGGCACCTGTTAGCACTCAGGTGGACAAGGCAAACCTGGGAGCAAAACAATTCTGCAAGTCTTCCTCTGCAGAGGTAAAAACAGGAAATAGGAAATCGAAAGGGTAGTAATGGAACCCTCAAGGTAGGTTGACTGGGATATTTTGTGTTTATTCACTTCAACAAACTGTGTGTGTGTTTCGGTACGTGGATCTGAGAGCTACAAAAATGATCCAGATAAAGTCGACCCTCGTGAGCTCACCATTCCAGTGCTATGTTCCTCCAGATTTCTTCATGGAGACATTGCATTTTCCAAATTAGCCAGGCATGATAAAATTTCCGGTAATATCTCTTTCAAAACCTTTCTATTCTTCTAAGAGAGAGAGAGAGACAGAGAGAGAGAGAACTTTGCAACTCTTCTACCTTAAAGTGGGGTGTATTTTCCTCCCTTTGTTTCTGAAAGGCCTTTGTGACTTCTTTGACAAGTAACACCCAGGAAAATAGATGTTGCCCATCTCCCGAGGCTAAGTCAAAAGAGATGACAGAATCCTTCTGCTTCTCTCTGGAGGACACTGTCTTGTGGGTTTGGGGAGGCAGCACCATGCTGGAGGAAGTCCAAGCTACACCATGCAGAGAGACCTGGGCCAGCCAATGGCGAGAGAGACTGAGGCCCTGACCACAAGCCAGCCTGAGCCACAGGCAAGGGAGTGGATGAGTTATCAGATGGGTGTAGTCTCCTCCCTTGAGTCTTCCAAGACTTTGGGAAGGGTGTAGATATTATGGAGTGGACACAGATCATCTCTGTTGTCCCCTGTCTGTTTTATGACCCATAGAATCTGTGAGCCCTAATCAATGTTTCTCCTACAGCACTAAATCTTGGGTAATATGTTACTCAGTCACAGTAAATGGGACATCTTGGGTTTGAGCAGAGCATAGGGATTTAGAGGCAAGGAGAGCTGGTTTAATATCAGCCTGGACAATTTGCACTTCTGAGGGTCAGTTGAAGTCACTTCATCTGTGAGCCTCGCTCTTCCTCTTGGTGGCATAAGAATAATATCTCCCTCATCTGGCTGCTGTGAGGAACAATGTACCAAAGAGCACCTAACCCAGAACAGCAGAAACAGAGAGCAACTGCTGGGGCCATCTGGACAGGCTGTAGTCTCTGTAACCACGATGGTTGTCAGGCAAGGGTTCTTGAAACAGGTGGGGTGGGCACGGCCTTGAATAGTCTGGGCAGGAGCAGAGAAGGAACAAGACTTCTGGGTGGATCAAGGCCAACCCCTGGGAGGAGCTTCCATTTACTCTGGGTCGGGTCCAGATGGGCTTACCTGCCCCACAGTCCTTCAGGGTCTGTCCCGGGGCTTCTAAAATCACCTGGAATTTTTTGCTTTATGCCAGAAACAATTTTTACCCCTTGACCTAGTTTCTGCCCACGCTTGGTCTGATATCCCAGAAGACAGTTAAGCAAAGAAGCTGCTGAGAATCCAGAAACATTCCTGGCAACCCCCTAGGGACTCTCTTCCCTCCCTGATCCCACCTGCTCTGTCCTGAGCTTTGACCCACTTCTATCCTCTATGTGTTTGTGGAAGTTTCTTGTTTGCACCAGACTGAATTTAAATGTTCTCTGAGGCCTCTGGTTCCTTCCTATCGGCTGATTCTTTCTGCCCAAGCCCAGTCTCATCAACAGGGTAACAAACCCAATAAAAATAACCTACTAAATAGCCCAGGACATCAACCAACTAGTGGAAAAGACACTATAATCAGCACACTCTTAGCCCTGGTGTGTTACCCTCGGCCTCCTTAGCGGGTATACAGCCACCCTCGCACCTGTGGTTGTAGCAGCTCACTCCCCACCGCCTTCCTACCTTCCTCTGGCCTGGAGTCTTTCCCTGTGGTCTGCAGGCAGCTGTCTGGATACAGACCTCTCCGTTGCTTCCTGTTCATCTGAGCAGCAAGGACATCCCCATCACTGAAGGCCAGGCCACCTTGAATGTTGCACATGCTTGGAATGGATGAGGAAGAAGATGCACTCCGATAGGGGAATTCACAGAATCCAAAGAATGTAGACACAAGTCCTGGGGCAGCTTCCCCGTGCTGGCCTCCGCGTGCTGGCCTCTCCCAACAGTCAATTAGATCCACAGATACGGGGCCTGTCCAAAAGCTCTCAGAATAGTGGTTGTCCAGGGTACAAAATAAAGTGTGCTGGATTTTCCAGGTCTGCATACTTACCACTGCTAGGTATCAAGGCAAGTCTCAAGAAGTTTATTAAAAACTGCCCTTCTAAAACAAGGAAGGTGAAAATGAAGTTATCTCCAGTTATCAAGGACACAAGTCAACCAAAGTAACCTGGTGGTTGCTCCATAAATACTTACCTGCATTCACGAGCTGACTGTAAGTTCCGTGAGGACAGAGGCCAGGTCTGTGCTGCCTATTTCTATGCTCCCAGTGCCCAATGCCAATGTGTAAGAATCTATGTTGGGGACAGGGATTGGTATAGCACAGAGTGGACTGATGAGGACTCAGACCTCAGAGGCAACAGAAAGAAGAGGCAGATGAGAGATGGGAAGAAAAACTTGGCAGACAGATTTGGTACGGAAGGTGGAGGAAAGAGAAGATGCTTGGTACCCCTGTCCTGAGGTGTAGGAGGCTCTGACCCCTCCCCCAAGGTGGGGGGGGGACATGATGACTGCCAAGAGCAGAGACCCAGTGTCAGTGTGAGTGGGTATCGTCACATAGGCAGGACGGCAGGAAGGCAGGCATGCTGAGCTCCAGAGCTGGCAGGATTCTCACAGGACAATCTCTAGCAGGCAGCTGCTGAGATAGGAGCCACCCTCTGCAGAGGTGATAATCAATCAGTGGAAGCTGGTGGAGGATGGAGGAGGGAAGGCAGTCTCCAGGGATGGGGTGGAGTCCAAGGCGGTAGCCTGAAGATGAAAATTCCCAGGTGGCATGTGGTGGCCACTTTCTGCCAACAGCAGAGCTTGCTGTGTGAGGGAGGTATCCGGCCCGGTGCACTGGGGACAGTCTGTGACCTAGGGAGGCAGAACTTTCAACAAAGGTTACAAGAACTCCAGGACCCCAGCAACAAACAGAAGCAATGGAGAGAGACCTGGTGGACAGGAGAGTGTGAAACATACCTGAGTCTAAAGCACTGTCCAAGGAGAGGGAGCCAAGGGTCCGGGGAAGAAAGCGGAGCTAGCCCAGGGAGCTGGGAGCAACTGGAAGCTGGAAAGTCACCTAAGGGAGAGGGCCCGAGAGCCCAGAAAGGCAATGTGACCTCAAGGGGAAGAACCAAAATCAGGAAGATAAAACTGCAGGGATGTGCATTTCGGTTCACCAGCAACTATCTTTTCCTTCCAAAAACAGGACAAAGTGACAGGCAAGATGTAAACTTCCCATCACTGAGAACATTGCACCCCTGACTGGGTGCCCTTGGAAGGTAATGCAAGAACACACAGAAGCTTCATCTAGGCTGCAGGACAAAAGACACTAGGGTCTCTCCTACCCTGGGGCACTAACTCCTTTCATCACTGTTGGTGAATATCACCCACCAGCTGATATTTCCTTCTTTATATACTAATATATAATGTCTCCACTCCCTCCTTACCACTGTATTATTATCCATCACTGTAACACACATTGTTATATGTTTGTGTCCTCTCGAATTCACACGCCGAAGCCCTCCGCCCCGGTGGGATGGTGTCAGGGGCCCGTGGGAGATGACTGGACTTAAATGAGGCTGCAAGGGTAAAGCTCCCACGATGGGATCAGTGTCCTGGTGAGAGGGTCCAGGGTCCTCTGTGGTTCCCTCCTGTGAGGGCATGGCAGATGGTAGCTGTATACGAGCCAGGAAGGGGGCCTCACCAGACACCCAACTTGGGCTTTTCAGCCTCCAGAACTGTAAGCAATTGCTTGCTGTTAAGCCACCTCTTCCGTGTTATCTCTAGCCTGCACTGAGCCCCAGACTTAGTACTGAAACTATTTGTTAGCTCACAGTTTGTGCGGGTCAGGAATCCGGTGGCAGCTAGCTGGGTCCCGTGACTTCGGTCTCACAGGCTGCAGACACGGTTCTGCCCGGGGTGCATTCCCTGAAGGCGGGAGAGGAGGACCTGCTTCCTGCTCACGCTGTGGCTCTTGGTCAGCGGCCACCCCCAGTCCCTGGCTGCGCAGGTCTCTCTGCAGGGCAGCTCTGCCTCATCAGATCCATCAAGGCAGAAGGCACGGCTGTTTGTCCCCTGGTCAGAAGTGAGTTCCGCCACTTATTCTTCTATCCTATGTCTACACAGCAGGCCACAAGGTCCCTCCCGCACCTGGGAACAGGGACTCATTGAAGGTTGTGACTCCAAACTCAAGGCTGTCCGTGATGTCCAGGAAGCCACCTGTCCCTGCCCTCCCTGCCCGAGCCCCAAGAGAAGCTCTGTGATGGCAACAGCCTTCTCCATCTCCTTCTCATCCCTACCCCAGTGCCCGATACACAGTAGGTGTCTATGTGTCTATTTAAAGAAAAAACAAGGGAAACTGTAAGTTCCATGAGCTTCCGGTTTGCACCCTCGAAGGCTGTGTGGTTTCCATTTTAATTTTACTTTAACTGCCATATAATAATTATATGTAATTATAGAGTACCAAGTCATGTTTTGATATCAGCATACATTGTGGAATGAGTTAATCAAGCTAATTAACATAGCCATAACCTCGCATACTTATGGTTTAGGGGAAAATGAGAACATTTAAACATCTACTCTCATCAGTTTTGAAATATGTATGGCTACATGCATGTTGAGGGTGTGAATGAAGGAATGATCGGAATGTCCTCTGGCTAACATTTGATATAGTACCTTACTAGACAAAATAAATTTGGGACACCGAGTGGTTTCACAAGTGCCATGAAAAATAAGGGTTTTAGGGCATAATTAACCATAAATCTTGTTTCCCAAACGTGTCCATGGGGCCATTTTGAGGATGTTTAAGTACCTTGGGAATCCTTCCCGGAAGATATGTGGTGAAAAGCTGGTTGTCCCTAGAGAGAGACAGAAGGTAGACCTTTATTCTCTTACCAGGCTGAGGCAGGGGCTCCGGAGAATTTAATTCTGTATTTGCATAATTGTTTCCCCTTCACTGGCTCCCCTCCTCCCCAGCCAAGGACCCTGCTAGGGCCAGCATCCTAGAGATGTGTTTCCGAGTGACAAGTATATTGTCAGTGCAGATCAGATCTGGGCATTGCTGCACCCTGATTGGCAGGCCTATTAAAATACAAAGAGGATCCAAAATGAGCAACTTGAAGGACCCGAAGGAGGAGGCTGGTAAGAACATGCCCCACTCCCTCTGCTGTTAATTGCAAAGCGCAGCCTCAATAAATTATATTGAACAGATAAACAACTCGAGCTGTGTTTATTAAAGAAACAGCACATGGCACGATGCCAGCACGGATAAGCTTCACTGTAATCAGTATATTCGTTTCACCCCCAAAAAAGCCTGTCTGCGTGTCTTTAAGCCTGATACACTCATTATGCTAAGTTTCAGCCTCCACAGAAGGAAGGCTTTTCTATATGTTAATTCCTTTCAGCAAATAATTATTCTGTTTGGCTGAGGAAACGCGTGTCCCTATAATTTAATAATTGGGAAGGTTATTAACATATGATTAATAGGAGTCATAAACTAATACTGAGAGCTTAAAATGTTTTTTTCATTCTGAATAAATATAATAAAGCAAGCTGGTGGGAAGGGCAAAGATTCTCTTTGCTTGCATGTCCTGCTCCTCCACCTTT
This sequence comes from Dolichotis patagonum, assembly GCA_004027295.1. NCBI lineage: Eukaryota > Metazoa > Chordata > Mammalia > Rodentia > Caviidae > Dolichotis > Dolichotis patagonum. The sequence goes on along the minus strand of PVJX010000003.1, from coordinate 159,956 downwards.
CTCCTCCTTTTCTTTATGAAGTTAGGGGTGCAGTTCTTGGAAGAGGAGAGATTGCGTTCCTTCCCATCTGAGAGCTGACTCTGATGCGTAGGGTGTTTCCTTCTGTTTGAAGCTTTGAAATGTCCCTCTGGTGTGTCCACATTTAAGAGGCAAGAAAGAGGAGAACCAGAGAGAACTAAAAAGAAAAATAAATAAGACATTGAGTAATCCCTCTAAGAGGCTCCCAAATGTGCATGTGAACCTCAACTGTATTATTTATTGACCAGTGAAAGCTTTCTCAAATCAAAAGCACAATGAAACAGCATCTCACTCCAGTTAGAACAGCTATAAGAAAAGACAAAAAAAAAAAAAAAAAACAAAAGGGAAACGCTGGTAAGGATGTGGAAAATGGGAGACATTTATACACTGCTGGTGGAATGTGAATTAGTATAGCAATTATGAAAAATAGTATGGAGGTCCCTTAAAAAGTAAAAAATTGATCCACCATGTGACCCAACAATCCCACCACTGCATACAAACCAAAAGGAAATGAAATCAGTGTATCAAGAGCTATCAGTCCTCTCATCCTACTCCCACGAGTCAAAATGTGGAATCCATGGGAGGTGTCCATTGGCAGATAAATGGATAAAGAGAATCTGATATATGTCCACAACGGAATGCTATTCAGCCATGAAAGGAAGGGACTCTTCTGAGTTGTGGTAACATGGGTGGAGCTGGAGATCACAGAGGTAAGTTAAGTCAGCTGGGCACATAGATAACTACTGCACGATTTCAATCGTGTAGAAGCTTAAAAAGCTGAGCTCGTAGAAGTAGTAAGCGGAGGAGTCACTGGCAGCTGGGGAAGAAAGGGAGTTGAGTAGATGGAGGTGAAGAGAGAGACCAGTTTATTGACATAAATAATTGCCACATGGGAGGAATAAGTACTGGTATTCTTTTTCTTTCTTTCTTTTTTTTTTTTTTGGTACCAGGGATTGAACTCATGACTTCATGCTTGCCAGGCAAGCACTTAAACCACTGAGCTAAATCCCCAGCCCCAATACTGGTATTCTAATGCTGTATCATAGAACTCAAGATAGAGGATTTTGAATAAATGTTTGAGACAAACCTAAATCAACACACAGAGTAGATGGGAACCAAATATCACACTCTATATCATAAAGATGTACAATTATTATCTGTCGGGGCTGGGGATTTAGCTCAGCAGCATAAGCGCTTGCCTTGCAAGTGTGCCGTCATGAGTTCAATCCCCAGTACCAATAAAAAAGTTATTTGTCAATAAGAAACATGAGAACGATGTAGCGGTTTTTCCGTAAATCCCAAACACGGCCAATCTTTAAGCAAGAGCGTCTCCTGAGATCCGCGCCATGTTGGAACTTAGGGCGCCGAGCCAACCAGTAACCAGCCTGCTGCCTACCAGGTCACTGGCTTAGAATCAAACATACCACACACACACCCTCTCCCGTAACAATTGAGATCCAGGGATCTGGGTATTTCTTGGGAGGTGACCATATTTGGTACAGCAAGTTGGGGGAGTTTCCTTCTACTATCTCTGAAGGCAGATATTTTTATCGCCGTTTTGCTTTGTCCTGATTAATGGTGTTGCTCTATTCAATACTGTGTTGATGTTTTCTATAATGTTGTATATTTCTTTGATTTTGCTCTACCTAGTAGAAGAACAACTATTGTGAAGACAACGAGATATACAATGTTGCCTGTTACTGTTGTCCTGGTGACCTGCTGTGATGTTCTGTGCCAATTTCACTATACTGTCTCAATTGGCTTTATTCCATCCTTTTTTTTTCTGTTTGCAGCTTCACTGTGTGTTCACTTTGTTTGCCTTA